>JAGFNQ010002544.1:96868-243159 GCA_024364735.1 Boesenbergia rotunda
CATGATAATGTAGAATAGTAAAAATAAACTTAAGTGTATGAGATGCACAAGTAATGTGGGAACCACATTTTGATGTGCACTTAATATACATTTAGGATTAAATTAGATTTCATAAATGCCTAGATGTGATGCACATCCTCGATTAGATTAGATCTAAAATCGAATCGACTCGTAAACGCCTACCGGGTCCTGATACCCATCACTACCTCGATCATATGCGCTTGTCGATTCTGCCAAAGCAGAGCAACGCATTTAATCTTGGTAGGATGCGGAGGGACAACCTTGGTCCCGCCTATCACGGCTCGGGTTAGATCGAGCTCAATCAGATTGAGTAACTAGTTAACTCAATTGGATCGAGTAAAGCTATAGGCGTATTCCAATAGTTGGAAAGGTAGGACAAGATCGCATTTATCAATAGTCTTGGGCGATTTAGCCAAAGCTAACTCAAGATTATTCATAAATGTTAATTCTTGATCCTATAAACAAGAGTTGCATAGAGATGTAATTGATAAATTAGTTATCTACCGATCATACTAAGTCTTGGGCGATTTAGCCAAAGCTAACTCAAGGCATAGTATGATGTGGATCTTGTCCCACATAAATTATAGTAAATTGGTACGGATCTAGTAGTGTGGTTTGACCACTCCAATGACTTGATTCCACCAAAATTCCTATAATTTAGTGGGAGCATCATTTAATTAAAGGCCTAATTAGATGATTACTAGAATATGATATTTATTCTCTGCATTTATCTGTTGTAGATTGCCATGTCTTCAAACGCGAATACTCTCTCTCTGCGATCTGTCCTTGAGAAGGACAAGCTCACTGGAGCTAATTTCCTGGACTGGTACAGGAACTTGAGGATAGTCCTCAAATAGGAACATAAGCTGTACGTTCTAGAGCAAGCAGTTCCTGAAGCACCACCACCCTCAGTCATCCGTAGCGTTAGAGATGCTCATCAGAAGCATCAAGACGACGCGTTAGACGTGTCGTGCCTAATGCTATGCTGCATGTCCTCTGAGCTTCAGAAGCAACACGAGAACATGAATGCTTACGATATGATTGACCACCTCAAGCAATTATATCAAGGGCAGGTAGGGCATTGGAAGCGGAACTGCAAGGTATACCTGGAGGATCTTAAGAAGAAGAGAAGCGAGCCTTCTACTTCAGGTATATATGTTATAGAAGTCAACCTTTCTATTTCTACATCATGGGTATTAGATACTGGATGTGCTTCTCACATTTGTACCAATGTGCAGGGGCTAAGAAATAGCAGGGCATTGGCAAAGGGCGAGGTGGACCTACGAGTAGGCAATGGAGCACGAGTTACTGCTGTTGCTGTAGGAACTTATTTTCTATCTCTGCCCTCTGGGCTTGTACTGAAACTAGATGATTGTTGTTATGTACCTGCACTTACTAAGAACATAATTTATGTTTCTTGTCTAGACAAGAAAGGCTTCTCATTTATAATTAAGAACAAATGTTGTTCAGTCTATTTAAATGAAATGTTCTATTGTAGTGCAGATCTTATCAACGGACTCTACATTCTAGACTTAGAACGCCCTATCTATAATGTAAGTACCAAGAGGTTTAGATCAAATGAGTTGAACCCAACCTATCTCTGGCACTGTCGCTTAGGCCACATAAATGAGAGTCGCTTGTCCCAACTCCATAAGGATGGATTGCTGGATTCATTTGATTTTGAATCATATGAGACATGCGAGTCATGCCTTCTAGGCAAGATGACTAAGACTCCCTTTAGAGGACATAGCGAGAGGGCAACAGATTTGTTAGGACTCATACATTCTGATGTATGTGGCCCTTTCAATGTTGCTGCTCGAGGTGGTTATAGATACTTCATCACATTTACTGATGATTTCAGTAGATATGGTTATGTGTACTTGATGACACATAAGTCCGAGTCCTTTGAAAAGTTCAAAGAATTCAGAAATGAAGTACAAAACCAACTCGGCAAGAGTATTAAAATACTTCGATCAGATCGAGGTGGAGAATACTTGAGCCATGAGTTTCGTGACTATTTAGCTGAGTGTGGGATTCTATCTCAACTCACTCCTCCTGGGACACCACAGTGGAATGGTGTATCCGAAAGGAGGAATCGTACCTTATTAGATATGGTACGATCTATGATGAGTCACGCAGATCTTCCTATATCCTTTTGGGGATATGCTCTAGACACGGCAGCGTTCACACTTAACCGTGATCCATCAAAGGCGGTCATGAAGACACCATATACGATATGGACTGGGAGGAGTCCCAAGATGTCTTTCATGAGAGTTTGGGGTTGTGAGGCTTACGTTAGACGTCAAGTCTCAGACAAACTGGGACCCAAGTCCGATAAGTGCTATTTCGTGGGATATCCCAAGGAAACTAAGGGATATTACTTCTACATTCCCAGTCAGCACAAAGTGTTTGTTGCTAAGACTGGGGTCTTTCTAGGAAGGGACTTTGTTTCTAGAAAGACTAGTGGGAGTTCGTTTGATCTTGAAGAAGTTCAAGACAACGACCATAGCACTAAGCCCTTGATGGATACTGAACAGGAACCACAAGAAGTTGTGGATGAGATTGTTACACAAGAAGTTGTGGAACAACAACCTGTTCAGGTAGACCTACCTCTTCGCAGGTCTGATAGGGAACGTCGTCAGCCTGAGAGATATTCATTACTCTTGCCTGACCATGATGACGTTATGATCATTAAGAATGAGCCTACCACCTATCAGGAAGCTGTGATGAGCCCAGATTCTGAGAAATGGCTAGAGGCCATGAGATCCGAGATGGATTCCATGTACACCAACCAAGTATGGACTTTGGTTGATCCACCTGAAGGGGTCAAACCCATTGGGTGTAAGTGGGTCTTTAAGAGAAAGACTGACATGGATGGACTTGTACATACCTATAAGGGTAGACTAGTAGCTAAAGGTTTCAAGCAAATTCATGGTATTGACTATGATGAAACTTTTTCTCCAGTCGCGATGTTCAAGTCCATTAGGATCTTGCTTGCTATTGCAGCATACCACGATTATGAGATCTGGCAGATGGACGTCAAAACTGCGTTTCTGAATGGAAACCTCCTCGAGGAAGTGTACATGACACAACCTGAGGGTTTTGTAGATCCAAAGCATACTGGTAGAGTATGCAAGCTGCATAAGTCCCTTTATGGACTAAAGCAAGCTTCTCGAAGCTGGAATCTTCGATTCGATGATGCAATCAAACAGTTTGGTTTCATCAAGAATGAAGATGAACCTTGTGTCTACAAAAGGTTTAGTGGGAGCACAGTTGTCTTCCTTGTTTTGTATGTAGATGACATACTACTCATTGGGAACAACATCCCTTCACTACAGTCTGTGAAGACTTGGTTGGGGACTTGTTTCACAATGAAGGACTTAGGTGAAGCAGCCTGCATTCTAGGCATTAAGATCTATAGAGATAGATCTAAGAGATTGCTTGGCCTAAGTCAGAGTACATACATTGATACCGTTTTGCAACGGTTTGCTATGCAGAATTCCAAGAAGGGAAATCTGCCAATGTCACATGGCGTGAGTCTTTTGAAGACTCAAGGTCCCTCTTCTAGAGAGGAGAGAGACCGCATGAGCAAGATCCCTTATGCCTCAGCCATAGGATCTATCATGTACGCCATGTTATGTACTCGTCCTGATGTCTCGTATGCTTTGAGCATGACGAGCAGGTACCAGTCAGATCCAGGTGAACGTCACTGGATAGCGGTCAAGAATATCCTTAAGTACTTGAGAAGGACTAAGGAATATTTTTTGATATTTGGAGGCGATGAGCATCTAGTTGTAAAGGGTTACACTGATGCCAGCTTCCAAACCGACCAGGATGATTACAGATCGCAGTCAGGGTTCGTGTTTTGCTTGAATGGCGGAGCTGTGAGCTGGAAGAGTTCGAAGCAGGACACAGTTGCAGATTCTACAACAGAAGCTGAGTATATTGCTGCATCAGAGGCAGCAAAGGAGGCAGTTTGGATCCGCAAGTTCATCACTGAGCTTGGGGTGGTTCCTAGCATAGCTGATCCCGTAGAGCTCTATTGTGACAACAATGGAGCTATTGCGCAGGCTAAGGAACCTCGCTCACACCAACGGACCAAACACATACTACGGCGATTCCATCTCATTCGAGAGATCATCGATCGAGGAGATGTGAAGATTTGCAGAGTACCCACAGAGGCTAACGTCGCAGATCCCTTGACCAAGGCTTTGGCACAGATGAAGCATGATGGTCACACTAGGTCATTGGGTATTAGATACTACAGCGATTGACACTAGTGCTAGTGGGAGATTGTTAGTGAGAGCCCTAGAGCCAATCATATGATGATTACTTTTTGGACTCATTGTATCATATTCTTGTATATATATTTCTTATATATAAAGGCATTTCTTATGGTTATTGTACTTATGTGTATTGGTGCCAAATAACTTAGTATAATAACGTCCTTGAGTAGAAGGTTCTTATCTATATCAATCGATTAGTTGAATCGATAGTGAGATGATATAGAGAACACTACTTTTAATGATTCCTAGTCAAGTATTAACATTCAAGGACAATGTTAATGCATAGAGACTATCATGTGGGTCAACATGATGACTTGATCTCACAAGTCATGGATATGAGATATCAAGTTGACACATGGGTATACATTAGAGAATGTATACTGAATGGCCCGCCATGAGAAAGTATCATGGATCGTTATATGAGTGTCATATACTTTCTCATGTGACTATTAGTATGACTATTAGTCCTTAGACCTGAAGTCACCATAGTTCCCTACATAAGGAGTTATGTACTTTGGTTTCGTCAAACGTCACCCGTAACTGGGTGGACTATAAAAGCGATTACTGGGTATGTAACAAATTATCAGAGGGATGTGAGTGATGTAGATGGGATCTATCCCTCCTATATGACGGGAGAGATATCATAGTCTTGATAGAGTGAGATCACTAAGTGCATGGCCATGCCCAAATAAGGCAATATGAGATATTGAGCTTATTTGATTATAGTGAGTCTACTTGGAGTTCAAGACACATAGATTGATTGGAGGATGACACGGTCTATGTCTCATGAAAGATCAATCTAGATATCGAGGATAGAAGGACGTTGTCACATATTGTGATGGTCACAATTATTAGTCACAATGGTGATGTTGGATCTCGACATTCTTGTAACTTGGGTAGCAATGATGTGTTGCTAGATACCTCTCATTGCTTATGTCCTTAAATAGGTTTAAGGGCATTGCCAACGTTACAAGAACCTATAGGATCACACACATAGAGCAATAGATGGAGAATAAATCCATATGATGGACCGAGAGTAATGAAGTCAAAGTTTGACTTTGGCTAAATATGGAAAGTCCATAAAAGGCAAGTTTGACTTGACTCAAATTAGACAACTTGAGTTGGACTCGAGTTTGATCCAAGTGTTGGATGAATCTAATCATGGGAGAATAATGAAGTCAAAGTTTGACTTTGGCTAAATATGGAAAGTCCATAAAAGACAAGTTTGACTTGACTCAAATTAGACAACTTGAGTTGGACTCGAGTTTGATCCAAGTGTTGGATGAATCTAATCATGGGAGAATAATGAAGTCAAAGTTTGACTTTGGCTAAATATGGAAAGTCCATAAGAGGCAAGTTTGACTTGACTCAAGCCACATCACCTTGACTTGACCGAGTGATGACTTGGCATCATCATCAAGGCTAAGTAACCTCCCCATTTGAATTTTGAATTCAAATAAGGGGGTTACCAAAGGTGGTGGCCGGCCACTTAATGGCCAATAATGGCCATTAAGTGGCCTGCCACTTATACACACAAAATGAGGTTTTTGTGTGTGATTGATTTTTCTCCCAACTTAGTTTTTCGATTTTGGCTCTCCCTCTCCTCTTATCTTGCCGAGACCCCAAAAGTGCTAGCACACTTTTGGGCTCTCCTCTCCACTCTCTTGCTTGTGTGGATACTTCTAGAGGGTTGCTACTTTGCATCCTTGAGATCCGACACCAACCGAGGAGCGAGCGGGAATTGCGGGGCACGCATCGAAGGTAGTTTTTCTCTTCTCTAATAGATCTAGGTTGTAGATCGGTTTTGAAGCATGTAAACGAGCACTCGTAAATTTTTGAAATGGTTTTCTTCGCTCGGATCCTTTCTATTGGGGCTTTCGGGGTTTCCGCGACGCGAAAAAGCGGTTTTCGCGGCCCGAAAAACCCTACACATCCACTATCCAACTTCCACTTGTCCAAATCTTTATGTTCCTACATATAAACTATGCTTTGATTTGGATCCATTAGAGGTAGGGATGGCTTAAATTGAGTTTCACTACCTAGTCTATCTCACCCACATCTAAAGTTATCAAACATGTTGACCTTATGGGTTTTGTAAGACAAGTTTTCAAAATAAATGTTTAATTTTTGAAAGATAGTTAATTTTGAAAACGTTGAATTAATTTTTAAAAAATTATAGAGTTAAGATTATTGATTTTGAAAAGATGTTGATTCTAGGATTTAATTTAAAATTTGTGATAGATTCAAATTTATCAAGTAGTAAATTGAATTTGATTTTCAATAATTGGCTTCCAGGTCTTGGCGAAGCACAGAGGCCTTCTTTGGTCGTAGCCTTATTGGCTCAACAACCCTTTCCTCGACAAAGCCTTTTACCAAAAATTTATTTTTAAATTACTTCTTGAAAAATTTTGGTCTAACTAGTTTAGGTTTTCGATCGGTAGCTTCGGCTAGTTCCACCAGACTAAACCGACCAAGTAGGGTACGCCTTACCTTACTTGACCTTATTAGAAAGGCTTCCTTAACGTACTGTCAACTCACCTCCACCTAATACTATGTTGTTCAAATTTCAAATAAATCTTTTGTCCTTAAACTATTCCTATGTCTAAGCATAATAATAATAAAGAAATTGTAGAAAATAAATAAACAAGCAAGCATGCAATAAAAAATCATCTACTTATGAAGATAGTTTTTAGATTGGCTCCCCCTGGACTGAAGCCTCGATAAGGGTTAGGCAAGATGTGAATCTTGTCCTTGGGGATCCAATACTGGTTTGGTCCAGCTTGTTTGTTCAAACACAGCTTAGGGACCCATGCGTGGACTCGGGTTCTAGGTTGGTTCAACACGGAACAATATGAGTGTTGTCTCGATTTGGTCCTATAACCTAGTCTGGATCGATTGAGAACGGATTTTTATTTTCTAAGAATCATGTCAAGACCCTTGGAACCCGAAGTGAATCGTTCTAGAGCAACTCTGAATTCCTTCACTTGAGTTTTCAAGGAGGAGTTCTCTTCCTCAAGTTTTTGAACTTGAGTTGAGTTTCATTCTTAAACTGACTCGGTCAAGGAACTTGAGTTGACTTCCTCTTTCAAGAGTTTTACTTCTTGTCGGAGGATTTCAAACCGAATGTTGGCTTTCACCAACTTTCGAGATAAATAAGAAATTAAGTCGTACAATTCAGATTCTGGATAACCTCTTACCGTGATTTGTCCGTCCTCCGAGATTGTGATTTTTTCAGTGTTGACGTCCTCGTCTGGTTCTGATTCTGTTCCGGAGTCGACGTCTTTTGAGGCGGTCAAGGCGAGTAGGTTCGTGTGTGGAGCTTCCTCTTCTTCTTCCGAGGACGATTCATCCCAGGTGGCTTGAAGAACCTTCTTCTTCCGTGCCTTCTTATTTTCCTTTAGGTTGGGGCACTCTGACTTGAAGTGTCCCTTCTTGGTGCACTCGTAGTAGGTGACATTGCCCTTGCTCTTCTAGCTCGTCGAGGGTTCCGCTGGATCTTCCTTTCTCCGACTTGACTTCTTCTTGCTCGTTTGGTGCTTAAGTTCTTTGTAGTAGTCGCGATCTAGCAGGACCAATTTGGGACGATCCCCTTCACTATCGTCTGATTCCGAATCTGAGTCGGACTCGGGTACTGGTTGAGGCTTATTCTTTGGTGGTTCTCTTGGAGTTTTCCCTGCAATAGAAGCTATACCTTCATCGACCATTGCAGTATAAGTTTGCTTATTTAACCATAATTCATAAAAAGATTCAAAATTAGTTACCGATTTTGTCTCGGAAAATTCATCTTCTAACTCTGGTTCGATTTCGAAGTCGGCTACGGATTCTATCTCATCTTCTGATCCAAAGTCAATTTCGAAGTCGGGTGCCGAGTAATAAGGTGAATTATAAAGTTGTTCACTGGATATGTAATAAGCTATATAGAGAGTTATGAGTGATGTAGATGGGATTTGTCCTTTCAATATAATAGAGGAGATATTTGTGGGCTCCTTGATTGAGTAAGACTACTAAAATGCATGACCATGCTCATATAAGTCAATATAAGCTATTAAGCTTATTTGGTTAAGTGAGTTTACTTAGAGATTAAGAAACACATAGATTGATTAGAGGATCACACGGTCTATGTGTTGGATCGAGAAATGCGAGAGAGGGGGCGTGAATGTCGCAATTCGTTCGGATTTAAAAAGAGCGGGTGCGCAGCGGAAATAAAAGAAAACACAATAACGCAAACACAGCTGGTTTACTTGGTTCGGAGCCTGGGTCGACTCCTACTCCAAGGCCCACGGTCGTTGACCGTTTTCTGCGGGCAATTCTATAAGTTCGCAAAAGTTTACACACAGATAATAATAAAAATATTCTCGTAAACTTAAATACAACTCTTGTTACCGACGTCCGGTGAAGATTGAAGTTCTGGAGCAGCGGGACGTCGTCGGCTTGAGTTGGCAGCTTTCTGGAGCGTGTCGTGGAAGCAGAAGAGCGTAGAGTTGTCGAAGGAATTCGTTATCTTTGAAGAGGGTCGAGGCCCTCTTTATATAGGGCAGGGGGCGCCCGACATGCTCGGGGCGCCCCCCACGTGGCTCTTGATCCGGCGTGCTCTCGGTCGTGACTGATCGCTTCGACTTCGGATAACAGTTGACTGGGGCGCCCGACGCGCACGGGGCGCCCGATTGACCGGTCAAACTTTATCACCGAGGCTTCGCGAGGGTGAGCTGCAGCCGCCTTCAGTGGCGTGGCACAGTGGGCGCCCGAGACACGCGGGGCGCCCGACATGCGGGGCGCCCGACATGCGGGGCGCCCGACACACGCGGGGCGCCCCCGATTGCGCTGCTGTCGGGGCGTTTACCTCTCTGCTGACTTTGGGTTGACTCTGGGGCGCCCGACACATCCGGGGCGCCCTACTCAGCTACGGCCTCACTCCTTTGAGGCTCTCTGAGCTGCAGAAACACAGTCCTTCGGTCCTGCATCCAGGGTTAGTCCAAAACAGCAAATAATAAGTTAGTTAAAACAGCCTTAGCTGTCTTGGTTCTGACTTTGGATCTCCAAAATGGAGCCCTAGGTCGAACCGACGCCTAATGTTCCCTCGAGGGGAACGCGTCCTCACCTACTCCTCTCGGGAGAGTTTTACCTGGTGCCAACCGGATCCTCCAGTTGGACTTTGCCCAGCAGTCCTTCGCCAGGTCTTGAGTTACCAAGCTTCCCTTCGCTTGTGCCTAGCAGCCCTTCGCTAGGTTTTTCTCTGGCGGCAGCAGACGCAAGGCCTAATGTACCGCTGAGTCCGACTAAATAGAGCCCTAAAAAAAAAAAAAAAAAAAAAAAAAAAAAAAAAACACTATCACGTAATCAATCTAGATATCAAGGACAAAAGGAATGAGTTATATGTGTTGGATCGGAGAAAACGATAGAGGGGGTGAATATCGATATAAAATTTTTGGACTAAGAAAGAGCAAATACGCATCGGAAAATAAAGTAATGAAAAGCAAGACAACAGACACGCGAGATTTATTTACTTGGTTCCCGACCCTCCAGGGTCAGTATGTCCAAGGCCTATGTACTCGGCGTGAGTCCACTATTGGTCTCCTTTCCAGAATTTCCGAAGGCAGAGAAAACCCGTCTTATAGTTGATATACAAGCAAAAAGATATGAATTGAAATGCAACTTGAATTAAAACAAACCAAACAGAAACAGATGATCCGGCAAATCTGGAACTCCGAAGCGTCGCACACTTCCTCCTGGAGCTTCCTTGGTCGCAAAGCTTCGTCTAATCACTTTTGCTTCACACGGAATGGCTTAGAATGAATGTAGAAGTTATGTCTGAAGTTGAGGGGTTGAAGCCCCTTTTATAGCGCCCATACGGGCGCTGTGTTGATGGGGGCGCCTACACATGGCCTCTCCTGCGCGATCCCTTATCTGCAGGCTCGGTCAGTGCTTATCCAACTCCACATGGGCGCCTAAGCTGAGGGGGGTGCCCGTATTGTCCCGGGCGCCTGAATGGAAGCCTGTTCTGCATTCCTTCGCTAAAACCTATTTTTCTTCTTTGACTTAGGCGCCCCTATTGATGGGGGCGCCTGATTCCATTGGGGCGCCCTCACTGATGGGGGCGCTTGGCTTCCAGGCTTTCAGCTGTGGTGTGTGTTGTTCGCTTGCTTTGTCTTCTATTTTAGGTACCTGCAAGGTATACAAATACTAAGCAACATATACACACAATCTCAAGCTTAAGGACTTGGTTTTGACTTCGGATTTCCATGAAACCCTAGGTCGAACCGACGCAAGTTCTCACCCCCGAGAACGCGCCTTTCACCTACTCCATTCAGGAGACGGTTGCCACCCAGTCCTTCGGGTGGACTTTTGCTTAGCATCCGATACTCTCGGATCTCAAGACGTCCGAACTCTGACCCGTCTCTACTTCTGTCCTTAGTCATCGCTCAACTATGTTGCTCAATCCCTCAGACCAAGACTTCGTGCCCAAACCCTAAGTCCAGGACTTCGGTGCCCAACCATCGACCAGGTCTTCGTGCCCAATTCCTCGAACCAGGTCTTCGGTGCCCAACCCTCAGCCAGGACTTAGTGTCCAATTCCTCAAACCAGGTCTTCGTGCCCAGTCCCCGACAAGGACTTCATGCCCAACTTCTGGTCAGGACTTAGTTGCCCAGCCCGCGACCAGGACTTAGTGCCCAATTCAAATGAACCAGGACTTCGTGCCTAGGTTAACTAGGACTTTGGTTCACCTTGGTCCAGTTTTGTTACTCCTCTCCGAACTCCCTTCCTTTGTTCAATGTATCACTGACCTAAGTATATGTCAAACATTAAAACACTTAGAGGAGGACATCACTGATGCAACTTGCACCAACAATCTCCCCCTTTTTGATGTTTGACAATATCTTAAGTTAGATTGGTTGAAAGGGCTAAACTCTTGGGATCAAATGAAAAAAATGATCTAAGTTTTGAAAATCCATTTTTGATCCTCTAGGGGAAAATAGGAAAAAAATTTCTAACTTTCACTCTCCCCCCTTTTTGAAAAACATTTTGATTTGGTAAGAGAAAAAAATTTATTTCTAACTTATGGCGCATCTCTCCCCCTTTGTCATACATCAAAAAAAACTAAAACTACTTGCATCAACAATGGAAACATTTGGTTCTTTGTGAAAATACTTAGTATAAATTTTGAAAGTATAGCATAAAACTTAACTTGCACCCAAAAAATATACTTGGAAAGGTATTTGAAAAATATTGTGTATTTGCAGGAACACATTTTGAACTTCGAAAATTTTGCACTTAGAAAACTATTGACATAGAAAAACATTTAATTAGAAATTTTTTTTCCAAAACGATTTGCACTTGTAAAAATATTTGAACATTGGTGCCTTTTTGGAAACATATTTTGAATATTTTGCATGTACTTTTGAAAAATATTTGGGCTTTTGAAAATTCAAGTACTTTTGAAAAATATTTGAGCTTTTGAAAAATGTAAATACTTTTGAAAAATATTTGAGCTTTTGAAAAATGCAAGTACTTTTGAAAAATATTTGAGCTTTTAAAAAATTAAGTACTTTTGAAACATATTGTGATCTTTGAAAGATTAAATACTTTTTGAATTTTTTTTGAAGAGTATAAGTACTTAGAAAACTATTAGAATTTTTGAAAAAGTATAAGTACTTAGAAAACTATTAGAATTTTTGAAAAGTATAAGTACTTTGAAAAATATTAGAATTTTTGAAAAGTATAAGTACTTAGAAAAATATTATTTTTAAAGCATAATATTTTACTTGACTTGGTTTCTTTTTCCAGTCTGACACAATCCTAGGTAATTTTATTGACTACAAGGATATTTTCCTAAGTGTCCTAGAAAATTCTCCAAATTCAAGTACTTATTTCCAAACAAAATTTTTATAAGCCAAAAAAACTGCAAGTACTTTTTGAAAAATGTATGAACTTTTGAAGACACAATATTTTACTTGACTTGGTTTATCTTCCAGTCTGACACAATTCTAAGAAACCTTGTTACCTACAAGGACATTTTCCTAAGTGTCCTAGAAAATTTTCCAACCTCAAGAAAAATATTATTTCAAATTGATTAAAACAAGGTAATAATATTTTTAAAGAAAAATTATTAAAATGATAGTATTTGAAAGGAAATGTGTTTTCAGAAGGATTTGAAAATACCGTGCATGAAAACATATCACCTTGAAATATTTAATAATTCTTTTAATTTGACCTCCCCCTAAACTTGACGTAGTCATAGGAAGCTTGTTGACCATAAGTAATCTTCCTCTGAGTCTTAAGGTTTGATTCAGATCAAAAGGAATTATCTAATAATTTCAAAACAAATAATGACAAAAACCTTTTCAGAAGTTTGACTCAGACTCCCCCTAAATCTGACACATCCTAGGAGTCCTTGTAGATCATGAAGTGGACTTTTCTCTGTGTCTTTAGGGTTTATCAAAATCAAATGAACATTAATTTTCAAAAAGATAAATTTTGAAACCATAATTTGGAAAAACACAAGTGATAGTAATTTAAAGCATAGTTTTCGAAAAGTATTTTCAAATAATAGTAATGTTTTAAAGGTACAGTTAAAAAAACATGAAAACACTCCCCCTGTAGTCGACACCGTTTGACTCTATCTAAGTGCCTTAAGGAACTTTAGTGTTGTCCTAAGAGGCTTGTGTCTAATTGTGTGAGTCAAACAATTTTTAAAAGGCTATAATTTTTGAAAACATATAATATATAATCAATCAGACAAGCATGAATTCCATAAAAATATTATTATGTTGAAGCACTATTTTGAAAAAATATTTTAGAAAAATATTTTAACAATTTTGAAAAATATTTTTCAATTTATTAGTCCTTAACATCTCACCCATTCTAGATGTCTCAATACAGCAAGCATGGTTGCCTTATGGGTGTATTGTGAGATGCTTGAATCATTTTTCTTAATTCATTGTTAAAACTAAGATTTAATTGAAACTTGTGTTAGATTCAAATCTAACAATAGTAAAGTGAATTTGATTTTCAGTAATTGGCTTGTAGGTCTTGGCGAGGCATAAGGCCTTCTTTGGCCGTAGCCTTATTGGATCATCAACCCTTTCCTTGACAAAGCCTTTTATAGAAAATTCATCTTCAAGTTACTTCTTGAAAGATTTTGGTCTAACTAGTTTAGGTTTTGGATCGGTAGCTTCGGCTAGTTCCACCAAAAAGGCTTCCCTAACGTACTATCATCTCTGTTGGATCGAGAAAAATGATAGAGGGGGGGTGAATATCGTTAAAACTTTTCGGATAGAATAAAGAGCGAATACGCAGTGGAAATAATTAAATGCACATAGAAACACAAGTAGATTTTTACTTGGTTCGGAGTCGCAGTCGGCTCCTACTCCAAGGCCCACGGTCCTTGACCGTTTACTTTGGGCAATACTATAATCGCGCAAAATAGGGTTTATAGTTTTCAGTACAACAGTATTTATAAAATTGAAATGCTACACTTTTCGTTATCGACGCCCGATGTAGATCGTATTTCGGTGCAGAGGATCATCGTCGACGCTGAGATCTCGAAGACGGAGTTTGCCGGGGCGTAGCGCTTGAACGAAAAACTTTGGAGCGTTAGGAAATTGTGTTTTTGAAGCCTTGGGGTCGAGCCCCTTTTATAGTACTCTAACGGGCGCCTGATAGGTTGGGGGTGCCTGACACGTGCCCTTCGATCCGGGAATCCTTATCCGCGGGCTCGGTCAGTGTTTATCCTTCCCTCTTGAGCGCCTGAGCTGATGGGGGCGTCCGTGACCTCACGGGCGCCTGATCCGCCTTGGTTTAGTGGCTTCGTAGCTATGTTTTTGGTTTTGCCTTCACTCTTGGGTGCCCGTGACCTTACGGGCGCCTGAGCCCATTCGGGCACCTGAATCCATTCGGGCGCCTAGGCCCAGTGAAGCACCTTCACTTGCAGACGATCAGTCCTTTGACCCTGCAACTAAGGTTAGTCCCAAAAACATAATAAGCAGTAATTACAGCCGTAGTTGTCTTGGTTCTAACTTCGAGTCTCCCAAATGGAACCCTAGGTCGAACCCACGCCTACTGTTCCCTCGACGGGGAACGCGTCCTCACCTACTCCTCTTAGGAGAGTTTACCTTTTGCCAACCGGCTCCTCCGGTTGGACTTTTTCC
Source organism: Boesenbergia rotunda (assembly GCA_024364735.1). NCBI lineage: Eukaryota > Viridiplantae > Streptophyta > Magnoliopsida > Zingiberales > Zingiberaceae > Boesenbergia > Boesenbergia rotunda. Next base: position 111,321 of record JAGFNQ010002544.1, read on the forward strand.
CGATCAACCTAACCAGGACTTCGTACCCAACTTCCGGTCAGGTTTTTGGTGCCCAGCCCCTTGCCAGGACTTCGTGCCCAATCCTCTACCAGGACTTTTTTGCCCGACTTCCGGTCAGGTCTTCTTGCCCATTCCTTGACCAGGAATTCATTGCCCGACTTCCGCTCAGGTCTTCTTGCCCAGTTCTTGACCAGGACTTCTTTGCCTAGTGTACCTAGGACTTCTCCCTGCATACTCAGTGAACAAGTTTAGAACACAATAACATCTTAACTTCTGAACCCTTTGCCATTATCAAAACCCAGGTTTGACTTAGGTGCTGCCTGCACCAACAATCTCCCCCTTTTTAATTTATGGCAACCCGGTTCAAAAAGTTAAGTTAAACAACAAGGTAAAGTACCAGTTTTAATTTCCTCCCCCTGGAAGAAATCTCCCCCTGAGTTTTTCAAACATTCGTGGGGTTTTTTGAAAAAGTTTCTAAGTCTTTGTTTCTAAAATTGAAATGTTTTTCATGTTTTCAATACTTAGAAAATTTTCAAAATGGGATTTTTAAGTTAGAAAAATTTTCCAACAATATTTTGAATGGGCACGAAGAAAATTTTTCAACACATTTAGCTTTAGCACTTAGAAAATTTTCAAGAGAATTTTGAAATTAACACTTAGAAAATTTTGCACCAGAAAAAAATTTAGAGTAAGTACTTAAAATATTTTGAAACCCATTTTGAGTTAAGTACTTAAAGGAATTTTCAAAATAATTTGAGTTAAGTACTTAAAAGAATTTTCAAAACAATTTGAGTTAAGTACTTAAAAGAATTTTCAAAGTTAGTTAAGTAGTTAATAGAATTTTCAAAACAATTTGAGTTAAGTACTTAAAAGAATTTTTTTAAACTTCTTTTGAAGTTTTAATACATAGAAAATTTTTAATCAGTTTTAATATTTAGAAAAATTTTCAAGTAAAATTTTGAATTTATAACACTTAGAAAAATTTTTCCAAAGTGATTTTGAATTACTTTACTTTTTGAAAAAGAAAGGAGATACAAGTTTTGAAAAACATTTAATTTGACAAAAAATTTAAATTTTAAAACCTTCTTTTCTCTCCTTTCCAATCTCTCCCCCTTTGCCATAATCAAAAAAATATAGCAAAAAAAAAATTGAGTACTAAAAGTAAGGTGATGTAGTGAACCAATTCTAAGTATAAACTGGATCAAATCAATTTAAATTTTCTCTCTTGGGTCCTGTCTAACCCAGTTAGCTACTTACTAACTGTTATAAACAGTAGCTTTCGCTAGGGTTAGTCAAGTTAAGTGATCTGATCAAGTTAGATTTTCTAAGCTTGACACTTAACCTGATTACTATTTAATTGATATTTATCGCCCCAATTACTGCAGATGTACTGACATAAAGCATCTTGAATCAAGGCATAGACCTAAGCATCTCAACCCAGTCTAGGTTATCAATCAAAAGTACCCTAAGGTGCTTGTGAGATGTTGGTTTCTAGATCTATAGGTGCATGCAGTTCTAGGGTTAGGGCCTAGGCTAAGTCCATTTGCGAAAAAGCCCTAGTTTTGAAGTGGTTAAGTTTTAAAAAAAACTAAGTCAGAAAATCATTTTAAATAAAATAATAAAAGAAATGATTTAAGAAATAAAACAGTTTTGAAAAGAAGCATAAGTAGAACAGTCCTATTCTACCAAGCATAACATCACAATTGACTAAGCATGCTAATTGAAATGGCAAGTATTTACTGAGATAAATGCATAAGATTTATCTGGTCAATAGTTGGACCAGAGAACTCAAACTAAAGTCAAGTGCCAGTCAAGTGAGAGTCAACTACAAGTCAAATAGTTCACACTGCACTAGAGTAGGCTGAAAATGTCAATCTAAACTAAGAGGAAGGGCCAGGATGGTAAGATGGGTCAGGCTGCCAGGATCGAAACAGCGACATCATCTCGTTGTATCGTGTGTCGCTCGTTTCTTGATTGGCTCAGATGGCGTCCATCTGTTCGTTGTGATATGCCTCGACCTCCTCCCTGAGACTGTGTAACTCCGTCTGCAATGATGTGATACGCTGGTCGGTAGTCGGTGGGGGTGGTTCCTGTAACTGCTCGTTGATCTCGGCTGTGAGATCAGCTACGTCTACCTCCACCTCCTCGTCGGAGTCGTCCTGTCGTCTGGCTCTCTCCCGTCTCCATGCTAGGACCCCCGTGGCCAAAACATCTATCCCCGCTAAAGCAAAATTCCTAATCCCTATCTCGTCGAACTCAGTCATCAAAATAATCTCTCCGACAGTGATGTCTCGACCGTGGTGGTGAAGAAGGGAGGTAATAATGTGGCAGTAGGGCATACGAACTCGATCGTGTGTGGATACGCTCGAGGCGTAGATGATGGTACGGAATATTGGGAGACCTATGTCGATATCAAGCTGATGAATCATGGCATAGGGTAAGAAGGTATGAAATGGTCGCATGGTCGCGACATCTCGAGTGGTAAGTGGAAGAACACATCGAACTATGACTCGATAGAGGGCATAGTCTTGGACTCGAAGGTCAACCGACTGAAATCGCCGAGCCAACAGATTTCGCACATCTCCAAAGAAGTACGAGTAAATAGTGTCTAAAGTAATGTGCGAATAGGGGGGTGCGAAGGGTGGGTCTGCCGGAGGATAACAAGAAAAGGTCGACTGCGAAGGTTGTAGTCCGAGAAACCGATTAAACAGAGTAGGAGAAACAGTTAGGGGAGTGCCTTGAATGGTGGTAGAGTAGAGTAGATCATCAATCTTGACAAGGTTGTTGTAAAACTCTGCACACAAGGTTGAGTTTACCGGATGTGTACAGAAAACTAGGTGGTCTAGTTGATAAAAGTTAATAGCGCCCATCTCTAAGGGACAGGATTGGAAAATTTCCTATTTAGAAACTGGTCTTTATAGGCTTGTAAGTTGTTTGGGCAAATTTGTTGAATAATTCTAGGTTGGGAAAACTCGGGTCGGGGCTAGGTTCGGCCACGGGGTTGGGTTGGGAGACGCGGCATTTTCTAGATATTTAAAGAAAATGAAATTGCAATGATGCATTTAATAAGTAAGAAAATGAAATTTCAAAAAGAATGCATAAAAAGATTGATACCGGGGCGGCATTTTCGTAGTCAAGCGTTTGAAGACTAGCAAGGAGGTCCGGGCGCCTTGGGAGGAAGAGGAGTGAATGAAAGTTTTGATTTTGGTGTGGCAAATGAAGGGAGACTCGGTGGTCTTATATAGAGGTTGGTCGGGTGCCCGGGAGGTCTCGGGTGCTCGAGTTCACTGGGGCACCCGTAAGGTCACGGGCGCCCGGGTCAGACTACAGCTTTTTGGCATACTTGACTACCTTGGATGAAGAGAAAGTCTTAGGCTCCCGATAGGTCACGGGCGCCCATCTCAGATGGGTAGGGTTGATAGCTTTTGTTGTCTCGGTCGAAGGGAAAGTTGGGGGCGCCCGACAGGTCACGGGTGCCTAATCTGACAACAGTTTGAATATTGACCAGTTTGACCATTTGACCAGATTTGACTGTTTTGACCCGGTTTGACTCTTTTGACTAACTAACAATTAGGTCATTTAAGCTCTAATTTGCATGATTCAGTACAAAAACAGATGAATTTGAATTAGATCCTAACCATCTCACCGAGTCTATAATTATCAATCACGTTTAACCTTATGGGTTTTATAAGACAGTTTTAATAGAGGTAAGAATTTTATTTTAAAAAAAACCATGATTAATTTTGAAAAGTTAAATTAATTTTAAAAATAATTAATTATGCTTTAAATTTATTTATTTATTTTTTTTTGAAAAAAAGGTTGAATCTAAGATTAATTGAAATCTGTGTTAGATTCAAATCTGACAATAGTAAAGTGAATTTGGTTTTCAATAATCGGCTTCCAGGTCTTGGCGAGGCACTAGGCCTTCTTTGGCCGTAACCTTATAGGATCATCAACCCTTTCCTTGACAAAGTCTTTTATTGAAAATCCATCTTCAAGTTACTCTTTGAAAGATTTTGGTCTAACTAGTTTGGGTCTTGGATCGGTAGCTTCGGTTAGTTCCGCCAAAATGGTTTCCCTAACGTACTATCATCTCACCTCCACCCAATACTATGTTGTTCAAATTTTAGTTAATCGTTTTAGTCCTTAGTCTAACCAATGCTAGGTCTAAGCATGGTAAATTGCAGAAAATAAATAAACAAGCAAGCATGCAATAAGAAAAGAATTTATTTAACTATAATTTTTTTTTTAAGTTGGCTCCCCCCGGACTAAAGCCACGATAATGTTTAGGCAAGATATGAATCTTGCCCTTGGGGATCCAATACTGGTTTGGTCCAGCTTGGTTGTTCAGGCAAAATTTGTTAGTAATATGAGAGAAGTTTCCTAAGGCAATCGCCTTATGATTGTAATCATTTACTTTAATAAATGAATATTCACTATTTGAGTATACATGTTCATGTATTTGATTGAGATCTTAAACTCATTTACTGAATGTCCGCAATACAATTCACAATATGAGAGAATTTGTGATGAATTCACAACTAGTGATTATCTCTACATGTGCAATTGTGAAGTATTGAAATTGTCCCTAGTCAATGAATTGATAGATACGGACACTATCAATTCTGTTGAGACTAGCATGGGTTATTCTCTAATCAACTGATTCTCACTGGCTGGTGACATTGGGATGTCCGGAGATAAAAATGAATGCTAGTCAAGGGAACTAGTTCATTGGAGTGACTAGCTGTAAAACTTCATATGGTAATCTACATATAGATATGTCAATGAAGTTCTTACTGCAGCTTAAGTGTGATGTTCCTTTGACTTGCGGTGTTCAAGTCATCTTGGTCATGGAGACTTATGCTTTGACATCTTAAGAAAGCGTCTCCAAGGAGGTGTGGACCCAGGATGGTTGGGTATAAGCCGAAGTGACCGAAGATGTTTGAACAACCTACAAACGATTCACCACTCCTTGCGAGGAGATGTATACCCAAGGCCTATCGTCGGATTGTTACTCGAAGCCTCTAGCCAGAGCATCACATGTTCCGAGTATGAATCTCTCAGAAACATGAGAGTAATTAGAATTCGTTGGATGAGAAAGACATTACTTAGGCTAGGTGTGACGTAGTCAGCCTAGTGGGGACTGACACACATAGACTGTGTCCTGAACCAAGTGGGTATAAGATGGTGAAGGGAATGAGGCACGATTCATTATAGCTCCTGAAGGGTTTCAGAATTATTTCTGAGGTCAACCGTTGATCTTTCGATTAATTGGGGATCATGATGTACTACTATGTGTCATTCATGATCGTTCTATAATTGGTTAATTATAGACGGCCAACATAAATCGAAAGCCTATTTAGTCACACGCACTATGAGTAATCCGAGGGATTTAAAACAAGTTGAAAATTGGATTTTCCGATCAAGAGAGATAAGTCGAATCTGAATTTTCAGAGACGCATCGGAAGCATAAAATGGCTAAGTCTTTTGAAGAATTATTGAACGAATTAAATGAGTTTAATTTGTGAGGTCGTGGCTTGAGTTTGGCCGGCCAAAGAGGGTCCCCACCCTCTTTGTTTAGTCGGCCACAATAAAAGGGGAGAACCAAATTGTTTGGTTCAAATTATAAAATAAACCGCGCGTGGTTTGTTTTATAAAATTATGGATAAAGAAAGTTATATAAAGAAATTTATAGAAAGAGATTTATTTTCATGGAAATTAAAATAAACCTTGGATTGGTTTATTTTATTTTATAAAATCAATAATGGATTGATTTACCATGATAAAGAAATTTATATAAAGAAATTTCTTTCCATAATAAAAGGGGAGACATGGTTGTTTTTTATTATAAATTAAGTTATAATAAAAACTTGGCATAACGGAATAATTCATTGAAAAATTTATAAGATAAATTTCTTATGAAAAATTATTCCGTTAAAGGGCGACTTGGCAATTGAGAGGCTACTATATAAAGGCACCAAGGTAAGGCTTGGAATAAATTAAAGAGATCAAGGATTTTTGCCTAGCCTCTCTCCCTCTCCTTCTCTCCTGTTAGTAATATGAGAGAAGTGTCCTAAGGCAATCGCCTTATGATTGTAATCATTTATTTTAATAAATGAAAATTCACTATTTGAGTATACATGTTTGTGTATTTGATTGGGATCTTAAACTCATTTACTGAATGTCCGCAATACAATTCACAGCATGAGAGAATTTGTGATGAATTCACAACTAATGATTATCTCTACATGTGCAATTGTGAAGTATTGAAAATATCCCTAGTCGATGAATTGATAAATACGGACACTATCAATTCTGCTGAGACTAGCATGGGAACTAGTTCATTGGAGTGACTAACTGTAAAACTTCACATGGTAGTCTATATATAGACATGTCAGTGAAGTTCTTACTGTAGCTTAAGTGCGATGATCCTTTGACTTGCGGTGTTCAAGTCATCTTGGTCATGGAGACTTATACTTTAACATCTTAAGCAAGCATCTCCAAGGAGGTGTGGACCCAGGATGGTTGGGTATAAGCCGAAGTGCCCGAAGATGTTTGAACAGCCTACAAAGGATTCACCACTCCTTGCGAGGAGATGTATACCCAGGCCTATCATTGGATTGTTACTCAAAGCCTCTGGCCAGAGCATGTCATGTTTAGAGTATGAGTCTCTTAAATACATGAGAGTAATTAGAAATCCAAAGGACGAGAGAACATTACTTGGGCTAGGTGTGACGTAGTCAGCCTAGTGGGGACTGACACACACAGACCATGTCCTGAACCAAGTGTGTATAAGATGGTGAAGGGAATGAGGCACGATTCATTATAGCTGCTGAAGGGTTTCAGAATTATTTCTGAGGTCAACCGTTGATCTTTCGATTAATTGGGGGTCATGATGTACTACTAGGTGTCACTCATGATCGTTCTATAATTGGTTGATTATAGACGGCCAACATAAATCGAAAGCCTATTTAGTCACACGCACTATGAGTAATCCGAGGGATTTAAAACGAGTTGAAAATTGGATTTTCCAATCAAGAGAAATAAGTCGAATCTGAATTTATCAGAGGCGCATCGGAAGCTTAAAATGGCTAAGTCTTTTGAAGGCTTATTGGACGAATTAAAAGAGTTTAATTCATAATGGGTTTGGCTTGGTGTGGCCGGCCAAAGAGGGTGCCCACCCTCTTTGGTTTGGCCGGCCACAATAAAGGAGGGAAACTAATTTATTTGGTTTAAATTATAAAATAAATCAAGCGCGATTTGTTTTATAAAATTATGGATAAAGAAATTTATATAAAGAAATTTATATAAAGAGATTTATTTTCAGGGAAATTAAAATAAACCTTGGATTGGTTTATTTTATAAAATCAATTATGAATTGATTTTTCCATGATAAGAAAAATTTATATAATAAATTTATTTTTTTTATGGAAATTAAAATGAACCATGGATTGGTTTATTTTATTTTATAAAATCAATTATGAATTGATTTTCCATGATAAGAAAATTTATATAATAAATTTATTCTTTTTTATGGAAATTAAAATAAACCATGGATTGGTTTATTTTATTTTATAAAATCAATTATGAATTGATTTTTCGATGATAAGAAAAATTTATAATAAATATTATTCCATAATAAAAGGGGAGACATGGTTGTTTTTATTATAAATAGAGTTATAATAAAAAAACTTGGTATAACGGAATAATTCATAGAAAATTTATAAAGATAAATTTCTTATAAAAAATTCCGTTAAGAGGAGACTTGGCAATAAAGAGGCTACTATATAAAGGTGCATAGGCAAGGCTTGGAAATCAATTCAAGTGATCAAGGATTCTTGCCTAGCCTCTCTTCCTCTCCTTCTCTCCCTCTCCCTCTAGGGCCGGCGCCCTCTCCATCCCTCTAGGGCTGGCGCCACCTTCCCTTGCCGTGAGCCACCACCAAGACGAAGCGGGTCGCGACTCCTTCCTTCCTTCGCGGAATCTTGATTCCGTTACTTGGTGGTTAGTTTCCATCTCTCTCTCTTGATATTCTAGTTGTGCCTTTGGAGAATCTAGTAGTTCTTGTCGGCACAAAACTCGTGGCTTTGCGAAGTCATCCCGAAGAGAACTCGGCGTGGACGCGAATAGAGGCGAAGCTTCCAAGGGACGCTACGGTTGGATCTCGTCCCTTACTTCGAGTTACGCGAGGTATTGAGTAAATTAGTTTACATTCTGCAAAATTTTAATTTATGATCATGTCCACACACCATAAGGTTGCATGCTAGATACGTGGTTAAAAATAATTTGAGAAATTATTTATGCTAATTCTTCCGCTGCACGTAAATATTTTAAAATTTACGAACACGTATCCTTGTCAACATGCACCCGGTCCCAACATCTCCCTCTCCCTCCTCTAGTGGCGCCGGCCCTAGAGGCCCTCCCTTTGGTTGCCGTGAGCTTCCACCACCAAGAAGAGGCCAAAGAAGAAGAAGAAGCGGACGCGACTCCTTCCTTCCTCCCGGAATCTTGATTCCGTTCTTCATTTGGTGGATAGTTTTTCCATCTCTCTCTTGGTATTCTTGTCGTGTCTTTGGAGAATCTAGTAGTTCTTGTCGGCATGAAACTCGTGGCTTTGCGAAGTCATCCCGAAGAAAACTCGGCGTGGACGCGAATAGAGGCGGAGCTTCCAAGGGACGCTACGGTTGGATCTCGTCCCTTTCTATGAGTTACGCGAGGTATTAAGTAAATTAGTTTACTTTCTGCAAAATTTTAAATGTATGATCATGTCTCCACAACATAAGGTTGCATGCTAGATACGTAGTTAAAATAATTTGAGAAATTATTTATGCTAAACCTTCCGCTGCACGTAATTAAATTTTAAAATTACGAACCCGTATTCATGTCAACATGCACCCGGTCCCAACAGTGGTATCAGAGCCGGTTAGTGTTCGACATAATCATATAATTATTTTGCGGAAAACTTTGTCATGATCTCAATTTTGGAAAATTTTCCAATTATGAAAACTTTCCAATTATGATAAATTTTTGATTTAGGAATTTCAAAGTTTGGAAATCCTCATGAAATTTCGCAAACTTTTGAAATATCCTAGTTTCTGAAATTTTATGATAATTGTGAAAACTTCCTATTTTTGGAAACTTTCTAATTTTGGAAATTTCCTATTTTTGGAAATTTTTCAATTTTAGAAATATGTAAGTTTTCTTTGTACCAAAAACTTACAATTATTCTGAAAACCTATTATGAAATCTCGCAATTTTGGGCACTTTCTTTCAAAGAAAGTCTAGACAAATTTATGGATCATTAATTGATAATTAAATTCGAATTGATTTTAAATTATCAACAAAATTCTTTATTTTGGATTGAGCCTCGGGGAGCCGTCCAATTTAAAGTTAGTTGTTGTAATTTAATTTTCTAATTTTGAATAAAATTGTCATGTTTAATTTGGTTACGCCTCGAGGAGCGGACCAAATTAGATTTACAACAAATTCCTTTTTTTTGGGTATCTGAGCCTCGGGGAGCCACCCAAAGAAAATATTTTGTTGTAATTAATAAATCCATAAATAAAATATGTAATCAAATCTTGGAAATTTTGAGGTGATTCTCAAACGATACTTTCCTTATTTGATTTAAGAGGTGATGCTCTTACATATTGTTGTCTCCAAAATTAATTAGGAAAATGGTTTCCTATAGAGTTTTCTTAAATAAGATTTTTATGAAAATAATATGTGGTTGAATTAAGGGAATCTGTCTCTTAATTTAATAAGATTTGATTTAGAGAAATCAAAGTCTTAAACATATTATTTCCGAAATTGATTATGACAATTTAGGAAATTGTTTCCCAAAACAATTCCTTAAATAAAGTATGAAATTAGAATTAGGAAATCCGGTTCCTAATTCAATTAATGAGACTTGATAAATTAAGTCACATACATACTTTATTAAGGAAATAGTTAGTACATGACATAATTATATGTCATGAATGTGCTTAGAAAAGAAAAGATGAGACCCAAAACCCCTTACAAAATATTAAGGTCAACACCTTCCATTAATATTGTTAGAACCGGAGTTTTGTTTCTCGTTTGGTTTGATGGACACATCCATGCCCGGCTTGAACCTCAACATGTTCAAACCATGGAATTAGTTTATGATAAATATAGTTGGAGTCAGAGGTCAATCCTTAGTTTTGGTTGTTGGACACATCCAAGCCTGACTAAACGGTTGAATGACCTCCAACCATATTAAAACTATTTCTTGATTAATAGGTCAGCCTTAAGCTTGGAGAGGTGCAGTTGGGTGCTATGTATATTGTTGCATACTTGTAATGAGTTAACAACCCAATGATTTATGCAAACATTCAATTAGTTGATAGCATAAAGTGATAGTTACATATATGTGATATGTAATCGGTATAATTACCTACCTTCATAGCTAAGAATAACTTGATGGCCACAGCCATGGTTGTTCTTATCTATGGTTGGATATCAACCTATTTTGAGATGTTCCTACGATCTCCCGAATTGATAAAAAGGGTTATTCAATTCGAAAAATAAATAGGATTTAATTAATGTATGTCGATACATTCTTTATCATTCTTCTCAAATAAGCTCAATTTGTATTTCTAGGATAATCACTCGATCATGTCTTCTCTGAATTTGTGTTCAATTTTGGACACCAATAAGCTGACTGGGCCAAACTTCATGGACTGGTTTAGAAACCTAAGGATAGTCCTCAAGGCAGAAAAGCTTGCTTATGTCCTTGAAGAACAACTTCCCAACCGTCCTCCTTAAGATGCAACTCCAGACTAGTTTCCTGAGTTGCTCAACCTGCTGAAGTAAGAAACGCATGACCAAATTACACCGATGTGGAATTCTGGAATCATTTGAACCCGGTTCATTTGATACATGCGAATCATGCTTAAAAGGCAAGATGGCCAAATTACCCTTTTTCCGGAAAAGGTAATCCAGTGGGAGAATTGCTTGGTCTAATACATACTGATGTGTGTGGACCAATGTCAACTCTTGCACAAGGAGGCTATAGCTACTTCATTACCTTTATCGATGATCACTCACGATTCGGGTATGTGTTCTTGATGGAACACAAATCTGAAGCTTTTGAGAAATTCAAAGAGTTCAGAAATGAAGTAGAGAAACAGCTTGGCAAAAGTATTAAGATACTTCGATCCGATCGGGGTGGTGAATACTTAAGTCAAGAGTTTCAAGATTATCTTAGGGACAATGGGATATTGTCTCAATGGACTCCGCCATATACACCACAGAATAGTGGTGTATCTGAGAGGCGTAACCGAACCTTGATGGACATGGTTAGATCCATGATGAATCATGCAACTCTTCCAAAATCCTTTTGGGGCTATGCACTTAAGACAGCTGTTTACTTGCTAAACAGAGTCCCGACCAAGGTAGTCTCTACTACTCCATATGAGACGTGGAATAGTAAGAAACCTCACTTAACTCATCTTAAGATATGGGGTTGTCCTGCTTATGTGAAGCGGACTATATCAGACAAATTGGATGATAAGTCTGATAAATATCTATTTATTGGATACCCTAAGGAAACAAAGGGTTACCAATTCTATCATCCCTTGGAACAAAAGGTGTTTGTTTCAAGACATGCTGTATTTCTGGAAAAGAATTTCTTTTACAAGAAAACAGTGGGAGTGACATTGAACTTGATGAAGTTCAAGAAACTCCAATAGACATTACAGAGACACCTAGTCTAGACCCACAACCAATAACTCATAATGATGAGCTATCAGTTGATCCTAAAACAACACCACCTCTTAGTAGGTCTGATAGGACACGCAATATTCCAGAGAAATACGGATTTCTCATAAGTGAATCGAACGACGTGTTACTCATAAGCGATAACGAACCTATCAGTTATGAAGATGTTCTGAAAAGTTCAGAAAGGGACAAATGGCTTGAAGCCATGAAGTCGGAAATGGATTCCATGTACGACAATCAAGTATGGGACTTGGTTAACCCACCTGAAGGGATTAAGCCCATAGGGTGCAAGTGGGTTTTCAAGAAGAAAACCGACATGGAAGGTAAGTCCATTGGATGCTCCTGTCCATAGCAGCTCATTATGATTATGAGATATGACAAATGGATGTGAAAACAGCTTTCCTTAATGGAAACCTGCTTGAGGATGTATACATGATACAACCTGAAGGTTTCACATCGGTTGACAAAACCAAAATATGCAAGCTTCGGCGATCCATATATGGACTGAAGCAAGCATCCAGGAGCTGGAACATCCGTTTTGATGAGACAATCAAAGAGTTTGATTTCTCACAAAATCTGACGAACCTTGTGTGTACAAGAAGGTTAGTGGGAGTGCAGTCGTATTCCTAGTCTTATATGTCAATGACATACTGCTTATAGGAAACAATATATCAGTCTTACAGTCGGTTAAAATTTGGTTGTCCAAAACTTTCTCCATGAAAGACCTGGGAGAAGCAACCTATATCCTTGGGATTAGAATCTATAGAGATAGATCAAAACGGTTGCTTGGTCTTTCGCAGTCTACATATATAGACCGAGTGCTAAAAAGGTTTAGCATATCGGAATCCAAGAAAGGTTACCTTCCCATCAGGCATGGGATCGACCTTTCAAAGTCTGTGTCTGCGCATAGAAGACGAGAGGATTTGCATGAATAAGATTCCTTATGCATCCGCGATAGGATCTATCATGTATGCTATGTTATGTACTAGGCCCGATGTATCATATGCTCTGAGCGTCACGAGCAGATACCAGTCTGATCCATGAATGGATCATTGGGCGGCCGTCAAGACAATCCTTAAGTACTTAAGAAGAACTAAGGATGTGTTCCTAATATATGGAGAAGGAGATAAGGTAATACGTAGGTATAAAGATGCCAGTTTCCAGACAGATAAGGATGACTCCAAATCTCAGTCTGGATACGTATTTACTTTGAATGAGGCGCAATAAGTTGGAAGAATTCCAAACAAGACACCGTAGCGGATTCTACCACGGAAGTAGTCTGGATCAAGAAGTTTGTCTCGAAACTTGATGAGGTTCCAACCATTTATGAAGCAATACCGGTTTATTGCGACAACAATGGAGCTATTGCACAAGCAAAGGAACCAAGGTCTCATCAGCGATCCAAACATGTGCTTCGCCGCTATCATCTGATCAGAGAGATTATAAGTAGGAATGCTATACAAATTGAGAAAATACCCACTGAAAGGAATTTAGCGGATCCTTTAACTAAGGTCTTACCTCAAAGCAAGTTTGAGGGTTATGTTAGAGATTGTGGTATTGGATACCGTAGCGATTGGCATTAGGCCAAGTGGGAGTTTGTTAGTAATATGAGAGAAGTGTCCTAAGGCAATCACCTTATGATTGTAATCATTTACTTTAATAAATGAATATTCACTATTTGAGTATAAATGTTCATGTATTTGATTGAGATCTTAAACTCATTTACTGAATGTCCGCAATACAATTCACAGCATGAGAGAATTTGTGATGAATTCACAACTAGTGATTATCTCTACATGTGCAATTGTGAAGTATTGAAATGTCCCTAGTCAATGAATTGATAGATACGGACACTATCAATTCTGTTGAGACTAGCATGGGTTATTCTCTAATCAACTGATTCTCACTGGCTGGTGACATTGGGATGTCCGGAGATAAACATGAATGCTAGTCAAGGGAACTAGTTCATTGGAGTAACTAGCTGTAAAACTTCATATGGTAATCTACATATAGATATGTCAATGAAGTTCTTACTGTAGCTTAAGTGCGATGTTCCTTTGACTTGCGGTGTTCAAGTCATCTTGGTCATGGACACTTATGCTTTGACATCTTAAGAAAGCATCTCCAAGGAGGTGTGGACCCAGGATGGTTGGGTATAAGTCGAAGTGACCGAAGATGTTTGAATAGCCTATAAAGGATTCACCACTCCTTGCGAGGAGATGTATACCCAAGGCCTATCGTCGGATTGTTACTCGAAGCCTCTGGCCAGAGCATCACATGTTCTGAGTATGAATCTCTCAGAAACATGAGAGTAATTAGAATCCGTTGGACGAGAAAGACATTACTTGGTCTAGGTGTGACGTAGTCAGCCTAGTGGGGACTGACACACATAGACCGTGTCTTGAACCAAGTGGGTATAAGATGGTGAAGGGAATGAGGCACGATTCATTATAGCTGCTGAAGGGTTTCAGAATTATTTCTGAGGTCAACCGTTGATCTTTCGATTAATTGGGGATCATGATGTACTACTAGGTGCCACTCATGATCGTTCTATAATTGGTTAATTATAGACGACCAACATAAATCGAAAGCCTATTTAGTCACACGCACTACGAGTAATCCGAGGGATTTAAAATGAGTTGAAAATTGGATTTTCCGATCAAGAGAGATAAGTCGAATCTGAATTTTCAGAGACGCATCGGAAGCATAAAATGGCTAAGTCTTTTGAAGACTTATTGAACGAATTAAATGAGTTTAATTCGTGAGGTCGTGGCTTGAGTTTGGCCGGCCAAAGAGGGTCCCCACCCTCTTTGTTTGGCCGGCCACAATAAAAAGGGGTGAACCAAATTGTTTGGTTCAAATTATAAAATAAACCGCGCGTGGTTTGTTTTATAAAATTACGGATAAAGAAATTTATATAAAAAATTTTTATAAAGAAATTTATATAAAGAGATTTATTTTCATGGAAATTAAAATAAACCTTGGATTGGTTTATTTTATTTTATAAAATCAATAATGGATTGATTTACCATGATAAAGAAATTTATATAAAGAAATTTATATAAAGAAATTTCTTTCCATAATAATGGGGAGACATGGTTGTTTTTTTTATAAATTAAGTTATAATAAAAACTTGGTATAACGGAATAATTCATAGAAAAATTTATAAGATAAATTTCTTATGAAAATTTATTCCGTTAAAGGGAGACTTGGCAATTGAGAGGCTACTATATAAAGGCACCAAGGCAAGGCTTGGAATAAATTAAAGAGATCAAGGATTCTTGCCTAGCCTCTCTCCCTCTCCTTCTCTCCCTCTCCCTCCTCTAGTGGCGCCGGCCCTAGAGGCCCTCCCTTTGGTTGCCATGAGCTTCCACCACCAAGAAGAGGCCGAAGAAGAAGAAGAAGCGGACGCGACTCCTTCCTTCCTCCCGGAATCTTGATTCCGTTCTTCATTTGGTGGTTAGTTTTTCCATCTCTCTCTTGGTATTCTTGTCGTGTCTTTGGAGAATCTAGTAGTTCTTGTCGGCACGAAACTCGTGGCTTTGCGAAGTCATCCCGAAGAAAACTCGGCGTGGACGCGAATAGAGGCGGAGCTTCCAAGGGATGCTACGGTTGGATCTCGTCCCTTTCTACGAGTTACGCGAGGTATTAAGTAAATTAGTTTACTTTCTGCAAAATTTTAAATGTATGATCATGCCTCCACAACATAAGGTTGCATGCTAGATACGTGGTTAAAATAATTTGAGAAATTATTTATGCTAAACCATCCGCTGCACGTAATTAAATTTTAAAATTACGAACCCGTATCCATGTCAACATGCACCCGGTCCCAACAAAATTTGGGTACCCATGCCTGAACTTTGGGTCTAGATTGATTCAATACAGCATATTATGACCTTTGTCTAGCCTTGGTTCGATACCCTAACCCGGATCGATTTAGAACAGACTTCTGTTTTCCAAGGATCATGTCAAGACCCTTGGAACCCGAAGTGAATAGTTTTAAAGCCGCTCTAAGGTCCTTGACTTGAGTTTTCAAGGAGGAGTTCTCTTTCTTAAGCTTTTCAAATTGAGCAGAGGTTTCTTCTTGAACCTTCTCAGTCAAAGATCTAGAGTCAGCTCCCTCTTTAAGGAGTTTTACTTCCTGTCGGAGGGACTCGACTCGGATTTTGGCTTTCGCCAAGTTACTAGACAGGTAAGAAATTAATTCTGCTGATTCAACTTTAGAATAACCACTTACAGTTATTTTGTCGTCCTCCGAAATCTTGAGCTTTCTGTCGTCCGGCTCCAATTCTAATTTGGTGTCGATGTCTTCCGAAGCAGTCAAGGCGAGCAGGTTTGATTGTGGGGCCTCTTCTTCTTCTTCGGAGGATGACTCGTCCCACGTGGCTTGAAAGGATTTCTTCCTTCTTGTCTTCTTGGCTTCTTTCAGATTAGGGCACTCCGATTTGTTGTGTCCCTTCTTATTGCATTCGTAGCAGGTTACGTTTGATTTGGTCTTAGACATTGAAGGTTCAGCTGGATCTTCCTTCTTTCGGCTGGCTTTTCTTCTGTTGGTCTGATGCTTCAGCTCCTTGTAGTAGTCCCTGGATAGCCGAACCAGCTTGGGTCGATCCCCTTCACTGTCTTCTGAGTCTGAGTCTGAGTCAGACTCGGGTGCAGGTTGAGGCTTTTTCTTAGGCACCTTTCCTTGGGGTTTTCCTGCAAGAAAAGCAATACCTTTCTCGTCTAAGGTGCAGTTAGTCTGCTCATGTAATTCTAGTTCAGAAAATAATTCGTCTAATTTAATTTTGGAAAGGTCCCTAGAAACCTTGTAAGCATCTACCATAGATGCCCACAAAGTGTTTCTTGGGAAGGCGTTTAGGGTATACCTGATAAGGTCACGGTTTTCTACCTTGTGACCGATTGTGTGTAGGCTGTTCATCAGCTCCTGGATCCTGGCGTGGAGCTAGGTTACTGACTTGCCTTCGTTCATTTTGATTGTGTACAATTTGTTCAGCATTAGGTCCCTTTTGCTAATTCTGGTGTCAGAGATACCTTCGTGCAAGTCAATAACTTACTCCAGAGTTCCTTTGCACTGTTGAAGGGTCCCCCCCGGTTCAGTTCTTCTTTGGTTAGTCCGCATTGGAGTGTCTGGATCGCCTTTGCATCAGCCTCGATCTTCTTCTTCAGCGAGGCATCCCATTCTGTGTAATGTTGTGCCACTCCTTCAGCATTCTTGGGGATTTCCAAACCAGAATGGATTATGATCCACATATCCACTTGAGTTTTCAGGTGGACTTCCATCTGACTCTTCTAGTAGGAGAAGTCTTCTCCAGAAGTCTTCTCCACTGAAGAGTGGTGGTCTGGCTGTGCTGAAACCTTCTTGTATGGCCATTTAAAATTTCTGAAATGACAAAAATAAAAAAATTCTTGTCCCAAGACTTGGTCTTGGATTAGTAGTGCGGGAATAAAATAATTGAGAAAAAGTGATCGAGTGGTATTGCACCAACCTCGATCAACGAGAAACATTCGAAAGAAAAAGAAATTAAAATTTCATAAAATCTGAAAAACTCTCAAATTGGTGGTTGCACCAAATTTGAGCCACCCGCTCTGATACCACTTTTTGGATTGAGAAAAATGATAGAGGGGGGGGTGAATATCGTTAAAACTTTTCGGATAGAATAAAGAGCGAATACGTAGCGGAAATAATTAAATGTACACAGAAACAAAAGTAGATTTTTACTTGGTTTGGAGTCGCGGTCGGCTCATACTCCAAGGCCCACGACCCTTGACAGTTTACTTTGGGCAATACTATAATCGCGCAAAATAGGGTTTACAGTTTTCAGTACAACAATATTTAGAAAATTAAAATGCTACCCTTTTCGTTACTGACGCCCGATGTAGATCGTATTTCGGTGCAGAGGGTCGTTGTCGGCGCTGAGATCTTGAAGATGGAGTTTGCCGGGGCGTAGCGCTTGAACGAAAAGCTTTGGAGCATTGGGAAATTGTGTTTTTGAAGCCTTGGGGTCGAGCCCCTTTTATAGTACTCTAACGGGCGCCTGATAGATTGGGGCGCCTGACACGTGCCCTTCGATCCGGGAATCCTTATCCATGGGCTCGGTCAGCGCTTATCCTTCCGTCTTGGGTGCCTGAGCTGATGGGGGCGCCCGTCACCTCACGGGCGCCTGATCCGCCTTGGTTCAGTGGCTTCGCAGCTATGTTTTTGGTTTTGCCTTCACTCTTGGGCGCCCGTGACCTTACGGGCGCCTAGGCCCAGTGAAACACCTTCACTTGCAGATGATCAGTCCTTCGACCCTGCAACTAAGGTTAGTCCCAATAACATAATAAGGAGTAATTACAGCCGTAGCTATCTTGGTTCTGACTTCGGGTCTCCCAAATGGAACCCTAGGTCGAACCTGTTGGATCGAGAGAAATGATAGAGGGGGGGTGAATATAGTAAAACGTTCAGATTAATAAGTTAGAGAAATTACGCAGCGAAAATATAAATCAAACATGCAAACACCAAGTTTTTTACTTGGTTCGGAGTCGCGGTCGACTCCTACTCCAAGGCCCACGGTCGTTGACCGTTTTCTCCGGGCAATTCTATATTTTCGCAAAACCAGTTTACAAGATTGAATTACAAGTATAGTAAAGTAAACTTTAAAGGAAGCTCTTCGTTACCGACGTCCGGTGTAGATTGTCTTTTTGGAGCAGGAGGACGTCGTCGGCGCTTGTATCTCGAGTCGGGAGGTTTCCGGAGCAAAGCACGGGAGCAGAAGAGCGTGAATGCGTTGGAAGAATTCGTTGTTCGAAGCCTTGGGGTCGAGGGCCTATTTATAGCCCCTGGGGGCGCCCGGAACGTCGGGGGCGCCCCCCCACGTGTCAGCCGATCCAATTCACTCTCGGTCAGCTCTGATCCCATAAAACTCGGGATCAGGCTTTGACGGGGGCGCCCGGAACGCTCGGGGCGCCCGGGTTGACTGGGTCTCCTCTTATCCGTTGGCTTCGTTGGGTTCTGCTTCGTTAGCTTCAACTGGGGGCGCCCGGGATGCTGGGGGCGCCCAGGAGCATGCGGGGCGCCCCGCCCATGAGCTGTCGAAGCCTGCCTTTGCTTCATGTGTTTTGTGTTCACCTTGGGGGCGCCCGGGACACTCCGGGCGCCCTGGTCAGCTGCTGCCTCACACCTTTGAGGCTCTCTGAGCTGCAGACACTCGTTCCTTCGGTCCTGCATCCAGGGTTAGTTCAAAACATCATAAAGCAGTAAGATGTTAGTTTATACAACCTTAGCTGTCTTGGTTCTGACTTTGGGCCTCCAAAATGGAGCCCTAGGTCGAACCGACGCCTACTGTTCCCTCGACGGGGAACGCGTCCTCACCTACTCCTCTCGGGAGAATGTACCTGATGCCAACCGGCTCTTCCGGTTGGACTTTTGCCTAGCGGTCCTTCGCCAGGTCTTGGATACCAAGCTGTCCTTCGCCCGGTGCCTAGCATTCCTTCGCCAGGTCTTCAGTCCCAAGCTGTCCTTCGCCTGGTGCCTAGCAGTCCTTCGCTAGGGCTTCAGTACCTTGGCATTCCTTCGCCAGTGCCTAGCATTCCTTCGCTAGGACATTGTACCTTGGCATTCCTTCGCCAGGTGCCTAGCAGCCCTTCGCTAGGACTTTGTTTCCTGGCAGCCCTTCGCCAGGTGCCTAGCAATCCTTCGCTAGGGCTTTGTATCCTGGCATTCCTTCGCCAGGTGCCTAGCATCCCTTCGCTAGGACTTTGTTTCCTGGCAGCCCTTCGCTGTAACGACCCGTCCCATTTGGCGGCCCATTCGGCGGCCCATTTGGCGACCCCTTACTATTCTGTGGGTCGTCGACCGTCGACCGTCGACCGTGCCGTTACCAATACTAGGTCTTTCCACTCCTGGGCGTGGATTTTTGCCTTCCCAGGATTCGAACCCTAGACCCAGGCTTAAATCTAGTTCTTTATGAATCCTGAACACCAATTGAGCTATAGCTCAATTGGTGTTCAGGATTCATAAAGAACTAGATTTAAGCCTGGGTCTAGGGTTCGAATCCTGGGAAGGCAAAAATCCACGCCCAGGAGTGGAAAGACCTAGTATTGGTAACGGCACGGTCGACGGTCGACGGTCGACGACCCACAGAATAGTAAGGGGTCGCCAAATGGGCCGCCGAATGGGCCGCCAAATGGGCCGGGTCGTTACAATAAGTGTTCAGGATTCATAAAGAACTAGATTTAAGCCTGGGTCTAGGGTTCAAATCCTGGGAAGGCAAAAAATCCACGCCCAGGAGTGGGAAGACCTAGTATTGGTAACAGCACGGTCGACGGTCGACGATCGAGACCGCCAAATGGGCCGGGTCGTTACAATAAAAAGGCGCCTTTTTATATTCCATTTAACACCACATACATATACATATGATCATCCCCAACTATAAACATATATCATAGGGTAGTTTGACCTTTACAAACCCTAGTCCTAGTGGGTTGGCCGAAACATCAAGAGTAGGGAAATATTAGGACTTTTGCATTAATCATTCACACATACATTTATTCAAACACCTTGTATACTTATCTTAAACATGGATATATTGTAGGATAATTCAACCCTCACTAACCCCTTTTTCTAAGCCTTGGCCGAAACCCATCCAAGTTCAAAACCCTAGGTTTTGCTATCACAAAAATGTAGGGACACAACATATAGGTATACACTAAATTCCAAGGGGTCTTCACATGCATCAAGGGGTAACCAAGGTCCCTTCTTGGGTGTTGGCCGAAACCTACACAAGGGTGTAACCCTAGGTTTTGTTCACAACATTTGCATAAACCACACATATACATATATCCTAAGTTCCAAGGGTCTAATTATGTAACAAAAGAGAACAAGGCCTTCCCCTAAGGGGGTGGCCGAATCTTACAAGAACCAAAACCCTAGTTCTTCTTCCCTTTTGTTCAACTATCATGAAGGAAATCAATATACACATATTCCCTAAGTATCAAGGGTCTAATCATGTAACAAAAGAAAACAAGGCCTTCCCCTAAGGGGGTGGCCGAAACATACAAGAACAAAAACCCTAGGTTTTTGTTTACAACATGTTAAAGGATACCACATTCAAGAACTATTACACTGCAGGCGAGGGGATACTTACATCCTTTCGCTTGATTGCTACTTCTCTAAGATCTTAAGGTGCCCTTGGTTGAAGGAAGGTGAGTGTTTCCCTTGTTTGCCTTCTCTTAGAAATCTTGGCCCTAGTAGAAGGCAAGAACCTTAAAGGGTTCTTCTTCCTTCCAATTCCCTAGGGTTAAAACCCTAGGGTTTACTTTTCGAAAATGGAGAGGGAGAAGAAGAGACTTTCGGTGGAGAAGTGAAGAGGAAGATGAAGAGGTAGTTATTCTAACCACTTCCTTCTCTTATTTATACTTTTCTCTTGAAGAGACATGTCTCTTCACTTCCCTAGCTTTTAACAAGCATGTTTCTCCTTCTCTAACAAGAAATATTGCTTGGTTCATTGGTTAAGACATGGAGAGTGCAACTAGGTGGTTCAAGGTTCAATCCCTGCTTCCTCCCTTCTATATTTCCTTTTTATCACATTTTGCACTAATCCAAGCCCATTAAGCCAAGCCCATCATGAAATTTCATAATATTAATTATATTCCATGAATTCATATATTTCATAATATTTCATGATAATATTTCATGAATTCCATAATATTTTATATTTATGAATTCATAATATTTCATAATATTTCATGATACTATTTCATGAATTCCATAATATTTCATATTTATGAATTCATAATATTTTATAATATTTCATGATACTATTTCATGAATTCCATAATATTTCATATTTATGAATTCATAATATTTCATAATATTTCATGATACTATTTCATGAATTCCATAATTATGAATTCATAATATTTCATAATACTTCATGATACTATTTCATGAATTCCATAATATTTCATATTTATGAATTCATAATATTTCATGATACTATTTCATGAATTCCATAATATTTCATATTTATGAATTCATAATATTTCATAATATTTCATGATACTATTTCATGAATTTCACCATATTTCATATGGGAAATTTCGGGGCGTTACAATCCTCCCTACCTTATAAAAAGTTCGTCCCGAACTTTAAAATAATTCCGGATACTTCAATTGTATTGCCTCCTCTCGTTCCCACGTGGCTTCTTCGAATCGTTCCCACGTGCCTCCTCTGATACCAACTTGTAACGCCCGCCCTTATATCTACTCTCGGGGCGGGGTTACGTACATTCAATCATATAGTAATATTTTTTTTTCTATCTTCTAACATGACATTATAACAACAATGCAAGGACTTAAGAGAACTAGGTACTAAGCATGCTTGCAAAAATTATCAAGTGATATTAAATAACATGATAGGTTCACATATTGTTTCACACCATAATATAATCCTAGTCACTAACATTCCTTGTTAAGGAACATAAACATGAGCATAATAAAGTAGATATAAAAAGTCTTTCTTCCCGAGCCACCACCCCACACATCTTCAGCCTCCTACCTCTTCCTTCCATTTAAGTGTTATCTGCAGCATAAGATAACACATAAACTAGTAAGCACAATGCTTAGTAAGGATCCTGTCCTACTCGCAAAATCCGTGCAAAAGAATATAACATGTACACAAATTCAATCATAAGCATAAGTTCATCAAAGCATATTAAACATCTAAGTTTCTAAGCATGCAGTATCAAGTACCATAAGCATACTCTTCACATTTAACAAATGTTTTCAATGAATGTTTTCAAAACAATTCCATAATGGTATTACTTAAAAATACATCCATATCATATTGGGCCCTGTTGTGTACCAACTATCGGCGGAAACTATTGCGCGTTCCCTAATGAATTGGGGTAGCGAGCCACCAATTCATTAGAGCAGGACCCTTCCGTCCTACCGAAGCCACGTTAACATGCACCCCGGATTTATTTAACGACCCCCTTCCGAGTCGGGTACACAACTTAAAAGTAAAATACTTATCATGCTGTTACATATATGCTAAGGGATACTCCATATTCACTCTTATGGGACACACCACTCTTCAAGGGTGCTCATGATCCCGTAGGGACACACCACACAACATAAGGGGTGCTCTTGATCCCATACTTATTTGAGTATCCATTTAAGCATTTTAACATATCACATGCAATTTCATAAATGTACCCCATGGGCTATAAGGCATGCTCATACATACATCATATTTCATACATGTTCATATATTCATCATATTTCATACATGTTCATACATGCATCATATGTCATACATGTTCATATATTCATCATATTTCATACATGTTCATACATGCATCATATGTCATACATGTTCATATATACATCACATTTCATACATGTTCATCATATTTCATCATGCATCATATTTCAACCACTTACCCTACCTTAGACCTGACAAGCTTTGGTCACATAGGTCATACTCATATCGTAGAAAGTGGTAGCATGCTATCAATTAAGATTTCAATCAGACATCTCATTTAAACACCTCATACATAAACATATCAAAGCATGCTAACAATTAAGGTTTCCTTATCAACCATTCCATTTAACACCACATACATATACATATGATCATCCCCAACCATAAACATATATCATAGGGTAGTTTGACCTTTACAAACCCTAGTCCTAGTGGGTTGGCCGAAACATCAAGAGTAGGGAAATATTAGGACTTTTGCATTAATCATTCACACATACATTTATTCAAACACCTTGTATACTTATCTTAAACATGGATATATTGTAGGATAATTCAACCCTCACTAACCCCTTTTTCTAAGCCTTGGCCGAAACCCATCCAAGTTCAAAACCCTAGGTTTTGCTATCACAAAAATGTAGGGACACAACATATAGGTATACTCTAAATTCCAAGGGGTCTTCACATGCATCAAGGGGTAACCAAGGTCCCTTCTTGGGTGTTGGCCGAAACCTACACAAGGGTGTAACCCTAGGTTTTGTTCACAACATTTGCATAAACCACACATATACATATATCCTAAGTTCCAAGGGTCTAATTATGTAACAAAAGAGAACAAGGCCTTCCCCTAAGGGGGTGGCCGAATCTTACAAGAACCAAAACCCTAGTTCTTCTTCCCTTTTGTTCAACTATCATGAAGGAAATCAATATACACATATTCCCTAAGTATCAAGGGTCTAATCATGTAACAAAAGAAAACAAGGCCTTCCCCTAAGGGGGGTGGCCGAAACATACAAGAACAAAAACCCTAGGTTTTTGTTTACAACATGTTAAAGGATACCACATTCAAGAACTATTACACTGCAGGCGAGGGGATACTTACATCCTTTCGCTTGATTTCTACTTCTCTAAGATCTTAAGGTGCCCTTGGTTGAAGGAAAGTGAGTGTTTCCCTTGTTTGCCTTCTCTTAGAAATCTTGGCCCTAGTAGAAGGCAAGAACCTTAAAGGGTTCTTCTCCCTCTCCATTTTCGAAAAGTAAACCCTAGGGTTTTAACCCTAGGGAATTTTTTTATTGTAACGACCCGACCCCTTGGCCCCTTGGGCGGCCCAACTGGCGGCCCACTTGGCCGCCCTCGGCCCCTTGGGCGGCCAAATCCCATTTGGCGGCCCCTTTGGCGACCTCTTGGGTGATCGTTACTCACAAGTACTTCCCACCCCTGGCCAGTGGATTTTTACCTTCCTCAGGATTCGAACTCTAGACCTCCAGGCTAAGTACTAGAGTTTATGAATCCTGATACCAATTGAGCTATAGTTCAATTGGTATCAGGATTCATAAACTCTAGTACTTAGCCTGGAGGTCTAGAGTTCGAATCCTGAGAAAGGTAAAAATCCACTGGCCAGGGGTGGGAAGTACTTGTGAGTAACGATCACCCAAGAGGTCGCCAAAGGGCCGCCAAATGGGATTTGGCCGCCCAAGGGGCCGAGGGCGGCCAAGTGGGCCGCCAGTTGGGCCGCCCAAGGGGCCAAGGGGTCGGGTCGTTACAATAAAAAGGCGCCTTTTTATTGTAACGACCCGGCCCATTTGGCGGCCCATTTGGCGGTCTCGACCGTCGACCGTCGACCGTGCCGTTACCAATACTAGGTCTTCCCACTCCTGGGCGTGGATTTTTGCCTTCCCAGGATTCGAACTCTAGACCCAGGCTTAAATCTAGTTCTTTGTGAATCCTGAATACCAATTGATAGCTCAATTGGTATTTAGGATTCACAAAGAACTAGATTTAAGCCTGGGTCTAGAGTTCGAATCCTGGGAAGGCAAAAATCCACGCCCAGGAGTGGGAAGACCTAGTATTGGTAACGGGACGGTCGACGGTCGACGGTCGAGACCGCCAAATGGGCCGGGTCGTTACATTCGCCAGGTGCCTAGCAGCCCTTCGCTAGGACTTTGTTTCCTGCACACTTGAGTAACATTGTTAGATCACCAATAATACTTAACTTTGAACCCTTTGCCAATATCAAAACAAGGTTCGATATGGTGCTTCCTGCATCAACAATCTCCCCCTTTTTGATATATGGCAACACAATTCAAAGTTAAGTAAAAATTACAACAATTTAAGCAAGAAGGTTAAGACCAATAAAACATAGCAATTCTGAACAGTCTAAAACCAATGTAATTTGAACAGAAAATTTTTTTCTCATACTCCCCCTGAATCATTGTGTTATAAAATACTTAACTTTGACCCTTCCTCCCCCTTTGACATATATCAAAAACAAACATGGGTGAACAAGGTAAAGTAAAAAAGTTTTTGCAAACATAAATTTTGTTACAAAACTTTTACTTGGCTTTGCAAAAAGAATTTTACTTAGGAAAAATTTTGAAGCCAAATTTCCCTAACAAATGGTTCAACTTTGAGAATTGGGAGAAAATTTGTTTTAATTAAAAGACTTTCTTTGGAAATACTTTGTGTATTTTGAAAAATAAAATCTTTAAAAAATTTCTAGACAAGTTTTTTTTAAAAAAAACTTTACTTAGGACTATTTGTCAAAATTTTCAAAAAGTTTTTGCTCAGACAAATTTACTAAGAAAAATTTGACTTAAAAAAAACATGTACTTAAAAACATTTTAAACATTTAGACATACTTAAAAAAAATTTTGAAGCACTAGAAATACTTGAAAGTACTTGAAGTAGTTTGAAATGTTAACAGCACTTGGCACTTAAAAATAATTTGAAGTACTTAGACATTTTTAAAGTACTTTACAAAATTCTTAGACCAATTTTAAAGCACTTAGAAATACCTAGCTTTTTGTGAAAACGAGATAAAAAATTTCTCTCTCTTATCTATTTCTCTCCCCCTTGGCCATATATCAATAAGGAGGTTTTAAAACAAGATTTAAGAAAGAAATGTGTGTATCAGAGTTTATGAGCTTTGAAAATAAAAATACTTGTTATAATTCTGAAAGTATAGCAAGTAGCTTAAATTGTACCAACAAAACTCCACTTTAAAAGGTATTGTGCAATTTTGAAAAAAGATTTTGTATTTATAGGCAAATCTTTAGAAAAATCACGTACTTAGAGTACTATTGCCTTAAAAAAAGTATTAGTACCTTTTTGAAAATATTATATTTTGAAAAATAGAAGTACTTTTGAAAGATATTATGCAATTTTTGAAAAATATAAGTACTTTTAAAAAATATGCATTTTTGAAAACATAATATTTTACTTGACTAGGTTTCTTTTCCAGTCTAACACAATCCTAGGAAACCTTGTTGACTACAAGGACATTTTCCAAAGTGTCCTCGAAATTTCTCCAACCCAAGTAAATATTATTTCAAACATAATTTCATAAGCCATAAGAATTTTGAAAAATAAAAGAATGGTATTTTAAAAGAAAAATAATTTAAGTTCTCAAAAAGATTTTAAACGTAAAGTGCATGAAAACACGCTACAAGAAAAAAGCTAAACAACAACGCTTTTTCCGCGTTGTCGTTAATGCTTAAAAAGCGATGTTGATGAAGCCGTTGTAGAAAGTATATCTACGACAACGCTTTTTCCGCGTTGTGGTTTGGAGCAAAGACAACGCTTTTTTCGCGTTGTCTATTGGTTTTTAAAAAGCGTTGTTATTGACGCTGTTGTTAAAAGTCGGGTATCAAAGACAACGCGGAAAAAGCGTTGTGGTTTGGCACAAAGACAACGCAAAAATCGTGTTGTGTATTGTTACTTAAAAAACGTTGTCTTTTTAATAGGCAGTGTTTTTCACAATTTATAATATTCATAATTTATAAACATTTTTATTCACAATTGATAATATTCACAATTTACAATATTCACAATTTACAAGCATTTTTATTCACAATTGATAATATTCACAATTTACACTGATAATAGTTTACAAAATTCACTTATAATACAGTGCATTATTTACAAAAGTGTTTGTATTCCATATTAAATACAAAAAATATCTCAATTCACAAGTTCTATAAAACTTCATCATTCACAAGTTGTTCTTTGGGGCTGCTTGTTAACTCGATCTGCTTTAACACTGCATAAAAATAATAAATTGGGATAAGAGATTATATACACACAAATAAGACTGCTTCCATATGTGACAACTAAAAAGAATATAAAGCATACCTAGATGAACTATTAGAGATTATGATAAACAGAATCAATGTAACACTGACCTTTTGTTAACTGAAAAATATGCAGAGCACAACACTCAACGGCAAGTCTTACTGGGCCACTCCCATTCTTTAACTGAAAAGATCTATGTCTAATGAACTAGGTTGCAGATTCAGTCATATCCATAAGTACTTGTAGCAGATCCTGGAACTCATTATCTTCCATGTACTGAGAATAAATAAGATTATACATCAGTGCCTCAATGCAAAATAAAACAAAAGTATACAAAAAATCTCATAAAGCATCTTAAAGAAACTAAAACGAAGCAGAAGTATTTATAGCAAGTTGTTGTAAGTATTTCTCTAATAGTAGATTCATCTATCATTTCACAGCTAGACCAAATATGGTAATCAACTTCAGACCACTGTCTTGCAATAGACACAAATCCCAAAAATCAATCACATAAAAGATGTTGTACCTGAGACATGATTCCCATGACTTTTGTTGCAGAAACTCGCACCTCATCATCATCAAGTTGCAAGATGGCTCTCAGTAAAGTAGCAAGTTACTTAAATAAGATTATAGATTATGTTATGTAAACATGGTACTGTTAGAATGTAGATTGAAACTATTCATACTAAATAGTAGCAATTTCTTAAGGGAACTTAACATCAGTCATATATCATGCAGAATGAAGCAAGTACCAACAAAATTTTGGTCCTTAAGTCATATAACTCTCATAAAGCATAGAAAAATAGTATGTCATGAGATTTGATATTAAATGGCAAACCAAAAACGAAGCAAAATGCTCAGATGTCATCACTGCGTTGAAACCAACTATAGGCACCAAGGAAGCTAACAGTGTTCTAAAAACCACCTACAAAGGCACAGTAATGTTATGTGACAAAAGTGTCACCTCTTTATTAAAAATAAAACATTTGATGTATTAGAACTAAATGACAGCTTAAAGCAAAGTAGCAAACATTTGATGTATTAGAACTAAATGACACAATCAAACAAGGAAAGAAAATGAGTTTCAGAAGGTTCCCTACCAGAAATTCCATGTTCTGATGTCCTGTTCACCAAAGAAGAGAAGATTTTGTCAAGAATGAAACAGTTTGAGAGGCCGGAGCTACAATTATGTGCAAGTTAAATTATTAAGATGCATTCACAAAACCATCGTGGGTCCTAAGGAAGAATCATTGGCATTGGATCAATAGTTTTGACTTGTTAAAAAGAAAATTGATAAAAATTACAGATTAAAAAAACACACTGAATATTTGGTCTCAACATTAGTTCCAAGAACTCAACAAGAAAAACATGGATTTTAAATATTATAAAGGGTCTGATTCTGAATAGCTGACTTTCACAGAGAAAACGAGAAAACAATTTCAACCATGAACCATTTGCAAAGTTCAAAGAGTTAAAAAAAATGAAAAAAAATGCCAAATCTTCGAGGACTTACTTTTCTTCTGTTTTGTTGTCTCCTTCAGCAACTGTACCACTTGCTGAACTGGAAAAGCAAAGCTTACTCTGGAAATTGACATGAAAAAAATCAACAATTTTAAAAATAACTAACTTAAGAGAACTTCAAACAACAGGGAGAGTATCGTTAATCAAGAAACTGCATCTGGAAAAAAGAAAGAGCCTAAGAGGCTCAGAAGAGTCAGAACACAGGTTACCAAAACTAAAGAAGCATCATATAGTGTATATGAGATGATAATGTAGAAGCATCATATAGCATATACGAGATGATAATGTAGTCCAACAAATATTGAGACCATTAGACAAGAAACTCCGGTCGATATATGAATTCTGCATATGAACAAATCCAAAGTAAGCACGGATCTTAAATAAGAATGCATATGAATTCTGCAAACAATTCAGATGCAAGAGTTGATGATGCCAAATTTAAAGTGAAAAAGAAGCTTCAAATAATCCAATAAAAAAAGAAGCATAATAAAACCAAAAAATTCACTAGTACAGTGACCAAATAGTATACAAGGATAATCGATCAAAGACAAGTATTTAATATTCTAATTTTGAAGTCCAAGGAATTCCCAGACAAGACAAATAAAAGCTCACAGGTATCACTAGTTTGTTGGATAAAAAAGATAACGCAATTTTATATGACCAGTAGCATCATGTAACGTTATATAATAGCATGGGCTAAGAAATTTTGAGATAGCATGCATTCAGTGGACTTCTATAACTATTGAACAATAGAACTTACTAATGCATATACATAACGACTGAAAGGCCCATCTGTAAAGCTGTTCCACGACATATAAAATTGATCTGCAAAAAGAAGACACTTTGATCATGAGATACAAGAGACAGTCTGGGATCAGAATCATTTTCGACATTTAGCAAGCTTTTAAACATCAAGACATCATTCTGAAAAATAATCCTTCACAAAAAGATGGAAAGCAAAGGTAATATAACTAACAAGTAACAAACCAATTATCCTTTTCAATTACTTACCTCTAAGTTTGTGGCCCCATAGTGAGCTCACACCATTTGCCTTGTGTGCTGCAAAAGTAGATAAGAAAGATATATAAGCTTAAGGAAAATGTTGAGAGAGAAGATATTGCCTTTAATAGAATGGAACAAGTGGAGGATAGACAATATTTTTAAAGTTCAATGCTTTTGCAGATGCAATCAAATAAGAAAAAACTAAGAATAATTAACAGATAAAAATTAAATGGATAGGCAAATAGCTGGCACAAAATTCTCAAGTCAAAACTAATAGTAACTTACCTCACCTACGCGTATAGAACTTGATTAGCCCATAACTCACAGTGAAGAACTTGATTAGCCGGCCAGAGAACATTTGATTGTCTGTAGCTTCGCAAATCTGAAAAACCTGCACAGATCAACATGCAATTCAATCAGATTAAAATGAAGAATAAAGGCTATATCAGTATAAAAATTGGGATAATCGAGTGTGATAGTTTCTCTTTTTTGACTGAAATGGCAAAAGCTTATTACACTTTGTCAGTATCCTTTTAGAAATTGCTCAAGGTCATCATCATACCTGGAAGATTTGAACGAACCAGAAGGTGGTTGCAGTGGTAATCAGGTTGTATACAAAATTTAAATCAGAATAAAACAGTGTATACCTCCACATGTAGCTCAGCTTCACATACTAGCAACAGAGAATATTATTAGGAAAAATAATAAAAAATTAGAATAAAACATTATGACTGGGGTGAGCATACTTGGGTGTTATCAAGAAAGACTGCTTCACATACCTCCATATGTTACAACTACAAAAGAATATAAAGCATACCTAGATGGACTTGTGAGGTAGAGACATGCTCGTTTGCAGTTTGTAGCATCTACATGCTCAACTAACAGGTCAACATCTTCCTCCTATATATTACACTGACAGAAGATTACAAAAGCTAGAAAATTTACACTGATAACTATTATACAGATATCTTGTACTTGCATATTAATGCAAGCAAACATCCTTTCACTGCATGTGACAAGTTTTCCAAACTCACAAGTTTTACAACACATCATCAATCACTTAAGAGTTTCACGAGTTTTTCAATTCACAAGTTTCATAATCAATCCGCGATTGGGGTCAACTTCTGAAGCTCGATCTCATAACTATCCTTTAACACTGCCTAAAAAATGGAATTAGAAATTATAGAAAATACAATATAATGTAAGCTATTTTTAAAAAAAACATCATTCCATGAACTTAAATCTAAATAGAATAATGATCTTGTATGATTCCAAACCTATTCAGAAATATGATCTTGAATGCACTCCGTCAACTCGGCCCGAACCTCATCAATTTGATCACGAGAGTAACCTGTTTTTGTGAACTGTGAACACAGACAAATTAAATTGGCGAGTGGTTAATGGGAAAAACAATCAACATTGATCACTTTGCAATTCTAAATAGTTAATGTCAAAGAATTTGAGATAAGCTTAATATAGTTACTATTGATCTCAGTGAATCTCTCTCGATAGTCTCAACTTCTTCAATAATTTGTTTCATGTATCTCATCCTAAAAAAAACCGCATTGTTTCGCATCTGGTTGTTGAGGAGCCTATATATGGTAATTATTGTCAAATAGTTAATGAAAATTATACACATTCCAATATATGTTAAACAAAAGTATACATACCTTAACTACTTCCCACTTAGCATTTTTTCTCTCTTTCCTTCCCTTGGTAGAATTAAACAAGCGTAATGCCCTTCATACGTTATGAATATTTGTTATATAAAATTTATATTAAAATATAAATTTACTGACAGAAATCTGAACTCACATTTCCATTACGTATTTACAATCATCATCTCGAATGTGGGAACTAAGGGAATCCAACACATAAATAGTATCCTTGTAAGGTTCAATTACACTGAGAATCCAATGGAAACTAGGCAAAGACATATGGTTAGATCATAAAATTTAATAAATTAGCGAATGGAAGCATTTTAAAGTGAAGTTTTATTTTGCACTTACCCGACATTACATGGCACCAAAACAATTTCATCTGATGATGCACCGGTTAGCCTATCAGCTAAAAGAGTTGCCCTTTGGTTCAGCGTTTCAAGCTTAGCTGTTTTGTCTTGTGCCATTTTTGCTAGAAATGGGATTTTGTGGGGATTCATAAATCTGAATTTCTTTGTAGTGTTATCTTTCAGTTTCTTTTTATACAGACACCTATCAATGCAAAGAAAATAAAAATAAGATACGAAACAATAATGTAAAGCAAACATAAGGATCACTCATAATGTTTCATTAATGAATATAAAACATCATCTGTGAAGAAAATGTTTCTGAAATTGCTTAAATAATTTCACTTACCATATGTAGGCAACGATCAAATTTACTGAAATTGGCTCCAAATGATACAAAGAATTTATATCCTCAAGGTCCAGAAAAAGTTCACAATCTTCATCAAAAACTTCATTATCTAAACGCAGTGATATACACCTTCCTCCATCTAGAGCATGCTTACTGTAACAATATAACATATGTAATGATCTTGGGACACTTGTTGACAAACTAGGTTTCTTTTGTGGTTGTTCAAACTTCTTCCTTCCAGGCTTCTAATAATATCAAATGTAAACAAGTTAGATAGCTAGGTTGAATAATAATACAGTCACAATTTAACTTGAACTATAATAACTCATATACCTTCTCTTGCTTCACAATCTGCTGTTCAGGCCAAGCCACAATAGATCCTATGGCATCACCAATGACTTCACATTCACTTGGAATTGGATATGGCAAACGAGCTGATTTGTCCACTGCTTGATCAATGGAGACTCGAATGCAATTAATGGGAAATGGAACACCATGAAGCATTTTATCCTGTCCATTGAAACCAACAATTGTACCATATGCAGCAATATTTGTGGCAGATTCCAATGTCAGCGCAACTGATTGACCCTAAAATATAAAAAGGCATTTTGATTATTTTCAGTTTATAACGCTATACTAAAAATGAATATAACTATAACTTTGCTTTTATTATACCTGTAACACATCATCTTTACGGATAATCTGTACATCATCTTCGTCAATATTCATCTGATGAAACTTCACCGAGCAACTACCTTTGTCATCAATTGAATTTTCCCATGCACCCCTTTTATGCATCATAGCTTCAAGTTTTTGGATGCGTACATCTTGTTGTGAAATTTGCATCTTCGCCTCCTGCATCTCCCTTTTATGCTCAGCGATTATTTCTAGGGTAACATCAAATTTCTTCCTTGTTCTAGAAACATTGAAATAGATTGTTGGGTTGATATGACCTCCTATACCCCGCACGTGGCCAGCAATTTCTTGAGTATCAAGTGCCTTGGTCAGAATATCCTCTTTTGGTCCTTCAATTTGCAACTTACCCTCCCTCATTTGTTGTATATATTCATCCTGTTATGCAACATTAAAAGAAATTATTATTATACAAGGTATCATTTTATTAAATTTACAGGTTTTATGTATTGTTAATTTGCTTACAATCTTGTGGACTGTGTTCACCAAATCTTCTCCTTGAAACTCTCCTCCTTTGTTTGCGCGTCCTTTCTTCCACATAATAGCTCTGTTGATGTCTTTATCATCACATAATTCATTCGCCTACAACAAAGAAAAATCAAATGACAAATGTGAAATAATTTTATGTGAATCATTTGGAATGGTTGTTAAAGGAAATATAGTTTACAAATACTTACAATTTCTTCAGCAAAGCGTGCATATCCTTTGCGTGAGAGTCGATGAGGATATCTATTCTTTTTCCTTCGCTCTTTATTATCATCACTGAGTTTCTAGTTATTTCAAGCATGGGATATATCAAATTTGAATAATACATAGTGACTTTTGGTCGAACAGTTTCAAAAGAAAATATATTAAGAAACTTACAATGAATTCTTCTGAAATCCGACTAATGACAAACGCACGCCAATCTTCTCTTGTAATTTCAAAGCCAACAGGTGGCTCATTCAGCTCCTCAGGTTTGTCATGCCTGCTCATAATGAATTTTTGGGTGAGATGGGTTTTGTATTGCCTCCACTTACTGTTTGCAGATCTCAAACATCCCTTTTTCCACCTTGAATCCACATTATACATCAACTGTACATCACATAAGTGGAAAACATTAATAAGATTAACACAGACGACATTAAATATATATAATTAGAAGGTAAAGATTATAATTGTTAAAAATTGCTAACTTACATTCACTGATTCCCATATTAATTCTTTACTAGCAGCTGGGACATGCTTCCATGTCTTGTATTTAATATTAATTTTTTGCCGAGCCAGCACACCAATGTAAAGCAGCTGGTCCTATCGGTTGTCCTAATTGATTGAATGACACATCCTTTCGAATACCTTGCATTCTTTGCTTCGAAAGCTTATTTAACTGTGTCCGACCTCTAGAAGTTCTTGAGGTGGTGGTTTCTTTGGAATCCGCCACTCTATCAACCTCGCAACTCTGTTCAATGTCATCTATTCTGACTTCTTTGCAATTATTCTCCAACTTAGCAATTTGGCTTATTCTTTTACTCTTCCGAACTGACTGACCACCTTCACAACTTGCTTTAGTAGATGTCATTGATCTGTAACAACTTATACTGAGCAACATAAGTTGTAGTTAGCGACATGCATAAACTCACAGCAACATGATAAATTAAACGATAAAAGCACAGCAATATGATAAATTTACAGCAACAAGATTAATTTACAGCAACAAACTCATAGCAGTATGATAAAAATTGAAAGATAATAGCAGAAACTTATATTGTCCACATAATTATCCCCACAGGTTAAATGTTTACAAACTTATATTCAAAAGTAGAAATTGTGTAATTAAATATTGTCAATCCAACTTCCATCACAGTCTTCACGAATACATGGCGTTTCATTATCATCTTCTCCGTCAATATCCATTGATGCTAACCCCCTACTAAAACATTGATAGTGGATAGCAGTGTCCTCTAACTCTTCGCCTTGTAGGTATTCAAAGTACTCTCTGTTTGGTGTTGCAAGTACAACACTCCATAAAGGATCTTCAGGATCTTCAATATAAAATACTTGCTTTGCTTGGCTAGCCAGGATAAAAGCATCAGATTTGAATCCAAGTCTATTGAGGTTTACCAATGTGAAACCAAGATCATCTACTTTAATACCGTTATTATGCTCCACCCAATTACATTTAAACATTGGAATTTGAAATTTATGGTAATCAACTACCCATATTTCTTCTATAACTCCATAAAAAACCATATCTGACACAATAGGTTTTTTATCTTTTGCACTTGCAACTTGCATTGTCTTTGCAACTAAGCTGACTCCGGAGTTTTGAACAACTCGTATAGCATCCCGCTCTTGTGTAGCATAAGTAACCCCATCAATCAAATAGCTAGAGTACTTTAGGACTTGCTTGTTGGGTCCGCAAGCTAACCACTTCAATCTTTCTGAAACTTGATGAGTCGAATGGTCAACTACATCAATAACCTATATTTTTAATGTAAAAAACTTTGAGTTATGCATAAATATGATAATGATTGTATACCAATATGTAATACTAAAGTAACTTACACGATCACGCAACCAAGTAATAAACGTTCGATTATGCTCATCTTGTAACCACTTCTTGGACTTAGCCTTACGAGGAAAATTTTCATTCAAATACGCCATATGTTCCCTAATCAAATTATTTGGTATTAAAAAACCAATAGAACGTAAGTAAACCACATTAAAATATTAATAAGTTAGATTTCTTACTCGATATAGATATCAATCTCATCATCATTTGCCAATACGTAACGATGTGCTTGCGTCAACTCATCGTGAGTAGTGGAGCAGACTACTGCACCTGATAAAGGCTGAGTAAGTTCTATTTGTCGATGACTTGATGGGATCCCAATTGTGTGCACACTAGACAGATAGTATGAGCAAAATTCAACAGCCTCTTCAGCAATATAACATTCAGCCATACACCCTTCAGGTCGATTGCGATTTCGCACATAACCCTTCAAAATCTTCATGTATCTTTCAAATGGATACATATACCTATACCAAACTGGTCCACATAGTTTCACCTCCCGCACTAGATGAACAGTTAAATGAATCATTATATCAAAAAATGAAGGGGGAAAATACTTTTCAAGTAAACATAATATTGTCACAATCTCTTTTTGCATATCATCCAATCTTGAGACATCTATCACTTTATTACATAACATATTGAAGAAGAAACATAAGCGAGTGATAGTGACTCTGACATGTTTGGGCAAAACTCCACGTATCACCACTGGAAGCAATTGTTGAATTAAAGCGTGGTAGTCGTGTGACTTAAGGCCAACAAGTTTCAAGTCCTTCAACGACACCAGGTTTTTATCATTGGATGAGTAACATGATGGAAGTTGTATTCCATACAATGAATTCAAAATTTTTCTTTTCTCATCCTTACTAAGTGTATAGCATGCTGCTGGCAAAAATGTTTTCTTCTCCCCCATCCTTGGTGCCAAATCTGTCCTTACATTCATTTCCAAAAGGTCTAATCTCGCTGTTACTCCATCCTTTGTTTTTCCTGGAATATCAAGTAACGTTCCGATAAGACTTTCACATACATTCTTTTCAATGTGCATGACATCAAGAACATGTCGAATGTGTAGATGTTTCCAATACTCAAGTTCAAAGAATATTGATTTTTTTTTCAACATGATTTTACATCATCATTCGATTGAGACTTTCTACTCATTTTCCCCAATGACAATTAATTCTTTCAACTCTTTCAAAAACCTCATCGCCACTTAATGGTTTAGGTGCCGGGTTCAACTCTTGCTTCCCATTAAATGTCTTCCGTTGCCTTCGATAAGGATGAGTTGCTGGTAGAAACCTTCTATGACCTGTATAAGACATTTTCCTACTATGCTTCAACCTTGTTGAATAGGTTTTTTCACCACAAATCGGACATGCATGATATCCTTTAACAATACATCTGTAACGCCCGCTTTTTTTTTTTAAAGCGGCGTTACGCTGACATACTTAAGGCATGTAACATCATACTGCAGCGGAATAACTTAAACCTTACATATACATGCCCCTACTACCATCCCTAATATAATGACATGGAACTTAGCATATGAACGTCATGCTTAACATCATATCATAACATGCTTAACATCATACCATAAGGTTCATATCATATCATACTTGACATCTTATCATAAAGTTCCATATGTCACTATTCGAGCATATAGGTAGCAAAATAAAGTTCTTGGCATAAACGGTTACCACATTCGATTTCATGGGCCAAGTCACCAACACACACATACTTCAGGCCCTCCTGCTGCTTCCTCGTTATCCCCTTGCATGATCTGCGGTATAAGGAAATAAGACTATAAGCACACAGGCTTAGTAAGACTCTTTCCTACTCACAAAACCATTCATCATTCATCATCTCATAATGAGCACATAAAACATTAACATACTTGGTGCTCTATTTTGAACATAACATCTTACATCTCTTATCCTATACATAGCATGACATGAACATAAACATAGTAGACATTCTAAGCATGTCATAATTCATGGCATAAATCATAAACATAGTAGCATGGCATAATTCATGGCATAAATCATAAACATAGTAGCATGCAAAATTCATGGCATAAATCATAACATAGTAGCATGGCATCTTTCATGGCATAAATCATAAACATAGTAGCATGACATCTTTCATGGCATAAATCATTCATTCTCATGCATACTTCTTAACATGAAACGTAAGCATATCATCTTATCAACATAGCATAATGCATAACATGAATGGATGCATAAGTGGAATGCATATACATAAGGATGCTTAACTTTTAAAACAAACTTTTAAAATGCTTAAACATCATCATCATAACATTGTGCCCTGGCTTGTACCACATACATACATCATAAGCGCGCATCCCAAAGTAAATACGAGGTAGCTAGCCTCAACCTACTAGGGTAATGTCACGCCCCGAGACCTAGGAGCCGCTGATCCAATAGAAAATCGGACAGCACCTCCCCAGTCCAGCGGACAATTTGCACATACACATAACCTGTATATCACAACCACGTAGTTTATATGGGCCTCGGGCCCCAAATCCAAGCAAAATAACATATACATATGATGATATAATCGTAAATCCAAAATACGAACTTACCTGAGCTGCCAGGGGGCAGGAACGCAGCATAAACCACACACACAGCCCAACATAGGACTCAAAAGTACAATGTCATAAATAAAGTCACAAACTACAAGTCCACGAAAATCCAATGCAACGAAATAAAGCCTAACCTAGTCCACAGACATAAAGTAACCTATTAAAACCAAATTGGGTGAAATCAATAGCACGGGACTGGCGGCTCGGACTCTCCTGGCAGATATCAACCTGAAAAAAAAAGTAATGGCAACGGTGTGAGTCCATAAGCTCAGCGGATACCCAGCAGATATGCATAGTATGTTACAATAACAATAAAAGTCTACGCTAATACAGTCTCATATGGATAATAGGTAAGGGTATACTGAGGATACTAAATACAGGTACATACCCGAATCCATCTAGCCTGCAAAGGGTGAAATACATCCCTATGGAACAAATAGAACATATAATCCAAGATAAACAGGTATCCAATATATATGCATGTCAATCAAGTGCAGAAATCAAATGCAGCAAACAATGCACGATGCAAAATATGCACATGGTGCAATGACATGTGTCACCCCTGACGCCAGTCAGGCACCTTCCACATATCATAAATGAATGTCCGCGTGGGTAGGGCTATGACAACTGTACGCACCCTGCTATCACTGCTCCTGAGTGACCGAGTGGACAGGATGCTGGCGGAGGTCTCTCTCCTACCCCAAGCAGTGGGGGAGTCTAGCTCTCATCTTCTCGTGTCTCAGGACGAGAAGGGATCCCTAGCTGCTACCACGCACCGGAACCAGCCTCCAATTAGTGACCGTGCGGAGCAATACAGGGCAAATGCACACAACCTATGGTAGCCACTACCCATGAGTGGATGTGTGTGCATATCCTCATGTAACTGGCGACGGACTCAGACTATATAGTAGCCGATGATCGCCAGCATGCAACAATGCAAGGATGGTGCACGATCCAAACATATAACCCTCACCAAGTTCTCCACTAACACCACCGGGTGCTAGGAATAGGTTTGAATCCTATATCATGGGATACAAGTGACCTAGTAGATATACTAACAAAATAACCAATGATCTGTCAATATCAAAATGCAAAAGGGAAGGTATCACTACATCTATGTATATATCTACCCATATAGATGGCAACTCGTGAGACTGTATAAAGTGAAACAGGAACTAACCTCAAGGATAAACAGCAGCATATATCAGATACAAGTACACTAAGGCAGATAAGCATACAATCTTACTATTATCTATAACAGACAATGCATAGCAAGAAGACTATATCTAAAAGATAAGTCAAATGGTACCCGCCTCAAAGTAGATGCTCGTATCAAAATAGATCCCACGTCTAGAGTCTTGTATCCAAATCAAGGTCCTGTGCCAATATGTATGATTTAACAAATTATAATATTCAACAAGTAACTAAAATAAATCTCAAAACCAACTAGGATGAACCCCTAATCGCCTTGATCATTAAGTAATCCTCAAACCCAGTTATCTTCAATTAATCTCAATTCCTTGATTTAATCCAACCCATCAATAACCCTAATCTAATTCTTCCAAATGATTAGATTAGGTCTAGCTATAACATCATCCTTAACTTCATCACTTCCAAGATTCATCAACTAGCTAATCAAGTTTTATTTATTCAATTAATCGCCTAACTAATGCCAATCTGATTAGGATTAATCTTATTATCAAGCCTAATGAATTCATTCCCTATGAAACAACCTAAGATCAAGATCATTAGCAAGATTTACAAATTAAAGCTTAACACATAATTCCAATTACAATCCATTTGAAAACCAACTTTAAATTCCAAACCAGAAACCCAAACTGATCTAAAATCGATTCCCACCTAATGGATCATATCAATATCGAATCTCAACCCTAAAGCAGTTGAATCTTACTCAGTTGATCACCGGCGACGCCCCACAGCTCCGGCGAGCAGCAAGGAACCGCAAGTCTACAATTCCCTGTCAACAGGAGATCAAACCAACGGTTAAAACTCCAAATCAAGCTTACAATCAAACCTAATATGATGACTTCCCCTATCTGATCTAAATCCGGAATCCATCCAATTCTAAACCTAGATGGTGATCCTTACCTGAGATTCGCGGCCTCAAACTGTTGCAATCAGAGAGAACAAGCAGAGATCCTCAAAGGAGATGAGCAGTCGGCGACGTTCAGAGCTCGCAGACGAGGGGAAGAAAACCGAGGAAGGGCGGCGCGCCTGCGC
Organism: Boesenbergia rotunda; assembly: GCA_024364735.1. Classification (NCBI taxonomy): domain Eukaryota; kingdom Viridiplantae; phylum Streptophyta; class Magnoliopsida; order Zingiberales; family Zingiberaceae; genus Boesenbergia; species Boesenbergia rotunda. The sequence continues at coordinate 151,559 of JAGFNQ010002544.1, forward strand.
TAGGGCACGCGCGAAGGGGAGGAAGAAGAGAACGAGAAGCGGCTGCTGGCTGCGGCTTCGCGAGGGGAGGAGGAAGAACAGGGAGCGGCGGCGTGTCTGCGATGGGCTAGGGCTCGGGTTCGCGTGGAGAGGGCAGAGGCGGCGACGGTTTGCGCTCGAGAGGAATAAGAAGAGGGGGCGAGGGAGAACTTAGGGCACGGAGTGATTAATTGAATATCATATATATTAGGAAATAAATTTCCTCAATTAATTCCTAACAAACCTATTATGTGCCCAATTAATCCCGCGACCCTTTCCAAAAATCCAAGAAAATTATTCCAAATTTCCATGTGATTGATTTCAAATTTTTTTTTTAATTCCTATTTATGACCAATATATATATATAAATATATATTATTATTCTTTATTAATTACGCGTATTTTACATTCTCCCCTACTAATAAAAATTTGGTCCTCCAAATTTCGCTCTTAAACCAAGCTGATACTAACCACGTATAGGTAGTATAAATGCTGAACGAAATCTACTCATGCTTCACCAAATTCTTGAGGAATAAATAGCTCAATTAGTATCGCAGAGGTCTCCCCTAACTCTATTTGATTACCCGTGTCTCTACCACCAGTAGGACACTCCCAAAACTCCATGATCAAATCCTAAGTACGCTATGGACACTACCCAAGTATATCCGAAATAAGTCCGAAGCGAACAATCACTATTTATCACTAATTTAGCTGAAAATGCCTATATGAATCTCATACCGCGAAAAGGTCGATCCATCAAAAAGCTACAAATGTGATAGGTCCATATCCACTAGTTCTCACTCAGCTGATAGTAGCTAGTACAAGTATTATGAATGATAAGGTCTAGGAAAAATCAAAATCCTCAACCTTCGATATTTAGTCATTAGGTTTGACCCTCGTCTTCCAATCCGTATGTCGGTATCACACAAGAATCAATATTTTCCACATTTAGACAAGTCTGCAACAAGCCAACTAATCTCCTTCATAGTCGATCCTGACCATGATCATTATAAACTGATTGACTCTAAGTCATCATATCTAACCAAGTTACTAGACGGGTATAAGAATAGTAATATAATCCAATAACATGAAAGAATTCCTAACCATACATAAATATACAGGAATAACAACCTAATCCGATGGCATGCAAGAATTTCTAACCATACATAAATATATAGGAATATTAACATGATTCAATACTACAAGAGAATTTCTACCCATCCTAACTAGGATAAGGGATACAAGAGATTAGAAGAAATACCTGTCGCCAGAAGAAGTCCAATCACGCCAAGTCCCAGACTTAAACACATCAAAAAAAAATGACTCCGAACAAATCCGAAAAGACTCGTAAAAAAAAACGTTTAGACACAATAAATCCACAAGTCCCGAAGGTATCCGAAAACTTGGCTCTGATACCAAAATTAAATTGTCACGCCCTGAGACCTAGGAGCCGCTGATCCAATAGAAAATCGGACAGCACCTCCCCAGTCCAGCGGACAATTTGCACATACACATAACCTGTATATCACAACCACGCATTTATATGGGCCTCGGGCCCCAAATCCAAGCAAAATAACATATACATATGATGATATAATCGTAAATCCAAAATACGAACTTACCTGAGCTGCCAGGGGGCAGGAACGCAGCATAAACCACACACACAGCCCAACATAGGACTCAAAAGTACAATGTCATAAATAAAGTCACAAACTACAAGTCCACGAAAATCCAATGCAACGAAATAAAGCCTAACCTAGTCCACAGACATAAAGTAACCTATTAAAACCAAATCGGGTGAAATCAATAGCACGGGACTGGCGGCTCGGACTCTCCTGGCAGATATCAACCTGAAAAAATAAAGTAATGGCAACGGTGTGAGTCCATAACCTCTGAGGATATCCAGCAGATATGCATAGTATGTTACAATAACAATAAAAGTCTACGCTAATACAGTCTCATATGGATAATAGGCAAGGGTATACTGAGGATACTAAATACAGGTACATACCCGAATCCATCTAGCCTGCAAAGGGTGAAATACATCCCTATGGAACAAATAGAACATATAATCCAAGATAAACAGGTATCCAATATATATGCATGTCAATCAAGTGCAGAAATCAAATGCAGCAAACAATGCACGATGCAAAATATGCACATGGTGCAATGACATGTGTCACCCCTGACGCCAGTCAGGCACCGTCCACATATCATAAATGAACGTCCGCGTGGGTAGGGCTATGACAACTGTACGCACCCTGCTATCACTGCTCCTGAGTGACCGAGTGGACAGGATGCTGGCGGAGGTCTCTCTCCTACCCCAAGCAGTGGGGGAGTCTAGCTCTCATCTTCTCGTGTCTCAGGACGAGAAGGGATCCCTGGCTGCTACCACGCACCGGAACCAGCCTCCAAATAGTGACCGTGCGGAGCAATACAGGGCAAATGCACACAACCTATGGTAGCCACTACCCATGAGTGGATGTGTGTGCATATCCTCATGTAACTGGCGACGGGCTCGGACTATATAGGAGCCGATGATCGCCAGCATGCAACAATGCAAGGATGGTGCATGATCCAAACATATAACCCTCACCAAGTTCTCCACTAACACCACCGGGTGCTAGGAATAGGTTTGAATCCTATATCATGGGATACAAGTGACCTAGTAGATATACTAACAAAATAACCAATGATCTGTCAATATCAAAATGCAAAAGGGAAGGTATCACTACATCTATGTATATATCTACCCATATAGATGGCAACTCGTGAGACTGTATAAAGTGAAACAGGAACTAACCTCAAGGATAAACAGCAGCATATATCAGATAAAGTACACTAAGGCAGATAAGCATACAATCTTACTGTTATCTATAACAGACAATGCATAGCAAGAAGACTATATCTAAAAGATAAGTCAAAGGGTACCCGCCTCAAAGTAGATGCTCGTATCAAAATAGATCCCACGTCTAGAGTCTTGTATCCAAATCAAGGTCCTGTGCCAATATGTATGATTTAACAAATTATAATATTCAACAAGTAACTAAAATAAATCTCAAAACCAACTAGGATGAACCCCTAATCGCCTTGATCATTAAGTAATCCTCAAACCCAGTTATCTTCAATTAATCTCAATTCCTTGATTTAATCCAACCCATCAATAACCCTAATCTAATTCTTCCAAATGATTAGATTAGGTCTAGCTATAACATCATCCTTAACTTCATCACTTCCAAGATTCATCAACTAGCTAATCAAGTTTTATTTATTCAATTAATCGCCTAACTAATGCCAATCTGATTAGGATTAATCTTATTATCAAGCCTAATGAATTCATTCCCTATGAAACAACCTAAGATCAAGATCATTAGCAAGATTTACAAATTAAAGCTTAACACATAATTCCAATTACAATCCATTTGAAAACCAACTTTAAATTCCAAACCAGAAACCCAAACTGATCTAAAATCGATTCCCACCTAATGGATCATATCAATATCGAATCTCAACCCTAAAGCAGTTGAATCTTACTCAGTTGATCACCGGCGACGCCCCACAGCTCCGGCGAGCAGCAAGGAACCGCAAGTCTACAATTCCCTGTCAACAGGAGATCAAACCAACGGTTAAAACTCCAAATCAAGCTTACAATCAAACCTAATATGATGACTTCCCCTATCTGATCTAAATCCGGAATCCATCCAATTCTAAACCTAGATGGTGATCCTTACCTGAGATTCGCGGCCTCAAACTGTTGCAATCAGAGAGAACAAGCAGAGATCCTCAAAGGAGATGAGCAGTCGGCGACGTTCAGAGCTCGCAGACGAGGGGAAGAAAACCGAGGAAGGGCGGCGCGCCTGCGCTAGGGCACGCGCGAAGGGGAGGAAGAAGAGAACGAGAAGCGGCTGCTGGCTGCGGCTTCGCGAGGGGAGGAGGAAGAACAGGGAGCGGCGGCGTGTCTGCGATGGGCTAGGGCTCGGGTTCGCGTGGAGAGGGCAGAGGCGGCGACGGTTTGCGCTCGAGAGGAATAAGAAGAGGGGGCGAGGGAGAACTTAGGGCACGGAGTGATTAATTGAATATCATATATATTAGGAAATAAATTTCCTCAATTAATTCCTAACAAACCTATTATGTGCCCAATTAATCCCGCGACCCTTTCCAAAAATCCAAGAAAATTATTCCAAATTTCCATGTGATTGATTTCAATTTTTTTTTAATTCCTATTTATGACCAATATATATATATAAATATATATTATTATTCTTTATTAATTACGCGTATTTTACATTCTCCCCTACTAATAAAAATTTGGTCCTCTAAATTTCGCTCTTAAACCAAGCTGATACTAACCACGTATAGGTAGTATAAATGCTGAACGAAATCTACTCATGCTTCACCAAATTCTTGAGGAATAAATAGCTCAATTAGTATCGCAGAGGTCTCCCCTAACTCTATTTGATTACCCGTGTCTCTACCACCAGTAGGACACTCCCAAAACTCCATGATCAAATCCTAAGTACGCTATGGACACTACCCAAGTATATCCGAAATAAGTCCGAAGCGAACAATCACTATTTATCACTAATTTAGCTGAAAATGCCTATATGAATCGCATACCGCGAAAAGGTCGATCCATCAAAAAGCTACAAATGTGATAGGTCCATATCCACTAGTTCTCACTCAGCTGATAGTAGCTAGTACAAGTATTATGAATGATAAGGTCTAGGAAAAATCAAAATCCTCAACCTTCGATATTTAGTCGTTAGGTTTGACCCTCGTCTTCCAATCCGTATGTCGGTATCACACAAGAATCAATATTTTCCACATTTAGACAAGTCTGCAACAAGCCAACTAATCTCCTTCATAGTCGATCCTGACCATGATCATTATAAACTGATTGACTCTAAGTCATCATATCTAACCAAGTTACTAGACGGGTATAAGAATAGTAATATAATCCAATAACATGAAAGAATTCCTAACCATACATAAATATACAGGAATAACAACCTAATCCGATGGCATGCAAGAATTTCTAACCATACCTAAATATATAGGAATATTAACATGATTCAATACTACAAGAGAATTTCTACCCATCCTAACTAGGATAAGGGATACAAGAGATTAGAAGAAATACCTGTCGCCAGAAGAAGTCCAATCACGCCAAGTCCCAGACTTAAACACATCAAAAAAAAAACGACTCCAAACAAATCCGAAAAGACTCGTAAAAAAAACGTTTAGACACCATAAATCCACAAGTCCCGAAGGTATCCGAAAACTTGGCTCTGATACCAAAATTAAATTGTCACGCCCCGAGACCTAGGAGCCGCTGATCCAATAGAAAATCGGACAGCACCTCCCCAGTCCAGCGGACAATTTGCACATACACATAACCTGTATATCACAACCACGCAGTTTATATGGGCCTCGGGCCCCAAATCCAAGCAAAATAACATATACATATGATGATATAATCGTAAATCCAAAATACGAACTTACCTGAGCTGCCAGGGGGCAGGAACGCAGCATAAACCACACACACAGCCCAACATAGGACTCAAAAGTACAATGTCATAAATAAAGTCACAAACTACAAGTCCACGAAAATCCAATGCAACGAAATAAAGCCTAACCTAGTCCACAGACATAAAGTAACCTATTAAAACCAAATCGGGTGAAATCAATAGCACGGGACTGGCGGCTCGGACTCTCCTGGCAGATATCAACCTGAAAAATAAAGTAATGGCAACGGTGTGAGTCCATAAGCTCAGCGGATACCCAGCAGATATGCATAGTATGTTACAATAACAATAAAAGTCTACGCTAATACAGTCTCATATGGATAATAGGCAAGGGTATACTGAGGATACTAAATACAGGTACATACCCGAATCCATCTAGCCTGCAAAGGGTGAAATACATCCCTATGGAACAAATAGAACATATAATCCAAGATAAACAGGTATCCAATATATATGCATGTCAATCAAGTGCAGAAATCAAATGCAGCAAACAATGCACGATGCAAAATATGCATATGGTGCAATGACATGTGTCACCCCTGACGCCAGTCAGGCACCGTCCACATATCATAAATGAACGTCCGCGTGGGTAGGGCTATGACAACTGTACGCACCCTGCTATCACTGCTCCTGAGTGACCGAGTGGACAGGATGCTGGCGGAGGTCTCTCTCCTACCCCAAGCAGTGGGGGAGTCTAGCTCTCATCTTCTCGTGTCTCAGGACGAGAAGGGATCCCTGGCTGCTACCACGCACCGGAACCACCCTCCAAATAGTGACCGTGCGGAGCAATACAGGGCAAATACACACAACCTATGGTAGCCACTACCCATGAGTGGATGTGTGTGCATATCCTCATGTAACTGGCGACGAGCTCGGACTATATAGGAGCCGATGATCGCCAGCATGCAACAATGCAAGGATGGTGCATGATCCAAACATATAACCCTCACCAAGTTCTCCACTAACACCACCGGGTGCTAGGAATAGGTTTGAATCCTATATCATGGGATACAAGTGACCTAGTAGATATACTAACAAAATAACCAATGATCTGTCAATATCAAAATGCAAAAGGGAAGGTATCACTACATCTATGTATATATCTACCCATATAGATGGCAACTCGTGAGACTGTATAAAGTGAAACAGGAACTAACCTCAAGGATAAACAGCAGCATATATCAGATAAAAGTACACTAAGGCAGATAAGCATACAATCTTACTGTTATCTATAACAGACAATGCATAGCAAGAAGACTATATCTAAAAGATAAGTCAAAGGGTACCCGCCTCAAAGTAGATGCTCGTATCAAAATAGATCCCACGTCTAGAGTCTTGTATCCAAATCAAGGTCCTGTGCCAATATGTATGATTTAACAAATTATAATATTCAACAAGTAACTAAAATAAATCTCAAAACCAACTAGGATGAACCCCTAATCGCCTTGATCATTAAGTAATCCTCAAACCCAGTTATCTTCAATTAATCTCAATTCCTTGATTTAATCCAACCCATCAATAACCCTAATCTAATTCTTCCAAATGATTAGATTAGGTCTAGCTATAACATCATCCTTAACTTCATCACTTCCAAGATTCATCAACTAGCTAATCAAGTTTTATTTATTCAATTAATCGCCTAACTAATGCCAATCTGATTAGGATTAATCTTATTATCAAGCCTAATGAATTCATTCCCTATGAAACAACCTAAGATCAAGATCATTAGCAAGATTTACAAATTAAAGCTTAACACATAATTCCAATTACAATCCATTTGAAAACCAACTTTAAATTCCAAACCAGAAACCCAAACTGATCTAAAATCGATTCCCACCTAATGGATCATATCAATATCGAATCTCAACCCTAAAGCAGTTGAATCTTACTCAGTTGATCACCGGCGACGCCCCACAGCTCCGGCGAGCAGCAAGGAACCGCAAGTCTACAATTCCCTGTCAACAGGAGATCAAACCAACGGTTAAAACTCCAAATCAAGCTTACAATCAAACCTAATATGATGACTTCCCCTATCTGATCTAAATCCGGAATCCATCCAATTCTAAACCTAGATGGTGATCCTTACCTGAGATTCGCGGCCTCAAACTGTTGCAATCAGAGAGAACAAGCAGAGATCCTCAAAGGAGATGAGCAGTCGGCGACGTTCAGAGCTCGCAGACGAGGGGAAGAAAACCGAGGAAGGGCGGCGCGCCTGCGCTAGGGCACGCGCGAAGGGGAGGAAGAAGAGAACGAGAAGCGGCTGCTGGCTGCGGCTTCGCGAGGGGAGGAGGAAGAACAGGGAGCGGCGGCGTGTCTGCGATGGGCTAGGGCTCGGGTTCGCGTGGAGAGGGCAGAGGCGGCGACGGTTTGCACTCGAGAGGAATAAGAAGAGGGGGCGAGGGAGAACTTAGGGCACGGAGTGATTAATTGAATATCATATATATTAGGAAATAAATTTCCTCAATTAATTCCTAACAAACCTATTATGTGCCCAATTAATCCCGCGACCCTTTCCAAAATCCAAGAAAATTATTCCAAATTTCCATGTGATTGATTTCAAATTTTTTTTTTAATTCCTATTTATGACCAATATATATATATATAAATATATTATTATTCTTTATTAATTACGCGTATTTTACAGGTATGGACAGCATAGTCGGTAGTCCCCGAACCGAGACGTTCTTAAGGTGCCCATCCCTGTTGCACAGCTACGGTAGTGCCAGAACCGTGGACAGCATAGTCGGTAGTCCAGAACCGGGGCGTTCTTAAGGTGCCCATCCCTTGGACCCATACTTCGATCCGGTACAAGCCCATACATAAAGTAAAATACTTTTCATGCTTCATCATTCATAAGCCATTCATGGCATACTTATCATAGCATAACTTGTTACGGCTCGGCCCGTCTACTGGCCCATTTACCGGTCCTCTCGACCGTCGTACCGTCGACCATCGACCGTGCCGTTTAGCATATTTATGCCTTAAAGGCATAAGCATCATCCTTCATTTATCATACTTGCCATTCATCATTTTCATTCTTAGACATGGTGTATGTACACATCATTCATAGAGCATGACATACATTCGTATACATGGCATATCATTCATAACATGGCATATCATTCATAACCGTGGCATATCATTCATAAACATGACATAACATTCGTAAACATTGCATATCATTCATAACATGGCATATCATTCATAACCATGGCATATCATTCATAACCATGACATAACATTCGTAACATGGCATATCATTCATAACATGGCATATCATTCATAAACATGGCATATCATGCATAACCATGGCATATCATTCATAAACATGGCATAACATTCGTAAACATGGCATATCATTCATAACATGGCATATCATTCATAACATGGCATATCATTCATAAACATAAATCACATCTTACCGTAGGGCTATTGGGACCCTTACTTGAAATAAATCTTAACTTTTTCCCTATTAACCCATATTGGCCAAAACTTGTAGAGTCCCAAGGCTATGTGAAAATTCACATAATCACCATCCATCATCCTTATATCATGGCAACACATAAACATATGCTTGAAGTTAATGACTCAACCCTTAACCCTTGGGTCCTTGGGGTTGGCCGAACCATATGGGCCTCTAGGGTACTCCAAAAATTCCCAAAATTATACTTAACCTCTACACATCATAAGGGAACATTAAATAACATTATCATGATTTTTAACATATTTCTAGACATTTAAATCATGGTGGCCGAAACCCTTGAACTTAGGGTTCTGGGTTTTGCTTCTTTCATGTTGGCCGAAACATATGGGGCCTCTAGGGTACCCCAAAAATTCCCAAAAATTATACTTAATGTCTAAAAATTATAAGGGAACATTAAATAACATTCTAAAGATTTTTAGCATATTTTTAGACCTTTAAAACATGCTGGCCGAAACCCTTGAACTTAAGGTTCTGGGTTTTGCTTCTTTCATGTTGGCCGAAACTCTAGGGTGTCCTAGAGTACTCCAAAAATTCCCAAAAATTATAATTAACTTATAAACATCATAAGGGAACACTAAATAACATTATCATGATTTTTAACATATTTTTAGACCTTTAAAACATGCAGGCCGAAACCCTTGAACTTAAGGTTCTGGGTTTTGCTTCTTTCATGTTGGCCGAAACTCTAGGGTGTCCTAGAGTACCCCAAAATTCCCAAAAATTATACTTAACTTCTAAACATCATAAGGGAACACTAAATAATATTATCATGATTTTTAACATATTTTTAGACCTTTAAAACATGCTGGCCGAAACCCTTGAACTTAAGGTTCTGGGTTTTGCTTCTTTCATGTTGGCCGAAACTCTAGGGTGTCCTAGAGTACTCCAAAAATTCCCAAAAATTATACTTAACTTCTAAACATCATAAGAAAACACTAAATAATATTATAATGATTTTTAACATATTTTTAGACCTTTAAAACATGCTGGCCGAAACCCTTGAACTTAAGGTTCTGGGTTTTGCTTCCTTCATGTTGGCCGAAACTCTAGGGTGTCCTAGAGTACTCCAAAAATTCCCAAAAATTATACTTAACTTCTAAACATCATAAGGGAACACTAAATAACATTATCATGATTTTTAACATATTTTTAGACCTTTAAAACATGCTGGCCGAAACCCTTGAACATAGGAACCTTGATTTTGTTTCCCTTCAACATTAAATCCGAAAACTAACCCATGTATCATGCCAAAAATCATGGAAATCATAGGTAACTATTATACCACAGGTGAGGGAGTCTTACCTTAGATTTCTTGATTTTTTCCGAACCTTGAAAGAGGAGAAGGAAGAGGACTTGGTATCTCTTAACCTCAACTAGTCTTTGTCACCTTGTAGGAACTTTAGATCTTGAGGGATGAAACCTCTTGTGAAGTTTTCCCCAAGGACTCCTCTCTTTGGTGCTCGGCAAGAATGGGAATGAAGAGGAGAGGTAATGCTATTGATTGAGAGAATAAGTAACTCCCAAAACTGCTCTCATTATAACCCATCAAGGAGGCAATTAAAGAGCCTCTCCATGACCCTTCACCTCCTTTTACCTCTTAACCAACCTCCACTTCAATTACTCATAAGCATTCCTTACTAGGTGAGTTCGTTAAAGCATTCTTGGTTGTTACAAGAGGTCCAAGGTTCAATCCTTGGCTCATGCACATTTATTTTTATTTTTTTTATTTTCTTAAATTCCGAAAATCCCCCTAAAATCACCCATAATTATGCTAATATTCCTAAATAAAATTCTTTTATATTTATATTAATTTTACCTAATTTATATTAATTTTACTTAATTAATACCCATTTTTTGGAGTCCATTTAAAGCTCATTAGTACTTAGTTTTCTCAATTTAAATGAGAAAACATGGATTTCTAAGCCCAATTTTACATAATTATTTCTGGGCCCCTCGGAAAATTATCTAAACATGCTTAATATTTTAAGAAAATATTAAGAGAATTTTCTGGGTCATTACAACATCCAGACATGTTCCCATATGCAGGAAAATCATTGATTGTCCATAACAAGATAGCCCTAAGCAGGAATGTTTCTTGCTGATATGCATCATATGCTTCGACACCTATATCCCATAAGATTTTTAAGTCATCAATTAGAGGTGCTATGTAAACATCAATATCATTTCCCGGCTGTTTGGGACCAGAAATTAACAATGTGAGCATCATAAATTTCCTCTTCATACACAACCATGGAGGAAGATTGCAAGTAATCATTAAAACTGGCCAACAACTATATGCAGAACTCATTAAACCATGGGGATTCATCCCATCAGCTGATATAGCTAATCTGAGATTTCTTGACTCAATACCAAAATCTGGCCACTTGCAATCAACTGTTTTCCAAGAAGGTGTATCAGCTGGATGGCGCAAATATCCATCACAAAGTCTGTCTTCCACATGCCAAGTCAACTGCTTAGATATATCTTTATTCCGAAACATTCTTTGAAATCTTGGAATAGGAGGGAAGTACCACAAAACCTTTGCAGGAACTCCTTCCTTTATCATACTTTTTTGGCCCAACTTCCACCTCGACATCCCGCAAGTAAGGTAATTGGTTAAATTCTCATACTCCTTCCGGTATAAGATACAATCATTAGGGCAAGCATGAATTTTTACATAATCCATCCCTAATGCAGATAAGCTTTTCTTTGCATCATACAAAGATAAAGGCAATTCATTGTCATCTGGAAGTATTTCTCCTAACAAACTGAGTAGATCAGTGAAACTTTTATCACTCCAACTATATTTGGCCTTCAAGTTGAATAATTTCACAATTGCAGATAACCTTGTAAATTTAGTACATCCAGGATATAAAGGTTTCTCGACGTCTTCAAGTAACTTATTGAATTGGGTTGGATTCTTAGCATAACTATCATATGTATCATGAACAATATTTATTGGTTCATCACGAACATATTCTCTAGGCCCTACTGGATCAATTTCATTTTGTGAAATCCCTATCGTAGATCTTTCGCCGTGCCATATCCATGTATGATATGTCATATCTATACCGTTACAATACAGATGTGCCCTTATAGTTTGTATATTTTTCTTCTTTAGATTATCACATTTTGCACATGGGCAAGATATTCCCATATTCGGATCATTACTGTTTTCCAATGCAAATATCAAGAAAGCCTCAACTCCATTCTCATATTCACGGGATAGTCTATCCTTTGACATCCATTCTTTGTCCATTCTTGTTTTAACTAATAAATCAACGATGAGCTAATACCTAAAAAGGAACTGTAATTAATAAATCTAAAATATTAACACAAACAATAGTGTGAAATAGTAACAAAATATTCAAACAATTAATCAAAATTGTATGTAGCTGTATGATTAGCAAAACATAGGAAGTAAATAATGTAGTAATACGCAATTGGATATTGTGTTAGCTTATTTCCTCAAGAGAAAAGCAGGTAGAACACTGTATAATAGGCCATGTTACTTTTACTATCTCATTCAGACTAATAATACAGATTATTCTTTCTTTAAAATGCAGATCTTGGGATTATCTTCAAAAAATATATATATACGAGATAGAGATTTTATTGAGGCTCAATGTATGCTTAGTTGCTTTAAATATGGATTCGACGGTATAATAGTCCCTTATGTATTACTAGGTTGATTCCATCTCCACGTAGAAGATGATAGTAGAGGATGATAATTCTTAATATATCAACTAAAAGGTATTTTAATAGAAGCTATGCTTCAATATCTAACATTGAATTCAGAAAATTTTGGTATATATCAGATCTAAAATAGATACATTTCTATTAATGAAAGACTCCATCTATGTACAGTTATTACACAAAATACAAAGCCCTTCTAATTGAGATAGCCAACTCCCAGATCCACTGACCTCAGTATTTTACATGATAAAAAAAATTCACTTTTAGTCACTCTGAAAAGAAAAAGGATGATTGTTTTCTTTGATAAGCAAAGTTGGAATTCATACTATGGATCAGGTTCGCTCTTGACAGAATTGTCAAAGCCCTTCATGTAATGTGTGCGCTTCCAGTTTCAACTGTAAATCTATGTGACAATATCTCCTACATTAAGTTGATGCAAGTTAAAAGCTAGTTCCACCTTCATAGAATACTGACAAAATGGTTTCTTGATTTTAGATATGGGTGATCTAGGCACACACAACCCACAGCAATTATGTAACCCAATATAGGCTAACAATTTTTTTAAAAAATTAAAACAATGGGTAGATTCTCTGTTCTCCAAGTTCACTATGAATTCATCAAAGTTGTAATTCTTTACTAAAATGTAAATGTAATAAAAAAAAAGATGTCATCCTTCAAAATTTCAATCCGCTGTCTTTTTGTTTTACATGATCATTTTGTTTTGTGATTAGTAATCTTCATGAGGTAAATACAATCAAAGTTATCTTCTTGTTGCATTTTGTAGTTTATTCTTGTGATCATCTTATTTCTTTTATTTCATTCGTAGATTCTTAGAACACCTGATCTAGTACACCTAATAGCATACTGTTGTACTTCCAGGTTTGGGTTGCAACAGACACTGGGAATCTGGAAGTAGCATACATTCCATTTCAGAAACCCTTAAGGATTTCAGAAACCCTAAACTGGAAAATGCCTAGGGTTTTAGAATCTATGGATCTTACTCCCAAAGCGATAAGAGAGAAGTGTGATTCGAGGAGGATGTACCTTGGTGTAGTAATTTGCAACCCCCTTCTCCCCGAGCGTCACCAGCAGAAGCTTGAAATCTGACCGCCACAGAGTCAGAACGTCGGCGACTACGAGAGAGAGAGATGGAGAGGGTAGTGGCGAGCGTCGTGATGCTGCCGCTGGGGTTCAGTTTCCACTCGAGGGACGAAGAGCTCATGGAGGATACTTCTTGGTGGTGAGCTAGGTGAAGATGTATGTTCACCAGATCGTACACAATCTCGATTTCGTGGAGAGCAGAGGACGAGGGAGGTGGCAATGAGGGAGGTGGAGGGAGGTGGAGGGAGATATTTCGCGGAGAAAAGAAGCGCGGAGAGATTTTTCGCGAGCCGCCGAGGGTTGGCAATGAGCGAGGTGGAGGGAGGGGATGTGTTTTTTATTTTAGCGGGAAATACGACAACGCTTTTAAAAAACGCTTTTGTAACAGCGTTGTCTTTCATCCGAAACCACAACACTAAGCACATCGCATCATTATAAAACGTTGTCGTTATTAAAAAGTAAAACACATAGACAACGCTTTTCACTAAAAACGTTGTAAAACAAAAAAAGACAACGTTTTTTTAAAAACGTTGTCGATTGGGCGTTGTTGATTGCAAAAATTCTTGTAGTGACATCTAATTTTGAAAATGTTCAATAATTCTTTTAATTTGATCTCCCCCTAAACATGACCCAGTCCTAGGAAGCTTGTTGATTACAAGCGATCTTCCTCTGAGTTTTAAGGTTTGATTTAAATTATAAGAATTATCTAATAACTTCAAAACAAATAATTACAAAAAAAAACATTTCAGAAATTCTTCTTTTGACTCAAACTCCCCCTAAATTTGACACATCCTAGGAGTCCTTGTAGATCATGAAGTGGACCTTCCTCTGTGTCTTTAGGGTTTATTAAGATCAAAAGAATAGTTTCGAATATCAGCATGGTAATATAATTTTAGATAATTCAATTTGAAATGAAGATAATTTTCAAGCATAAGCCCCTTTTTCAAAAAGAACACTTTGAAATGATAATGATTTTTGTAAAACACAATTTTTGAAAAATATAGTGATTATTTGAAGGCATAGTATTTTTAAACTTCTTCTTTTAATTTGAACTCCCCCTAAATCTGAAACAGTCCTGGGAGGCTTGTTGACCACAAGTTAATCCTCCTCTTAGTCTTAGGGTTTGTCAAAATTAAAGGAACAATTTTGAACATGCCTTTTGAGTATGATAATTTTTAAGGAGATAGATTTTTGAAAACACAATTTGGTATGATAGCACAGTTTTCGAAAACCATTTTGAAATGATAATAATTTTTCAAAGATATTTTGAAAGAAAAAAAAAGAATAAACCACTCCCCCTGTACCGTTTAATCTAATGTCCTAGGGGACTTCAGTGTTATCCATGTTTGACTATGTTGACCAGGTTTCACTAATAGTTGACCTAATCAAGTCCTAGATCTTAGTATTAATTCAATCAAGACTTAGTTTGATGAGTTAATTTTGAAAACAAATGACTTTCAATTTTTGAAAAATGTTGAGTGGAAAATATATGGAGTTAATTTAGAATTAATTTTAAAAAATTGAGTTGATTTTGAAAAAAGTATTGAACTATATAATTAAGTCCTAGACATCTCACCCAGTTCTAAGTGACATGACAGGTTACCTTATCTGTTTTGTGAGATGCTTTACCAAAAATGAAAATTTAAAAAAAATGGTTAATTTTAAAAGGTTAAATTAATTTTTGAAAATAATTAGTTTTGAATTTATTTTGAAAAAGAATATTTGAATCTAAAATTAACTGAAAATTTGTGTTAGATTCGAATTTGACAAAGAGTAAACTGAATTTGAATTTCAAAAATTGGCTTCCAGGTCTTGGCGAGGCACAAGACCTTCTTTGGCCGTAGCCTTATTGGATCATCAACCCTTTCCTTGACAAATCCTTTTAGTGAAATTTCATGTTCAAGGTTACATTTTGAGAAATTCTTATCTAACTAGCTTGGGTCTTGGATCGGTAGCTTCGGCTAGTTTCACCAGTCTAAAGAGACCAAGTAGTGTATACTTGACTTTATTAGAAAAGGCTTCCCTAACGTACTATCATCTCACCGCCACACAATACTATGTTGTTCAAATTTTAGTTAATTGATTTAGTCCTTATACTAACCAATCCAAATTAAAAGTAAAAAAAAAACAAGCAAACATGACAAAAAAATGATCTAAGTTATATCATAATTGAAATAATACTCTGGGTTTTTAAAGTTAGCAAGGTTGTGAATTATGTTTTCTAACATATTAACCTTCACTAATTTGAATGAATCAATCATGTTATTTGAGATAAGTATTACATTTTCAAATATTGAAAACTTACCTTTCCCGATCGTTTGTCCAGTATTCTTGTAATGATCACGAGCTAATCGAACCAGTTTGGGTCGATCTCCCTCATTGTCTTCTGATTCAGAGTCTGAGTTGGACTCAGGTACAGGTTGAAGCTTCTTTTTTGGAGTTTTCCCTGCACTTGAAATTATACCTTCCTCGACCATTATAGTATCAGTCTGATTATATAATTGTAATTCTGGAACAAATTTAAAATTGGTTACCATTTTTGTCTCAGTTACTTTGTCTTCTGACTCTGGCTCAATTTCGCAGTCATGTATGGATTCTATCTCATCTTCTGATCCGGAGTCAACTTTGAAGTTGGGTGCTAACTCTTCAATATCGGAGCTCTCTTCGTGTAGATTGATTAACTTTTCCCACATCTCCTTGGCACAGTTGAAGGATCCGACCCGCTTCAGTTCTTCTTTGGTTAGGCCACATTGTAGGATTGCAGTTGCCCTTGCATCCGCCTCGATCTTCCTCAGGGTTGGTTCATCCAGTTGGTCCCACGTAATTGATAGACCATCTTCTGTAGGGAGGGAGAACCCTGTTTGAATAATCATCCATATGTCCATATGGGCCTTCAGATGGAACTCCATTTGACTTCTCCAATAATTGAAGTTCTTGCCAGAGAATAGCGGTGGACGTGCACTGTTCCACTCTTGATTGGCCATTTAATATAAACCTTGCACACAAACAAAACAACAGAAATGTACCAAGACTTGGTCTTGGATTAGTAGTGCGGGAGAAGGGGGAAAATATCCCAAGATAAATGTTGCACAAATTTCGAGGTGGAATAATAATAAAATAATAAAAACAATTTATGACAAATTTTTGAAAATGTTGATTTGTCAATTCTGAAAAGAAATAAGAATTCAACGTTGAAACTATTGCTCGAATTAAGGTAACACGAATTTCGAGAAAAATATTAAAATAATAATTAAAAAAATTTATGACAAATTTTAAAAATTGATCGTTTTATCAATTCTAATGAATGGTGAAAAAATAAGAATTAAAATTAAAAAAGGTGTACAAGATCGAACAAATATACCTACAGATATTATTTATGTGAAATAAAAGGCGAACAAGATCGAGTGGTGTTGCACCAATCTCGATAACAAAAAGAAATGAAATGAAATGAAAATTTTCGTAAATCCGAAAATAAATCTCAAATTGGTGGTGGCACCAAATTTGAGCTTCCCCACTCTGATACCACTTGTTGGATCGAGAGAAACGATAGAGGGGGGGTGAATATCGTAAAATGTTCGGATTAATAAGTTAGAGAAATTACGCAGCGGAAATTTAAATCAAACACGCAAACACCAAGTTTTTTACTTAGTTCGGAGTCGTGGTCGGCTCCTACTCCAAGGCCCACGGTCGTTGACCATTTTTTGCGGGCAATTCTATATTTTCGCAAAACCAGTTTACAAGATTGAATTACAAGTATAGTAAAGTAAACTTTAAAGGAAGCTCTTCGTTACCGACGTCCGGTGTAGATTGTCTTTTTGGAGCAGGAGGACGTCGTTGGCGCTTGTATCTCGAGTCGGGAGGTTTCCGGAGCAGAGCGCGGGAGTAGAAGAGCGTGAATGCGTTGGAAGAATTCGTTGTTCGAAGCCTTGGGGTCGAGGGCTATTTATAGCCCCTGGGGGCGCCCGGAATGTCGGGGGCGCCCCCCCCCCCCCCACGTGTCAGCCAATCTGATTCCCTCTCGGTCAGCCCTGATCCATTAAAACTCGGGATCAGGCTTTGACGGGGGCGCCCGGAACGCTCGGGGCGCCCGGGTTGACCGGGTCTCCTCTTATCCATTGGCTTCGCTGGGTTCTGCTTCGTTAGCTTAAATTGGGGGCGCCCGGGACGCTGGGGGCGCCCGGGAGCATGCGGGGCGCCCGGGAGCACGGGGGCGCCCCGCCCATGAGCTGTCGAAGCCTGCCTTTGCTTCATGTGTTTTGTGTTCACCTTGGGGGCGCCCTGGACACTCCGGGCGCCCTGGTCAGCTGCTGCCTCACTCCTTTGAGGCTCTCTGAACTGCAGACACTCATTCCTTCGGTCCGGCATCCAGGGTTAGTTCAAAACAACATAAAGCAGTAAGATGTTAGTTTATACAACCTTAGCTGTCTTGGTTCTGACTTTGGGCCTCCAAAATGGAGCCCTAGGTCGAACCGACGCCTACTGTTCCCTCGACGGGGAACGCGTCCTCACCTACTCCTCTCGGGAGAATGTACCTGATGCTAACCGACTCCTCCGGTTGGACTTTTGCCTAGCGGTCCTTCGCCAGGTCATGGATACCAAGCTGTCCTTCGCCCGGTGCCTAGCATTCCTTCGCCAGGTCTTCAGTCCCAAGCTGTCCTTCTCCTGGTGCCTAGCAGTCCTTCGCTAGGGCTTTAGTACCCTGGCATTCCTTCGCCAGTGCCTAGTAGTCCTTCGCTAGGACTTTGTACTCTGGCATTCCTTCACCAGGTGCCTAGCAGCCCTTCGCTAGGACTTTGTTTCCTAGCAGCCCTTCGCCAGGTGCCTAGCAGTCCTTCGCTAGGGCTTTGTATCCTGGCATTCCTTCGCCAGGTGCCTAGCAGCCCTTCGCTAGGACTTTGTTTCCAGGCAGCCCTTCGCCAGGTGCCTAGCAGCCCTTCGCTAGGACTTTGTTTCCTGCACACTTGAGTAACATTGTTAGATCACCAATAATACTTAACTATGAACCCTTTGACAATATCAAAACAAGGTTCGATATGGTGCTTCCTGCATCAACAGAACCGACGCCTACTGTTCCCTCGACGGGGAACGTGCCCTCACCTACTCCTCTCAAGAGAGTTTACCTTTTGCCATCCGACTCCTCCGGTTGGACTTTTGCCCGATCCACCTGACCAGGTCTTCATGCCCAACATCCGGTTAGGACTTCATGCCCAGTCCTCGACCAGGACTTCTTTGCTCGACTTTCGGTCAGGTCTTCTTGCCAAGTCCTTGACCATGACTTCTTTGCCCGACTTTCGGTCAGGTCTTCTTTGCCCAGTCCTTGACCAGGACTTCTTTGCCTAGTGTACCTAGGACTTCTTCCTGCACACTCAGTGAACAAGTTTAGAACACAATAACATCTTAACTTCTGAACCCTTTGTCATTATCAAAACCCAGGATTGACTTAGGTGCTGCCTGCACCAACAATCTCACCTCCACCTAATACTAGGTTGTTCAAGTTTCAAATAGTCTTTTTCCTATAACCGTTCTAAATTATGTGTAACTTTAAATATGAATGACATGACATATATTAAGAAAAATAGCAGATGCATGTCATGGCAATTATGCACGAGTCAAACAAGTCAAAATATTTAATTAAGTATCTAAAGATATATCAAATTCCCGATTTGATACATGTCGTGTGAACCAGCGAATATGTCAACCCACTTTGACATATTTAGTTTTATTAATTTAATGGTTGCGGTTTGGGTAAGATCTTATTTTAGTTCAAGTTTATGTTATTTCAGAATTAGTTGGAATTACGTTGATTAAGGATTAATCTTATTAATTGAAGTTAAATTAATTAAGGGTTAAATAAAGTTTAATTTTGGATTAATTAAAAATTAATTGAATTAATTAAGGATTAATTTGATTTTAAATTAATTACAGATTAATTGAATAAATTAAGAATTAATTAGATTTGAATTAATTACGGATTAATTGAATTTAAATTAATTAAGATTTTTTGAATTAATTAAGAATTAATTTGAATTTGAATTAATTAGGATTTAATTGATTTAATTAAGAATTATTTAAGATTGAAATAAATAAGGTAAAAATTTTTAAGATTTAATTAGATTTAAATTTCAATATCTTTGGGTTAGATAATAATTGTGGGTTTAGCTTCATCATTTTCATTATTTCAAAAATTTCTGATTCCATTACTATTTCTTCTTTATTTATTCTTTCATGTTATTCTAATAATTTTGATTTATTTGAATCTTTGTGAACTTTATTGACTATGGCCTGTTGAGGCAATCTATGGTCCGAAGTGACCAAGTGTTTTGATGTTTGGGCAAAGGTTTAAGTCAGGTTTACCCTTGTTATCTCATATGTGTATGTTGAGTGTGCAGGTTATACAGGTTACACATATGGACTTGATTGGACAGCCTCGGTACGGTGAAGGGTGGCATGGAGATAAGCTGGAGGCTTGTGTGCACCCGAGGTACTTTGGAGAGCAGGGACAATGTACTGATGGGCGCGGACTTCGAGGCAAGAGTGAAGGATGGCATGGAGGCAAGCTGGAGGCTTGCATGCATCAGAGGGATGGGAGGCGAAGATGAAGAGGGCGCGAAGGCAATAGTCGAGGTTCCGGAAGCGGAGTCAGTTGAGTCGTAAGGGTACGAGTGCTGTGTGATTGTACTCAGGAAATCCTAGGGTTTGACTACGGAGTGGAATGTACTTAGGAAGGGTAACCTTAGGTGGGTGAGTAGACCAGTCGACTGGCTTGGGGGCAGTCGACTGATGAAACTCACAGAAGGATTCTGGCCTAGGACCAGTCGACTGCTCTGGGAGCAGTCGACTGGTAGGTGGCTGAGAATTCGAACGTTGCGGTACAACGGTCAAATTTCAGTGGCACCAGTCGACTGCCCTGGGAGCAGTCGACTGGTGGCGAGGGTTTCAGCCCAAGTCCTATTTAAAGAGAACTTCAAGGGGGCTGATATCCTTGACGAATCTTGTCTTAGTTAAAGGCAAGATAGTAGTCTTGGTGCTCAGGTCTTCTAAAGGTGTTGTGGTGAGGTTTCTCCACCCACATGGAGCGACAGAGTTAGCCGGAGGTTATCCGGGGAGTGATCCACCGACGGATTCTTAGATTAGTCACTCGTCCGGGGTGGATACCAAGTAAATCTTCCGTGTTAGCATTGGTTAGTATTTATTTGATTGTTTTTATTGTATATTTCGCTTGCGCAACTAACTGTGTAGGAAGAAAGATTCGAAGAAACGCTATTCACCCCCCTCTAGCGGACACAAGCGATCTATCAATTAGTATCAGAGCAAAGGACCGCTCTTGATCGGACCAATCGCCGAGGGAGCACACGCTAGAGGAGAAGAAGAATGGAAGAAAAATTTGGGGACGATATCTACACTCCACGGCCCTACGACAATGAAGACTTCGCATATTGGAAAGCGAGAATGGAGACGTGATTCGCGATGGAGTGGGAATGTAGAATTGCACTTGAAGAGCCCTTCAAAGTTCCAAAGGACAAGCACGGAAAGAGGCTTCGTCCCAGATATTGGGACAAAGAAAACAAGAACAATTTCGGGCCAATGAGAAGGTAATTAGTATTTTCAAAAATGTTTTGCCTAATAAAATTTTGAGTGATGTAGGGGAATACCAAAACACATATGAATTATGGGATAAGTTGAAAAGATATCATGAGAACCCTATATCAATTCAAAGAGTTGAAGAGCCCGAAGGAGAAAAGTCAATAGTCCAATTTATAGAAGATCCCGATGAAATGAGCTCCATGATTCAAGAAGAGGAGAAAATTGAGTCATCTACATCTTCAAGTGAGGGAGAGAGTGAAAGATCATCAATCTCCTCAAGAGAAGAAGAGGAGGTATCGATTTCAAGAATTGAGGGGGAGGAGAGACCCTCATCCACGCCGAAACAAGAAGAAGCATCCTTTTCATCCAAGGTTGAAGAAGAAGTCAATCTAGCCTCCACCTCCACCAAAGCCAAATCGAAAGAGCACATCACATGCTTTGGTTGCAACGAAAAGGGGCAATACAAGGACAAGTGCCCGAAAGGTAAAAAGGAGGTACACTCTAAACCTATTTCAATTAAATTAAATTCTAACATAAAGTGTAGGACTGGAGAAACCCAAGAGAAGAAGAGGAGGATTCGATGCTTCACGTGTGGTGACTAATAACTTTCATTTTGTTGATTAAATTAGGCCGTCAAATCCATGTTTTGATCCACTATAACATGCTTAAGTTTGCATTTATATAAGGTTTCATGAAATCTTTCTATTTTGTCCTTGGATACAATTCTTCCTATATTTGATATATTTTGGCATTAATGATGAATCTAATTTTGTAGGCTTCAATTAATCATGGACCTAGATCAAGATTGGATCAGGACTTGAGTTCAGAATGGGCCTGGATCAATGAGATCAAGAGCTGGATCAATATGGGCCGCACATTCAAGAGAACGGTTAGATCTAAGCCATCCGCCAACTTTTGGTCGATCTAAGTTCAAGATAGACTTAATCAAGTTCACGGATTAAGATCTGAAAGTTTGGGCCAGATCAGAGTTGATTCAGCTGTTGGATTAAGCAATAGAGGATCTAGACCGTCCAAGCTAGAGAAGAGAAGATCTGAGCCATCCGCTTCAGATCTGAGTGATCCGAGTTAAGGACAAGTAGATCAGAGCCCTTGATCAAGATCAGGAAAGTTTGGGTTCGATCTGACTTGATCTGACCGTTGGATCAGAGTGGAACAATCACAGCCGTCGAATTTCGAAAGAAATTAGTTAAAACTGGAATTCCCTCCGCTGGGCTCGGGGTCGCCAGATTGCGTCTTCCGTTCATTCTGTTCTTGGTGTTCTTCAATTTTTCGATCGGAGGTGACCACCAGATCAAGTTGTTTTCCAATTTTCGATTCATCAAGCCAAGTTTCCATGGAATGATCGCAATCTCTTCGTGTCTGAAAGCTTCGGCGAGGGTTTCACCATGAGTGAGCTCCATCTGATCAATCTTCATCCGATTCCATTTCTCTATCGATCGGGCCAAATCCGAGGGGTTCTCTGAGCTGGTTCGAGGTTTCCTGAGCTGCCACTCGCCATCCAACCATCGTAGAAGAGAGGATCGGAAGGAGTTCAGATTTCACCTCAAGCCACGCGATTCGATCTCGGAAGCTGAGTTTTGATCAATTCTCGAGCGAGGGGGTTCCGAGCTCGATCTTTGTGTGACGGCAAGGAGAATTCTCGGTGAAGAACTTGAACTGGAGTCTATAGCTTGTAGATTTCGTTTCTAAATTGCTTCAGTTGTTTCTGAATTATGTTCGTAGTTCTATATCAGCTATTTTCAGTTACTGATCGGACTATCGTACGATCCAGACTCCACCAGATCGGTCACTCAGACCAATCAGGCTTACATCTGATCGGTCAGTTGACCGATCAGGAGATTTTCCTGCACAAACAAACTCTGTTTATGTTTTCAGCTTGCTTAATTTCCATTTCCGACTTTAGATGCAATGTTAGTGGATTCCTGCAATTGATATCAGTTTTGTATTTCAATATTGCAACTTCAAATTGTTATGTTAATTTTTCCTAGTTGTTAAGCTTCATTCTTGCAACACTTAGTTTAACTCTACTTACTTGAGTCAATTCCATTTCAAACTTACTTCCATTCTTATTTGCAAAACAAAACCCCATTTTATCTAGAAGACTCAAATCATTTAACGACAAATAATTTTCAAGCTTGATTCAAACACTCACAACTAGTCCTTGGAAAAAAATACGACCTGAGGCCCCTATGGACACTTGAGGAGATGGGAGAATGAAGAAAGAAGGAAGCAAAGATCACATCAAGGGGGAACTTCAAGGGTATGGGAGGTAATTCCTAACCCTAGATTAAAATGTAACTCAATTTCAAATTTCTCATTGCATTCTAAAAATAATGTTAATCATCCCTCCATGCATGGTAGTTTTCATGAAAAATGCTTAATGGTGCATAACTTTGGATTTAGATATAGTGATAGGACTAGGGTTAATAAGGTAGATCAACACCCTAGGAAGGCATGCATCATGATCAACCCAAGACCTCTAGACCCAAGGATCATGACACTAATCCCAAGAAGGGAAGGAATGTGCCGAGGAAAATGGGTAGCTCTAGGAATGTCCAAAGTGGACATATGGACTCCAAAATTAAAGGTCTAGAGAGGGAAAATCAAGCCTTGAGGGCAAGGCTTGATATATTAGAAAAGACCCTAGAAGATTCACGGTTGGATCTAAGTGCTTAGATATGGTGTTGGGTAGTTTAAAACCCAACTACGATAGATCGGGTTTAGGATACCGGTCTAAGACCTCCAAGGCCAACAAAAAGAAGTATGCTGGGAAAGCATATAATCTTGGCAAGAAGGAGAAGACCAAAAATGGCAAGGGGATGCCATTTGAGGGTAGAAGGAACAACTTAACCCAAGACAAGGTGTCTAAGGTTAAGAAAGTTCATTTTGTAGGCCAAGAGTCACCGGGGGCTCACCGCTGTGGTCTAGTGTGGGTAGAGTCACCTAGGGAGATGGCTAGGGCTAAGAGCTCAAGGGGGAGCTCTAGGAGCCTTTGGGATCCATGGTAAATGGATCTCAAAAGTTTCTCTCCTAGGAAATTAGGTGAATTGTGCCAAAAAGGGTTGGAAGACTTGGGTAAGTCTTAATCCTAGGTTTTGGTACATTAAAAAGGAATTCAGGGAGAAAAGAATGAAAATACAATTATATTGGATAAAATTGGGTTTTAATTTGTGAATACCATGTAATTCTATGATAGAAATGAACTATAATCAAGGATAAGAAGAAACAGTGAGGAGAAATCACAATTGAGACTTTTGGGATGAGTTTCAATGATATATTTTAGAGAAAGTTGAGTTTCATGTCAATCTTGGGATCCGGAGTACATTTGTTTGGAAATGTATTTTTTCCAAGTGGACATTGGCCCCACAAATCTCCCCATGAAATTTCATAATTTTTGAAGATTTGTGGAATTAACTAGGCATTTCTGAAATTGGGCTGAAAACCTGAAAATCAGGTATCAGTCGACTGCCCTGGGGGCAGTCGACTGATCCGAGTGAAATTCAGCCCAGAAGCTCTCTGTAACTTTTCGCAGTCGACTGCCATTGGGGCAGTCGACTGATTCAGTTGGGTTAGAGAAAAATGACTATTGGATGATAGAATGTGATGTGTAAATAAAGATCTTTGATTATACTCCTTGAGTTAAGGTTTGCCTCATGGGTTAATGGTGATTATATGAAATGAAGCCATATGGAAAATTCAAGCACGTTTGATAAGTCTCTCATGTGTATCTAGGAGTTAGAGATAAAAAGGGAAAATTGAGGACAATTCCTTGTGTAAATGGATGATGGTTAGAATTGGCAAACACAAGGAATTATAGATAGACTTCGAATCGATACAAAATGCCAAACCGATTTACTTTTAAGGAAAAAGGATGTACCAAAAGTCAAGCACACTTGATATTTTCATGGAATCATATTTTTCTAGGATAGGGTATATTCTAACAAGTGTGTTTGCAAATTTTTAGGTTTTTCCAGGTTTTCTAGGATTTTCTAGAGGGTTCTAGGGTAAAAAACGTGGGTTGTTAAGTTAGGATTAACTTGACATGGAAAGGTTGTGATGTTAAGTTGGGGTATAACTTAACTCGGTGTTATGGTGTCAAGTTGGGTAGAATTGACCTTGGTAAATGAAAATTGGGAGAAGGCATAGGTTAAGGGGGAGGTTGCCTCCTTGGTTGCCTTAATTTTCATAAGAAAATTTTTGAGTTTTGTGTCCAACTTGGGAATGGTGATAGATACATGGTGAAATATATTTTTCCCAAGTAGGTATAGGTACCACCATAATGTTCTCCACAAAATTTGGGAGTTTTTGGAGATTTGTGGAATTTCTTGTGCAATTCTGAAATTGGCCAGAAAATAGATAAATCAGAGTATCAGTCGACTACCAACAGGGGCAGTCGACTGGTCAGGGCTGGTGTGGGTATCCAACAGTTGACTTGGGTCCAAATGATATGAAACAAGTGTATGGGGGTTTAATAAATTGTGTTTAGAACCATTAGGGATTAAAAGAACTGATAATTGAGATATTATTGGGATCTTTTTGATGTATGGCAAAGGGGGAGAAGTGTTAGGTTTAAGTTGGGAAACCAAACACACCTTTGCTAGAAACCCTAGGGAGCAAAGATTAAGGGGGAGCATGGTTGCTCCTTTCTTGGCGTAAGGGGAACCTGGGAGGGGTTCTTAAAAAGCCTTTGTAAGTCTAATGTAGGGGGAGCTTGTGTAACACCCAATAATCTTCTGGTATTATTAGGGATTTTTCAGAATTTTTCTAGCATTTTTCGGAATTAAAATAAAAAGAAAAAAAAATTAAAAGGTCGGGTGGGGATTGATCTCGCGACCACACGAGAAGCCAATCCCTAAGCAAGTCCAAGTAACCAACTGGGCAAGGGTATCAAGAACAGAAAAGGATGAAGCGAAATAATATTATAGTTGATTTAGCCCGTTTCATGAAGAGGTATTTAAACTTCCACTTAAGTTGAGTTAAGACCCCATTAGGGCTTGGAGGAGGCCGCGCGAGCAGGGTGGGAGGCTGCGAAAAACAGGGAAGAAAAGGAGACCGTCCACCTCCAGATGCTATAATGGGGCCACCTCAATATGCACCACAGAGGATATCCTCCTCTGAATAATGCTGATAGACCCTGTGTTGAGTTTTCTCCTCCTTCTTCTTCCTCTTGAAGTAGAAAACCTAGGGCTTCTTCCCTAGGGCCAAGGGTGAAGTTTTCTTGCAAAGGAAGAGGAAAAGAACCCTACGCTAGGAGTTTCGAGATACTTAGTGAGTTTTCTTCAAGAAAAGGGTAAGTAAATCACTCACCTGCAATAGGAGTAGCTTCGCATGTAGTTTTCTTGTTGTAGAACCTTGATTTTGTAATCTAAGTGCATGCTTGGAGAATATTGTTTATGGTGTGATTTAAGTTTCTCAAGAATACATGTTTTTAATCATAGAACTTGAATTGGAGTAGATTTTATATGTGTGATCTAAGCATGAAAGGCCAAGTTCTTGAAAAGTCCCAAAGATGAGTTTTGGGTTAAGGGCATGCAAGGTGCTCGATGAAAGTTCCAAGTGAGAAAGGTAAAGTTTTGTAGTGCAAAGACTTATGTAAAAAGAAAGATAGCTTGATAAGTATAAGCATTATGAATAAGAAAGTATTTTACTTTTGTAAAGTGACATGTACCGGACAAAAGAGAGGCCCACAGAAAGTTAGAAAGAAGCTCTAATAGGGTGCGGTGGCTAGCTACCCCAAAACCTATTAGGGATGCGCGCATTGGTACACTGATACCAGGTACATTGTCAAGGCCTGAGAAAGTTGATTATTATTTTGAAGTATATGAGTATATGTAAGTGTTTTCAGTTTAAGCATATGTTTTGCTAAGTATGTTAACATTGTTATGCTACAAGCATGTTAAAGAGCAAGAGCAAGGAAGTTAGTGGTTTAAAGTATGGAAATGCATAAGTAGCAAGTCTCAAAAGAAATTATGAGCATGTTAGATTTGCCAATGTTTTTAATGCTAGTAAATGTTTTCAAGCATGATTGAGCATGATAAGTATGTGAAAGTTTCCATGTGTAAGTATTTCAAAGTGCATGTGTTTTGAAGTAAGCATTATTTGAAAAGAGCATGTTTATCCCTTATCGTTTGGATTTGTGAGTTAGGATTTACTTACTAAGCAATTTGCTTATTAGTTGCATTTTCCTTCTATTGCAGATAAAGGTAAAGAAAAAGCATAAGTTAAGGAGGCGAAGGGACTTGCTTTGATGTTCAGTGGCGGCGGAACCGTGGGAAAGATCTTTGGGCTAAGTCTTGTAGAACACGTGTTTTGGTGTTTTGAAGTGGTAGAATGAATGACTTTGTTTAAACTACGCATAGATGTTAAGTTTGGTACAAACTCTAGAGTGTTTTGCTTACGTTTTGATAGTTTTGTTAAATCTCGCAAGGATTCTAATTTCAAGTTATTGAATTCGTTTTGAGTTGCTAAAATGTTCATAAAACTAGTATAGAGTATAGAAATGGAGTTGTGTCTTTGTATATCTTGGAAGTATATGTTTTGTGGATCGTTGGAGATGGTTTTCAGGTCTGAAATGCAGGTTTTCAGGCGTGCCAGTCGACTGGTTCAGAACTAGTCGACTGCGATATCGAACAGAACCTTCTGTTCGATGCACCAGTCGACTGCCATGAGGCCAGTCGACTGGTGCCAGGCACAGAAAGTTTCTGTGGCCGATACCAGTCGACTGGTACCATTGAAAAGAAAGTGGTATAGAGCAGCTGGTTAGTGCTTTAGTTTCACAACTAAGAGGTCTAGGGGTCAATTCCTGGCCAAGCTAATAAAATTAAAGTTTTTGCTTTATTTTGGCTGATTAGTACTTTAAACATGATTATGAATTGTTAGTTCAGCAAATAGCGAAATAAGAAATCTTAAATTCTCCCAGTTGGTTTAGCATTATAAGAAATCACTAATTAGTCAGTTAGTAGTAGCGATCCGCCTTAAAGCTTATTAGTACCAGAAGGTGGGTCGTCACAGCTTGGGAGAAGCTTTAAAAAGCCCGGTTTTGGTGAAAAATCCTAACTAGGAGGGTTAGGTGTAAAAAATCCTAGCTTGGAGGGTTAGGTGAGAAAAATTCTAGCTTCGAGGGCTAGGTGTGAAAAGTCCTAGCTTGGAGGGCTAGGTGGGAAAAGTCTTAACTTGGAGGGTTAGGTGTGGGATGCCTTTGGATAGGATCCATGTATGCATTGCATATGCATTTGTTTATCATGGTTTTTACTATTGACTACTATCTTGTTTCCCTAACTTAAACGTATTGCCAAACAACAAAAAGGGGGAGATTATTGAGGCAATTTGTGGTCCGAAGTGACCAAGTGTTTTGATGTTTGGGCAAAGGGTTTAAGTTAGGATTACCCTTGTTATCTCATATGTTTATGTTGAGTGTCCTGGTTGTACAGGTTACACATATGGACTTGACTGGATGGCCTCGGTACGGTGAAGGGTGGCATGGAGACAAGCTGGAGGCTTGTGTGCACCCGAGGGACTTTGGAGAGCAGGGATGATGAGCTGATGGGCGCGGACTTCGAGGCATGTGTGAAGGATGGCATGGAAGCAAGCTAGAGGTTTGCATGCATCCGAGGGACCGGAGCCGAAGATGAAGAGGGCGCAAAGGCAATAGTCGAGGCTGCGGAAGAGGAGTCAGTTGAGTCGTGAGAGTACGAGTGTTGTGTGATTGTACTCGAGAAATCATAGGGTTTGACTGTGGAGTGGAATGTACTCGGATAGGGTAATCTTAGGTGGGTGAGTAGACCAGTCGACTAGCCTGGGGGCAGTCGACTGATGAAAGTCACAGAAGGGTTCTGGCTGGGACCAGTCAACTGATCTTGGAGCAGTCGACTGGTAGGTGGCTGGTGAGTTGGTTGAGAATTCGAACGTTGGGGTGCAACGGTCGAATTTCAGTGGCATCAGTCGACTGCCTGGGAGCAGTCGACTGGTGGCGAGGGTTTCAGCCCAAGTCCTATTTAAAGAGGACTTCGTGGGGGCTGAGATCCTTGACAAATCTTGTCTTGGTTAAAGGCAAGATAGTAGTCTTTGTGTTCAGGTCTTCTAAAAGTGTTGTGGGAGGTTTCTCCACCCACAAGGAGCGACAGAGTTAGCCGGAGGTTATCCGGGGAGTGATCCACTGACGGATTCTTGGATTAGTCACCCGTCCGGGGTGGATACCAAATAAATATTCCCTATTAGCATTGGTTAGTATTTGTTTGATTGTTTTTATTGTATATTCCGCTTGCGCAACTAACCATGTTGGAAGAAAGATTCGAAGAAACGCTATTCACCCCCCCCCCCTCTAGTGGGCACAAGCGATCTATCATGGCCTTGATCTCAGAAAATTTCATCTCCTCCTGATCCTCCAAATTACATCTTTCAATATCCTCAAAATAGGTGGAGTAATTTGAGCCATTAGTTAATGTTTTGTAATAATTTTCAACATTATCTATAATTAAGTTACTATATAAAAGAATTTCATTTTCAATATCTTCAAAGTTATCCTCAGGCATATTTTCAACAAAATCATTCTTATCCTCAGAAATAATTTTAATAATTTCAGGATTGTCTTCAAAAATATCTTCACTAATTTCAGAAATGTTTTCTCTAATTTCAGAAATATCTTTAAGAATTTCAAAAATAATCTTAGGATTATCCTTAAGAATTTCAAATTTAATTTTAGGATTATCCTTAGATTTGACTTCAAAATTATCTGATTTAATTTCTAAATTATCTTTAGGATTATCAGATTTGATTTCTAAATTATCCTCAAGATTATCAGATTTTTCAGAATTCACAGAACTAATTCCAAAATTTACAAAATTAATATTATTAGAATTTGCAGATTTAATTTCAGAATTTACTTTAGAAATTATCGAATTAACATTAAGGATTACAAAGTTAATTTTTGATATTTTAGCATTATCTAAATTTTCTAACTGGTCATGCAAAATATTAATTTGACTGTGCAACAAATTTAACTTTTCAGAAACATTATCAATCTTATCATACGATTGTGCAGGAAGTTGAAAATTTCTAGGAATGTAAATCTTGCGTACCTTCGCCGAACACTGATTCTTGTAGTGTCCGTACTTTTCACACTTGAAGCATTTTACGTGGCTCTTATCCCTCCGGCCTCCTGGCGCTAGTGCCTCCTTTGCCACCGGTGGTGAAGATTGAGTCTTATGAGTAGGACACTTACTTTTGTAGTGCCCTCTCTCCCTGCATGTGTAACAAATGATATGATTTTTAAACTTAGAGTTTACAATCTTGCCATTTGATTCCTTGTTTAGAATCTCTCCCTTGATTCCTGCCGTCTCAGATCTAGACTCATCTTCTGATACTAGTTTGGATTCTATTAGACGCTTCTAGGTTCTGAAGTTCTCGCCAGAGAATAGAGGTGGACGAGCACTGTTCCATTTTTGATTATCCATTCGATATGAACCTCGCACACAAAATAAACAACTACAATGTACCAAGACTTGGTCTTGGATTAGTAGTGCGGGAGAAAAAAATAGCCCAAAATAAATATTGCACGAATTTCGAGGTAGAGTAATAATAAAATAATAATAAAAAGTTTGTGACAAATTAAATTTGTTTTTGAAAAATATTGGCTTTATCAATTCTAATAAAAAAAGAATAAAAATTTGCTCGAATTAAGGTAGCATAAATTTTGAGAAAAATATTTAAAATAATAATATAAAAAGTTTATGACAAATTTTTAAAAATTGATCGTTATATCAATTCTGACTTATGGTTAAAAAATAAGAATTCAAAATTGAAAAAGGCGGTTGCACCATGTTTGAGCCACCCGCTCTGATACCACTTGTTGGATCGGAGAAAACGATAGAGGTGGGGGGGTGAATATCGTTATAAAATTTTCGGACTAAGAAAGAGAAAATACGCAGCGGAAAATAAAGTAACGAAAAGCAAGACGATAGACACACGGGATTTATTTACATGACTCCCGACCCCCCAGGGTCAGTACGTCCAAGGCCTATGTGTTGAGGCAATCTGTGGTCCGGAGTGACCAAGTGTTTTGATGTTTGGGCAAAGGGTTTAAGTTAGGTTTACCCTTGTATTCTTATATGTGTATGTTGAGTGTGCAGGATGTACAGGTTACACACATGGACTTGACTGGACGGCCTCGGTACGGTGAAGGGTGCATGGAGACAAGCTGGAGGCTTGTGTGCACCTGAGGGACCTTGGAGAGCAGGGACGATGAGCTGATGGGCACGAACTTCAAGGCATGTATGAAGGATGGCATGGAGGCAAGCTAGATGCTTGCGTGCATCCAAGGGACGGGAGCCGAAGATGAAGAGGGCGCGAATGCAACAGTCGAGGCTGTGGAGGAGGAGTCAGTCGAGTCGTGAGGGTATGAGTGCTGTGTGATTGTACTCGGGAAATCCTAGGGTTCGAGTGCGGAGTGGAATGTACTCGGGAAGGGTAACCATAGGTTGGTGAGTAGACCAGTCAACTGGCCTGAGGGCAGTCGACTGATGGAACTCACAGAAGGGTTCTGGCCAGGGACCAGTCGACTCCTCTAGGAGCAGTTGACAGGTAGATGGCTAGTGAGTTGGTTGAGAATTTGAACGTTGGGGTGCAACGGTCGAATTTTAGTGGCACCAGTCGACTGCCCTGGGAGCAGTCGACTAGTGGCGAGGGTTTCAGCCCGAGTCCTATTTAAAGCGGACTTCGTGGTGGCTGAGATTCTTGACGAAACTCGCTTGGGTAAAGTGAGTTAGTAGTTTCTTGTGCTAAGATAGCGTTGAAGTGTTGTGGCGAGGTTTCTCCACCCACAAGGAGCGACAGAGTTAGCCGGAGGTTATCCGGGGCGTGATCCACCAACGTATTCTTGGATTAGTCACCCGTCCGAGGTGGATACCAAGTAAATCAGTTTGTCAGCATTGTTCTCTCTTGATTAGTTTATTTTTATTTGTATTTCCGCTGCGCTAACAGTCTAGCACGCTATTCGATCAATCAATTGGTATCAGAGCGAGGACCTCTCTTGATTGGAGTAACCGTCGAGGGAGCACATGCTAGAGGATAAGAACATGGAAGAAAAATTCGGGGACGACATCTACACTCCGCCGGCCTACAACCATAACGATTTCGGGTATTGGAAGTCACGGATGGAGCCGTGGTTAGGAATGGAGTGGGACCTTCGGATTGTGCTTGAAGAGCCCTTTGAGATTCCAAAGGATAAGCACGGGAAGAGGCTTAGACCTAGATATTGGAATCAAGAACAAGAAAATCAATCCAAGGCGAATAAAAAGGTAATTGACATATTGCTTAATACATTGCCTACTAATGTTTTGAATGGTGTAGGAGCGTACAAAAATGCACACGAATTATGGATCAAAGTAGAAAATTTTTCATAAAAACCTTACACATGGTCAAGTAGTGGAAGAACCGAGGAAGTGAACTCGATAGCCCAAGAGGAGAAAGAATTAAGTGAAAGATCATCAACCTCCTCAAGAGAAGAAGAGGAAGCATCAATCTCAAGAATTGAGGGGGAGGAGAGACCCTCAACTATACCAGATCAAGAGAAAGCATCCACATCATCCAAGGTTGAAGAAGAAGTCAACCTAGCCTCCACCTCCACCAAAGCTAAATGAAAGAGCACATCACATGCTTTGGTTGCAACGAAAAGGGGCACTACAAAGACAAGTGCCCTCTAGGTAAGAAAAAGGAAGTACTCTCTAAACCCAGGTCCATTCGATTTAAGTCTAACATGAATTATAGGAATGGAGAAGCCCAAGAGAGGAAAATGAAGATTAGATGCTTCACATGCGGAGAATTAGGGCACTACCACACCAAGTGCCCAAAGAAAGGTGAAATAAAGAAAATGGAGCATCTAGAAGATGGGAGAAGGAGGAAAGAAGGAAGAGAAGAAGATCACATCAAGGGGGAACTTCAAGGGTAAGGGAGGTAATTCCTAACCCTAGGGTAAAATGTAATTCAATTTCAAGTTCCTCATTACATATTAGAAATAATGTCAATCATCCCTCCATGCATGCTAGATTTAATGAAAAATGCTTAATGGTGCATAATTTTGGTTTTAAGTATAATGATAGGACTAGGAGTAACAAGGTAGATCAAAATCCTAAGAGAAGCATGCATCATGTTCAACCCAAGACCTCTTGACCTAAGGATCATGGCACTAATCCCAAAAAGGGAAGGAATGTGCCTAGGAAAATGGGTAGTCCTGGGAATGTCCATGGTGGACATATGGGTTCTAAGGTTAGAACTCTAGAAAGGGAAACTCAAGCCTTGAGGGCAAGGCTTGATACTTTAGAAAAGGCCTTAGAAAGATTCACGGTTGGATCTAAGGGTTTGGATATGGTGTTGGGTGGCCTAAACCGCACCAATGATAGATCGGGTCTAGGATACCGATCTAAGGTCTCCCGTGCCAAGGGAAAGAGATATGCTAGGATAGCATATGATTATGGCAAGAAGGGAGAGTCCAAAAATGGCAAGGGGATGCCATTTAAAGGGAAAAAGAATGACTTAACCAAAGACGAGGTGTCTAAGGTTAAGAGTGTCAGGTTTGTAGGCCAAGAGTCATCAGTGGAACACCGATGTGTCCTAGTGATGGTTGAGTCATCTAGGGAGGTGGCTAGGGCTAAGAGCTCAAGGGGGAGCTCTAGGAGTCTTTGGGATATATGGTGAATGGATCTTTGGAGGGTTCCTCCTAGAGGTATAGATGGACCATGGAGTGTGCCAAAGGAATTGGAGACGGACTTGAGTCTCAATTCTTGGGTTTTAGCACGGTGTTTTTGAGTTTCATGCATGGAAATATGACATTCGGTCCATATTCCATGAAAATTGGTTTTTGGTGTGTAATTGCCATGTAAATCAATGCTAAGGACGCATTTGTGGGTTGGCATGGGCAAAGACATCAAGAGAAAACGAAAACTAGGACTTTAGGGCAAGGTTTGATTGAAGTTTTTAGCTAGTTTTGGGTTTTGTGTCAAACCTGGGAATGGTGATAGATACATTTTGAAATGTATTTTTCCCAAGTAGGTATGAGTACCACAAATGTCTCTACAAAATTTGGGAATTTTTTGAGATTTATGAAATTTTTGGCGCATTTCTGAATTTCATCAGAAAGGTAGAAATTCTGGTTTTCAGAGTATCAGTCGACTGCCCTGGGAGGCAGTCGACTGGTAAATGCTGAATTATGTTTCAGCAGTTGGGTATGTGGCCAAATGATGCAAAACAAGTATATGGGGGCTAGTACACATTGTTTATGGTCATTAGGGATTAAAAGATCCAATAATTGGGATATAATTGGGGTCATTTTGATGTTGGCAAAGGGGGAGAAGTGTTGGGTTTAATTTGGGAAACCAAACACACCTTTGCTAGAAACCCTAGGTTTACGGGGAGCTAAGATTTAGGGGGAGCATCGTTGCTCCATTTTTGGCGTAAGGGGAACCTTGGAGAGGTTCTTAAAAAACCTTTGTAAGTCCAGTGTAGGGGAGCTTGGGAGAAGCTTTAAAAAGCCCGTTTTAGTGAAAAGTCCTAGCTTGGAGGGCTAGGTGTGTAAAAATTCCTATCTTAGAGGGTTAGGTGTGAAAAGTCCTAACCTGGAGGGTTAGGTGTGGGATGCCTTGGGATAGGATTCATGTATTGCATATGGATTGTCTAGCATGTTTTTGCTAGTGACTACTATTTTGCTTTCCCTAACTTAAATGTATTGTCAAACATCAAAAAGGGGGAGATTGTTGAGGCAATCTGTGGTCAAGAGTGACCAAGTGTTTTGATGTTTGAGCAAAGGGTTTAAGTTAAGTTTACCCTTGTGATCTTATATGTGTATGTTGAGTGTGCAGGTTGTACAAGTTACACATATGGAGTTGACTGGACGGTCTCGGTACGGTGAAGGGTGGCATGAAGACAAGATGAGGCTTGTGTGCACCCGAGGGACCTTGGAGAGCAGGGACGATGAGCTGAGGGGCACGGACTTCGAGGCATGCGTGAAGGATGGCATGGAGGCAAGCTGGAGGCTTGCGTGCATCCGAGGAAGGAGCCAAAGTTGAAGAGGGCGCGAAGGCAACATTGAGGCTGCAGATGAGGAGTCAATCGAGTCGTGAGGATACGAGTGCTGTGTTATTGTACTCGGGAAATCCTAGGGTTTGAGTCCGGAGTGGAATGTACTCAAGAAGGGCAACCTTAGGTGGGTGAGTAGATCAGTCGACTGGCCTGGGGGCAGTCGACTGATGGAACTCACAAAAAGGTCTCAGCCCTGGGACTAGTCGACTGCCCTAGGGGCAGTCGATTGGTAGGTGGCTGGTGAGTTGGCTGAGAATTCGAACGTTAGGGTGCAACAGTTGAATTTCAGTGGCACCAATCGATTGCCCTGTGGCAGTCGACTAGTGGCGAGGGTTTCAGCCCGAGTCCTATTTAAAGAGGACTTCGTGGTGGCTGAGATTCTTGACGAAACTCGCTTGGGTATAGTGAGTTAGTTGTCTCTTGTGCTCATATAGCATTCAAAGTGTTGGGTCGAGGGTTCTCCACCCATAAAGAGTGACAGAGTTAGCCGGAGGTTATCCGGGACGTGATCCACCGATGGATTCTTGGATTAGTCCCCCGTCCGGGGTGGATACCAAGTAAATCGGTTTGTTAGCATTGTTCTCTCTTGATTAGTTTATTTTTATTTGTATTTCTGCTGCGATAACAATCTTGTAGAGAAAACGACCAAGATTTGCTATTCACCCCCCCTCTAGAACGCTATTCGATCTATCACTATGTACTCGGCGTGAGTCCACTATTGGTCTCCTTTCCGAAATTTCCGGAGGTGGAAAAAACCCGTCTTACAGTTGATATACAAGCAAAAAGATATGAATTGAAATGCAACTTAAATTAAAACAAACCAAACAGAAACTGACGATCCGGCAAATCCGGAACTCCGAAGCGTTGCACAATTCCTTCTGGAGCTTCCTTGGTCGCAGAGCTTCGTCTGATCACTTTTGATTCGCACGGAATGGCTTAGAATGAATGTAGAAGTTATGTCTGAAGCTGAGGGGTCGAAGCCCCTTTTATAGCACCCATATGGGTGACTGTGTTGATGGGGGCGCCTACACGTGGTCTCTCCTATGTGATCCCTTTTCCGCAGGCTCGGTCAGCGCTTATCCATCTCTACTTGGGCGCCTGAGCTGATGGGGACTCCCGTATGGTCCCGGGTGCCTGAATGGTAGCCTGTTCTACCTTCCTTCGCTAAAACTAGTTTCGCTTCTTTGACTCAGGTGCCCCTATTGATGGGGGTGCCTGATTCCATTGGGGTGCCCTCATTGATGGGGGTGCCTGGCTTCCAGGCTTTTAGCTGCGGTGTGTGTTGTTCGCTTGCTTTGTCTTGCATTTTAGGTACCTGCAAGGTATACAAATACAAAGCAAAATATACACACAATCTCAAGCTTAAGGACTTGGTTCTGACATCAGATTTCCGCGAAACCCTAGGTCGAATCGACGTAAGTACTCACCCCCGAGAACGCGCCTTTTACCTACTCCATTCAGGAGACGGTTGCCACCCAGTCCTTGGGAGGACTTCTGCTTAGCATCCGATACTCTCGGATCTAGAGACGTCCGAACTCTGACCCGTCTCTACTTCTGTCCTTAGTCATCGCTCAGCTAAGTTGCTCAATCCCTCGGACCAAGTCTTCGTGCCCATACCCTAACTCCAGGACTTCGGTGCCCAACCCTCGGCCAGGTCTTCGTGCCCAATTCCTCGAACCAGGTCTTCGGTGCCCAACCCTCGGCCAGGACTTAGTGCCCAATTCCTCAAACCAGGTATTCGTGCCCAGTCCCCGACCAGGACTTTGTGCCTAACTTCCGGTCAGGACTTAGTTGCCCAGCCCGCGACCAGGACTTAGTGCCCAATTCAAATGAACCAGGACTTTGTGCCTAGGTTAACTAGGACTTTGGTTCACCTTGGTTCAGCTTTGTTACTCCTCTCTTAACTCCCCTTCCTTTGTTCAATGTATCACTGACCTAAGTCTATTGTCAAACATTAAAACACTTAAAGGAAGACATCACTGATGCAACTTGCACCAACAATATGAGATAATGGTCATAGATAGGTTAGGTCGGATCTCGTTATTTTTGTCACTTGGGTAGCAATGATGTATTGCCTACCACTCATTTCTTGTGTATCGAAAATAATTTTAGAAACACTGCCAACGTTACTAGAACCTAATGGGACACACACAGAGAACATGTTGATTTGGAGATTAGTTTATTTTATGGTTTCAAATCTTAAGCTTAAGCCCACTATAAGAAACCCTAATGGTTAGGTTTTCTTTTTGATCATCACCTTAAAGACTATCACTAGCAAGACTCTTCATCTTCTAGAGAAGGTAAAGGGTTGACTCTCCAATTTCTTGAGAAGATGAAAAGGTGAATGCTTAAGACCCTTCAACTTCTTGAGAAGGGAGGTGCTTAAGATGCTCTAATTTTGTGAGAGGAAGGGTTGAGTTCTTTCATGACTCTCCAATTTCTGAGTTCGTGGGATGAATGCAAAACACACCTATGTGGATATCATAGAGGCGTAGACATTTTGATCATGCTGAGATCGGCTAGACTAGCAATCTTCAGAGGATTGTTCATGCATCAAAGCACAATCTTATTCACTAGAGTAGTTGAAAGAATAGTTCTGCATTCACATGGATCCCTAGAGGGATCGATTTTTGCTGCATTTTTTTATTTTTATTTTTTGCCTTAGATCCCTAAGGGATAAATAACTTCAATCATTTTTTCGAAGTTGATGTTGCAGTGGAAACCTTGAAGTGAAGATTCATCAATGTTAACATATCGATTTTGGTATCCACCTCCTTGAGGTGACTAATCCTAGGTATAAATACCCCGATAGTTTTGATATGATCAACCGAGTCAAATTAGGTCATATTGGTTTGATACCTGTGTCTATGTGTGCAAGAATTTAGGAGCACAGGAAGTCAAGTGGAAGACACAATAGTCGAGAAGGATGTCACAGGAAGGGAGTCGATGGGCTCGGTGCATTCGAGGGATGTAAAGTCTGTTGAAGAGTACACTGGTGGACGAGAAGGGTGTATATGACGTCCGAGGGACGAGAAGTCGGGGAAGAAGTCCGTCCAAGAAAAAGGTCGGAAGTTGGGTTCAGGTGAGCTCAACTTTGAATGAACAAAAATCACCTTGGTGCACCAGAAGACTGGTCAACTAAAGATTGACCAGAATGAAGCTGATTGAAGCTTCTGATCTCGGCGTCCCAATAAAACAAGTGCTCGTGTTGACTCAGGTGCCTGATAAGCATTATAGTCGTTTTATGGTCATTGCAACGTGAATAAATGTTGACCCAAATGAGGCGCCCGTCTTATACTCAGGCGCCCGAGATGTGCCATGTCAACACATTGATAAGTTTTTCAGGCTCTATAAATATAGCACCTTACCTCAGAGATGTTTATCAATTCAAGTGTAAACAATTATGTACTCATTGTCTAAGTCTTCTCTCAGCTGTAACGGTTTTGTAAGAGGCTTCTCCGCCTACACAAGGAGATATTTGGAGATTAAGCTTTCAACTGCCGTAGATTAGCAACCCCCTGGTTGCAATCAAGTAAATTCTGGTGCCTCTTTATTTTTAGTTGTTAATCTTATTTATGTCTTTCCATTTTGATTAACTAACTTTATCTTTGTTAAAGAAGCAAATGATCTAATTTCATTTTTCAGGGCTATTTACCCCTCTCTAGTTGGTCTGCACAGGTCCTAAAAGTGAGATCAGAGCAAGGGTTTCATTAAAAAGACTAAGTGTCAACTAAAACAACACACAAAACTAACATTGAGGGGGAGTTCGGGCTTTGGAAGTGCAAAATGGAGGTATACTTCAATACTAACTTTGACATTTTACTAAGAATTAGGTATGGTTTTGAATTACCTAAAGATAACAATGGAGATGAGAAAGAAGATCAGCTCTAGACCAAGAAGGAGCAAACTGATTTCATGGCTAACGGTAAAGTATAATTTCATTTGCTGAGCGTGATGCCGCCACAAGAAGTCAACCGAATTAGCGCTTACAATTTGGTAAAGGAACTTTGGGAAAAGTTCCTGAGCTTCACGAAGGTACCTTAGAAGTAAAACTAGTAAAACAAGATATGCTCCGGAATCAACTCCGTAACCTCCGAATGGAAGAAAGAGAGACAGTGGCCCAACTGCATGTCAAACTCGAGGAGTTAATCATGGGACTCACTAACCTCGAAGAAATAGTGGCTAATTGAGACTCATAAAGATACACATTGAATGTCTTCCCAAGGACTCCAGACTAGTCGTCCATCATCGACTCATACTACATATCTAAGGATCTTAAATTAAGTACATTAGAAAATTTGTGTTCTATCTTGGAATTACATGAGACTGGGTGTGCAGGACTGAGAAATGAATCCTCAATAAAAACCTAGTGTTGAAGGCCCAAAAACACGTGAAGGCCCAAAAGGACAAATATGAGTCAGATACTTCTCTTGATGAGGATGAAAAAATATACAAGGTAAGGAAATTTTTGAATTTCATAAAACTAATAATTTAATAAGCTGTAGGCAACAAAACTGCTTAGATGAAAAGGAAGGTTCACTGCTACAATTATCAAGAGGAATGACACATTAAGGATAACTATCCAAAACTGAAAAAGAAAGACAAATAAAAGAAACTTAGTCGAAGCAAGCAGATAGACCTAAAGGCAACATGGAGTGAATCGTCTTCCTTGGAATCCGACATAGAAGAGTATGTCGGTCTTGCTCTAATAGCAAGCTATGAAGAGGGGACAATGAAAACTCATCCGAAATAAGCAACAAAAGCATCGATGAAGGAAGAGCATCAAACTGCGAATCTGACACGATAAGTAAGGTGCATAACCTCCCTACTCCTCAACTTTATGACACTATCTAGATGTTAGTAGATTTTTATGTAAATTACAAACCAAGTATGTTAATTTTAAAATGGAAAATGTTAAACTAAAATCAAACTTAGCCTCTGCATATCCACTAGAACTTTATGACAAGTTAAAAACTAAGAATGAAGAATTAAAGGCATAGATAGCCAAATTAGAAAATAAATATGCATGTCGAAGTTCAAATTTTCTCAAAACTCATATTATAGATATTTTTATGGATTAAACTGGTATATTAAAAATTATAGGAGCAAATTTTAAAAGTACTCAAAAATTATATTCAGCCCAAATATTTGATAAACCCAGTAGGTAGAAATTTATTTTTGATTCCTAAATCCATTTTGAACTGCTAGATTATATTTCTAAAAATTAAATTTTTTTGTCTTTTTGAATTTTTTTTTGAGAATTTTATTTTTTTTAGAAAATAAAATTTAGCAAAAAAATGCAGCAAAAATGATGGCACCCCTTAGGGATCTAAGGCAAAAATAAAACTAAAAAAATGCAACAAAAATCGATCCCTCTAGAGATCCATGTGAATGCAGAACTATTCTTGTAACTACTCTAGTGAATAAGATTGTGCTTTGATGCATGAACAATCCTCTGAAGATTACTAGTCTAGCCGATCTCAGCATGATCAAAATGTCTACGCCTCTATGATATCCACATAGGTGTGTTTTGCGTTCATCACACGAACTCAGAAATTGGAGAGTCATGAAAAAACTCAACCCTTCCTCTCACAAAATTAGAGCATCTTAAGCACCTCCCTTCTCAAGAAGTTGAAGGGTCTTAAGCATTCACCTTTTCATCTTCTCCAGAAATTGGAGAGTCAACCCTTTACCTTCTCTAGAAGATGAAGAGTCTTGCTAGTGACAGTCTTTAAGGTGATGATCAAAAAGAAAACCTAACCATTAGGGTTTCTTATAGTGGGCTTAAGCTTAAGATTTGAAACCATAAAATAAACTAATCTCCAAATCAACATGTTCTCGGTGTGTGTCCCATTAGGTTCTAGTAACGTTGACAGTGTTTCTAAAACTATTTTTGATACACAAGAAATGAGTGGCATGCAATACATCATTGCTACCCAAGTGACAAAAATATCGAGATCCGACCTAACGTATCTATGACCATTATCTCATATAACTCATTCCTTTTGTCCTTGATATCTAGATTGATCTACGAGACATAGAGCGTGTCATCCTCTAATCAATCTATGTGTTTCTTAATCTCTAAGTAAACTCACTTAACCAAATAAGCTTAATAGCTTATATTGACTTATTTGAGCATGATCATGCATTTTAGTAGTCTTACTCAATCAAGGAGCAC
This sequence comes from Boesenbergia rotunda, assembly GCA_024364735.1. NCBI lineage: Eukaryota > Viridiplantae > Streptophyta > Magnoliopsida > Zingiberales > Zingiberaceae > Boesenbergia > Boesenbergia rotunda. The sequence continues at coordinate 193,236 of JAGFNQ010002544.1, forward strand.
ACAAATATCTCCTCTATTATATTGAAAGGACAAATCCCATCTACATCACTCATAACTCTCTATATAGCTTATTACATATCCAGTGAACAACTTTATAATTCACCTTATTACAGGTGAATAATCCGAGTTTAAGATCTCCCTGACTTAATATTTAAGATCTCGAATGCCAGTTAATAGCTCCACATATTACGAGTTATCCATCCCCCCGTGATTAAGTTCCCGAATGCCCGTTAATTAATTTAAATTACTGACAATTCAAATTAATTAACTTCTGGATCCTTGATTAGTACCAATCAACCTTATCATCATGCCGGATCAAATCCACCTGCAAGGTTTAGCACGATGAACCTTTTGAGCTCATCAAGGGGGCATCATCGTCCCGACTAACCAGGACACAGCTTCTTTCAATATCAACATCACATCATATTATTAATATTAACTACCAACTTACCGGGCCTATCGACTAATAGAATAGATCTCTCCCATTGGTAAATTAAAGAAATAATAATTAATAATATATGCCTGTTATTATTTCGGGATTAAGGGATCGTACTCCATAATGTAAACTGAGGTCCTATCCAATTATTGAGTCAGTACAAATTGGATAATCTCGGGTTTTGGTCCTGCTCAATGTACTCACAGCACACTAGTGTAATTCTATGGTCAAAACCAACCACACCTAATTACACTACAACCATCCCGATGGGTTGTCCAATCCCATCTCGGTTGTGAGCCTCTATTTATGCTAAGTAAGGAACTGATAATATGATCTTCCGTGTGACACCACACACCATGTTATCTACAATACAAAACAATTGAACTTTGTGTATGTACTATTATAAACAGACACCTAGTGTAGTCATGAGATGTTCAAAAAAACATGTCTTTCAGTATACACATTTTATAGAGAATAACTTCCATTAGAGTGTTGTTGGCGATTGCTGCTCTATGGAACCTGGAAATACATCAGATGGATGTACAGACGGCCTTTCTAAACAGAGATTTAGAAGAGGAGATTTACATGGAGCAACCTGAGGGGTTTTCTGTGCTAGGACAGACTAACCAGGTTTGCAAATTGGTGAAGTCTTTATATGGCTTGAAACAAGCTCCAACGCAGTGGCATGAGAATTTGATAATGTTATGCAAGAAGGTGGACTCAAACTTAATGAATGTGATAAATGTGTCTACTCGAAAGCTACAGAAGATGACTTTGTCATCTTGTGCTTATATGTAGATGACATACTTATCATTGGGAGTAATGATAAGATAATCAAATCCACTAAAGATATGCAGAACTCAAGATTTGACATGAAAGACATGGGCCTAGCTAATGTGATTCTAGGAATCAAAATTCTTAGAACAACTGAAGGACTTGTTCTTAGTCTGTCCCATTATGTGGACAAGATTCTTGAGAAATTCACCAATGGTGATACTGCGTTGGCACGAATGCCGATAGATACGAGACAACATCTATCGAAAAATCGATGAGAAATTATCTCTTAGGTAGAGTACGCTCGGGTTATTGGAAGTCTGATGTACTTGATGAATTATACAAGACCAGACTTAGCCTATGTAGTAAGCAAACTGAGTAGATATACGAGTAATCCCGGTGTTGAGCACTGGAAAGGGATAACAAGAGTACTAAGGTACTGGAGATATACTCGTGGAAATGGACTGCACTATATGAGATATCCTACTATTATAGAAGGATACAACGATGCGAGTTGGATATCTGACATAAAAGACTCGAAGTCTACGAGTGGTTATGTGTTCACTCTGGAAAGTGTTGTCATTTCATGGAAATCTTCTAAGCAAACCGTAATAACCAGATCCACGATGGAGTCTGAGTTTGTAGCTCTTGATACATGTGGTGAAGAGGCTGAATGGCTACGGCAATTCTTAGAAGATGTACCGAGATGGCCGAAACCCGTGCCGGCAATCTGCATACATTGTGATAGTCAATCTGCAATTGGCTGGGCATAAAGCCATCTGTATAATGGTAAGTCTAGACATATATGTCGAAGACACAATACCATTAGACAACTACTCTCAACTGGAGTTATCACTGTTGACTATGTGAAGTCAAAGGAAAACTTAGCGGATCCGCTAACCAAATGGTTAAATCAAGAGTTAGTTGCAAGCTCATCAAGAAGGATGGGTTTGATGCTGATAGAAAATGTTGGTGCAAAGGAAACCCAACCTATGCAGACTGGAGATCCCAAGAACTAGTTTCAAAGGGACAACCTAACTGCACTGACAAAATTGTTCACTATAAGGGAATGATCCTTAAAATAGTGAAGGATGGAGGTTAAGAATACGGCTTTTAATGATTCAATAGAGTTATGTGGAAAACCCTTAAGAGATCACCTATGTGAGAAAGAAGTGGGGCCGCTTCGAAGAGAATTGGAGGCACAATTCTTAGAACTTCTCGCAGAATCAGGCGTGTTCATGGCCAAGAACGAACACACTCATGAGAACTGAGGTGTATTAGGGGGAGTCCTGGGTGAGATGTGTCAATGCTTATATAAACGGCAGAACAATTCAAGGACATCATGTCTACTGTCAGCCAAGAAGCAAACAGATCTGCACAAGGGAAGGTTCAAAGGGTGAAACCTACCTGTCCTATACACGACTTGTTGGGACCGTGACCGTCAAGCTAGAGGGGGGGGGTGAATAGCTTTTCCCCGATTTTCCACCTACAAGGTTAGTGCACAAGCAGAATAAAATAAAACTAAAACTAAACTGAGTAGAACACACTGATTTACGTGGTTTGGAGATGACGCTCCTACTCCACGGCAGTCTATAAGGTGGACGATCACTATCCTTCGGTGGATGATTCGCCAGAGCACCTCATAGCTCCTTGTGGGTGGAGAAACCTCGCCACAAACCTTGTACACGATTTGAGCAATATAGGCTACTAACCAGCACTATCCAACAGGTTTCGCCAAAGGGAAATAGCCTGAAACGAGCTCCCTAAATAGAGCTTGAGGCTGAACTATGACCGTTACAGTCGACTGCCCCTGGGGTAGTCGATTGGCCTCACTAGAATTCGAAATTCACAGCTGACCTTTCGAATTCTGGCCACACTAGTCAACCGCCCCAGGGGCAGTCGACTGGTCCTTCCCTAAGCCTAGGGTTACCCTTCCCGAGTACATTTCTCTCCGCACTCGAACCCTCCCGGCTTAGTTCCCGAGTACAATCACTCAACACTCGGACCCTCACGACCTGGTTAACTTTTCAAATAGCAGTCTCGATCTGTTACCTTCACGCCCTCTTCATCTTCTGCTCCCATCCCTCAGATGCGCACGCAAGCCCTCGGCTTGCCTCCATGCCATCCTTCACGCATGCCTCGAAGTTCGCATCCCATAGCTCATCGTCTTTGCTCTAGCAACCTCGATCTGTTGCCTTCAAGCCCTCTTCGTCTTCGACCCTCGTCCCTTAGATGCACACACAAGCCCTCGGCTTGCCTCCATGTCATCCTTCACATACGCCTCGAAGTTCTCTTCCCTCAGCTCATCGTCCTTGCTCTATCCATGGTCCCTCGGATGCGCACACAAGCCCATGGCTTGCCTCCATGCTACCATTCACCAAACCTGAAGACATCCAACCAAGTCTATGTGTACCTGCAAACCTGCACACTCATATACACATATTAGACCAACAATAAATCCTAACTTAACCATATTGACACACACATCAAAACCCATGATCCTCCAGATCATACTTGGGATGATTGCCCCAACACGACTCGACTGTTGAATGTTATCACATACCATGTTTCCATTCATGTGGGGGATTGTTGGATATATAGTGTGAATGGAAAGACAGGTGGTGGGACTTTAGTTCCACATTGAGATTTTCTAGTGAATGGAAAGTGAGGAGGAGAATAAAGAGGCTCCATGGTGAATGGCACTTTAGTCCCACATTGGGAGTCTCAAGGCATAAATGTTGGTTTATATTGTTTCACAAGCATAATAGTTGTGACCAAATGCTAGGGGAAAGGCTCTCTCTCACGCATGGGTATGCAGGGGGGTGCAAATACTGGGCCCGGATTTGTACTGAACCAAGTGAACTCGTGTGCGTGCATAACCTGCGCACGTCGAATGTCCGACCGGTCGGGGAAAAATTTGTCCTAGCAGATAAATCAACGTTTTGCCAAATTTTTTTCTCAAATGTAACTGATGCATTAATTTTGATTAATGCAAAATCAGTACCCACCAGACGTTTGGATCTGACCAGTTAAATGACAGTAAATGACGTTAATTGGTCATTGAATACTGTGGGGGTCTGAGCCTATATAAAGAGGCTGTCACCGAGAACAAAAGACATAGAAAAATGAGATTCTCTCCCACCTCATTCCCGACCTCCTTTGATAGCGTTCGGGTACTTCCTCAGTTCACCACGAGCAACGAGTGCTCCATTGTGCCCATGGTTCGGCTGTTGTATCCTGAGAGACAGACATCCATCTGAGCCTCGAAGCACTGCCGGAGGAGGACAAATCTGTTTCAAGGACATTGCGTTGCGCAGGCCTTAGCAACTTCCGGTCGGGAGACTTAGTCGGGAGCTCGGGAGATACTGCTTGGGAGGTCAAGAGATCCTAGTCGGGAGTCTCCGCTCGGGAATTGCAACTCGGGAATTCTGCTCGGGAGCTCACTCGGGAGCTCGGGAATATTGCTCAGGAGACTGCAGACTGGATAAAAAGCAGCTCAGCCCACTCAACAGTTAAGTTGAAATTAGTTTTTGTAATTTCAATTTATTGTAAACTCTCCTAAAGGAGTCCATTTCGTCCAACACAATCTTCAGCTCAACTAGCAAACAGATTCAATCAAACTAATCCAAACCCATTCCCCCCCCCCCCCCATGAATTAGACATAGAAATAGGAGAAGCTATGATACGTGCAATGGAAGAGAGAACCAATAGATAACCATGAAAATAGAATAGGAGGAGATCTCCTTCTCTGATGACCTCTCACCACCTCCAAGTCCTTTCTCAGTCGGATTGGGTAGATTGACGCAAAGGATCCAGCAGCTCTGGGTCAGAGTGGCAAAGCTCTATATGCAACGAATGGAAAAGTTCACAAGATCAAGGTTAAGGGGGAAAAAATACGTACGAGTGAGTTTCTTCCGATAAGGAGCCAGTGGAGTGAAAGTAAAGTCACCGACACTTGAGAGGTGGAAGTATCATGATCACGTGAGGGAAGAAGAGGTGCGGGGTCTAGTGGACAATAAGCACCAAGATAACCTCTCTCTCAGGATAGCTGGATCGGAGCTTACAGGTAGGAGAAGGAGAGAAGAGGGGATGAAGGTGGATCACGATCGGCTGCTAGGCGGAGATCACAGAGAAGTGGGGAAAGATTTATGTGAGTGTCAATTAGCAATTAACCCATTTTCCTTGGTCTATTAAATTTGCATCTGCAAAATGAGGTTTTTAGCAATTCAGCCCTCCTCAGTTTGGTGATCACAACTCCACCCCTTTATCTCCAACCATTACTTCCCTTACCAACTCAAACCTCTCCTGGTTAACACTGTTACACCCTAAAAAATGGTTTCGATAATTTTTGAATAATTCCTCTTTACCATATATTAATTTTCCATATTTAACAAGTCTTGACAGATCAAGGATGACGGACAGAAGTTTAGGCAGGTTGAGGATCAAACAACTAAAGTCCTGGAAGTCGAGGATCAGATGTTGAGCAAAAGTCCAAATAGGGTTTGGCAAATAGAAATTTCTCCTGAGAAGAGTAAGTGAGGTCACGTTCCCCATCGAGGGAATAATAGGTATTAGCCTAACCTAAAGTTTCAGACGAAACCTACAAGTCAGGATGTGACAGTCCAAGACTATTAATTGTATTTCATATCAATATTATATATATTTATTATTTTTAACTCTATGATGCAGAAAGACACAATTGAAGAAGACTGGAAAAGGATCCAAGCACTCAGAGGTCTAGGTGCTTAGAGGCACTCTATGTTGGTGCTAGAATCACCAGATCGAACCTAGTTTTGATAATAACAAAGGGTTAAAAGTTAAATTTGTATTGTGATCTAACGGATTTGCTAAGTGTGCAGGAATGTCCTAGTTTACCTAGGCACGAAGTCTGGACCTGTAGGGTTGACACGAAGTTCTTGTAAAGGACTGGGCACGAAGTCCAAGGCAAGGGCTAGGCACCGAAGACCTGACTGAGGATTAGGCATGAAGACCTAGTTGAGGACTAGGCACGAAGACCTGATTTGGAAGATTGGGCAGAAGATATAGCCGAGCGAGGACTACAAAGTGAAGTAGGGATGGGTCACTGTATGGACGTCTCAAGATCTGAGAGCTTCGAAGGCCGAGCAAAAGTCCAACCGGAGGTGCCGATTGGCAGAAGGTAACTTCTCTAGAGTGGAGTATGTGAGGATGCATTCCCGGGAAGAGGGAACAGTAGGTGTCGATCCGGCCTAAGATTTCATTTGAAATTCAAAGTCAGGACCAAACAATATTGGCTATCAAATATTCATGCATTCTATATATGTTCTTATTTTCCTGGACTAACCATGATTGTAGGCTAAGCAGATCAGTTGGTTGTATTGGGACCGCCTGAGAGGACTCATGTGCTCGAGAGGTCTCGGGCACCTCAGATGCATTTGCTCAGCGTTGGTGAAGCTGAGTTGGCGGCTACTGATTGGACATGTCACATCAGCACTCAGGTGCCCCAGTGCTCTCAGGCACCCGAGGGTGGATAAATTTTGGCTGAGTCAGAGGATAACGACGCGGTTGAAACACTAACATGGAGGGTGCCCCTATGAGCACTCAGGCGCCCGAGTACTAATATAAAAGGCATATCGCCCCTTGCTTCTAGACATCATTTCAAGCACTCAGAATCACTGTGATCAAGTGTCTGTTTTCAAAGTTCTCCGTGACAAAGAAGTTCGAGATCAACAACACGCCGCTTCTACGACGATAAGATTTCTTCTTCCTTTAGCAAGATCTGTCGGTATAAAATTTCAGTTTTATTTTTGTACTTAATCTTCATATTTGTAACTCATCTTTGCGAATTATAGAATTGCTTAACAAAAATGGTGACGGATCGTGGGCCTTGGAGTAGGAGCAGTCACAGACTCTGAACCAAGAAAAATAAAGCGTGTTAGCATTGTTTTAACTTGCTACTTTCCTTATTTCCAATGCGTTTACTCTCAATTTACATCTGAAAAATTTGTAATCGATATTCAACCCCCTCTATCGATCACATTGATCAAGCAAGTTGCTTAATTTTGGTGAAACCACCAGTTGAGCGGTTTTTTTTCTAGATTTTTTGTTGTTTTCCAATGAGAAAAGGTATTCTTGCCTTTTTCTGATATTTCTTTTTGGTTCTTTTTCGATCGTAGACTTTCTCGTTTCTCAAAGTTGGTGCAACACCTCTCGGGATTTTCTTTTATATATTTCCATACTGCACTGCTAATCTAAGATCAAGTCTTGGAGCAAGTTTGTTGTTTCTGTCTTTTTCAGGACTCTTTATGGTCCATCAAGAAGGTTACAGCATTGCACGACCTCCTCTCTTCTCAGGAGAGGATTTCAGTTAATGGAAGAGTCGTATGGAAGTCCACCTGAATACTCAGGTGGAAATGTGGATCATCATCTACGCCGGCTAGAAATCCTAAAAAATGCACAAGGCGAATTTCTAGGATACACTGAGTGGGATGCTCCCCTAAAGAAGAAAATTAAAATGGAGGCCAAGGCAACACAGACCCTTCAGTGTGGCCTCATAAAGGAAAAACTCAACCTCCTTGACCCCTTCAACAGTGAAAAGGAGCTCTGGAACAAGTTGATTGAGCTACATGAAGGGACGTCGGATACTAGAATCAGCAAGCGGGATCTGCTCCTTAACAAACTCTACAACATTAAGATGTAAGACGGCGAAACTGTAGGATCGATGGTGTAGATAGAGGGGGGGGGTGAATCTCGACTCGTAAAAAACTTCGTCAAATCATCTTTGATTGCTCGCTTAATGTCAGAGTTGTTAGTAGCAGCGGAATAATAAAAACAAAACGAACATAACAAGAACTCGCGAGATTTACTTGGTTCCCAACCCCCAAGGGTCAGTACATCCAAGGCCTAATTACGGGTAGCGCCCATCCACGAGTGGTCTCCAATCCAGAATTTTCGGAGGTGGAGAAACCCATCTTATAGTTGAGAGTACAATCAAAATAATAATAAATAATTACAAACTAAATGCAAACCAAAATAGAAGACGATGATTCCGACCGATCTGGAACTTTGAAGCGTCGTACACTTCCACCTGGAGCCTCCTTGGTCGCAGAGCATCGTCTCAGTACTTTTCTTTTGCACAGAATGAGTGAGAGAATGAGTAAGTTGATAATCTGAACTGCTACACTCGACTCCTTTATATAGTACTTATTCAGGCGCTTGAAAGGCCATTTAGGCACCCCAAGTCGCGGTCAAAACTTGATATGAACTGGCGTTCTCAGCGTAGGGATAAGACCTGCCTCCCAGGTGCCTGAAAGTTATTCAAGCACATGGGAGATCGTTCCAGGTTTTTTCTTTCTTGCGTTTGCTCTCCTATCTTGACTCCAACTCCAAGTTCCTGCCAGACAAACAAATACAAGATAAAACAAATAATCCTTAGCCTTAATGAATGACAACTGGAGCTATCAAGTTCTGACTTTGGATTTCAAATGAAATCCTCGGTCGAACAGACACCTATTGTTCCCATTCCAGGGCAATGCGTCCTTGCCAACTCCAATCTAGAGAAGTTTGCCGAATGGGGCCTTCGGTTGGACTTTTGCTCGCCCTTCAAGAATCCAGAACTCGACGACGTTCGACCTCGACCAGTCTCGACTTCTGTCCGCGATCCCCACTCAGCAAAGTCTTCTGCTCAGTCCCTCAGACCAAGACTTCATGCTCAACCCTGTGGGTCATGACTTCGTGCCCAATTCCCCGAACCAGGACTTTTGCTCGGCCTCCGAGAATCTAGAACTCGATGACGTTCGACCTCGACCCGTCTCGACTCCTATCCGCGATTGCCGCTCAGCAAAGTCTTCTGCTCGGTCCCCCAGACCAAGACTTCGTGCTCGGCTTCACTCACCAAGTCTTCATTGCCAGATCCCCAACCAGGACTTTGTTCCCCAACCCTCGGCCAGGACTTCGTGCCTTGATAAGGACTTCTTTTCTAGTCATCTTAATCCTAACTAGACTTCTTTCTGCCAAACATTAAGTCCTGTTTAGCTTAGTCCAAATGTGTTTTATTGCTCTGTCAAACATCAAGTCTTGTTTAGCTTATCTCTTGGTCAAACTGACCAACCCTGGGTTGTCTACTAAACATTAGATCCTGTTTGACTAACCCTTGTTCTAACTAATCAAACCTTGGTATTTTATCGACATATCAGATCTAGGTTTGATCATCCTGCCAAACATCAGGTCTTGTTTGGCTAACCCTTTTGTAAACCTAATCAAGCTTGGGTTTACCCTACCAAACATCAGGTCCTGTTTAGCTTAACCCTTGATCATATTGACCAGACCTTAGTATATTATCAAACATTGAAACACTAGAGGTTGATTGTTCATAATTGATGCTCTTTGCACCAACATCTCCTCCTTTTTGATGTTTGATAATAATCTTAAGTTGAATATTTGTCAAAGGGTTTTAGGTCAATACTTGGGAGAAATTGAAAAATCTAACTTAAGGTACTCTCTCCCCCTTTGACACACAATAAAAAAATTATAATGTAATAATAAATATTTTAACTTGACATTTGCACCAACAATATGATTTTTGATAATATTTAAGGTTTTTTAAGGAAAACATAATTGTCAAAAATCCACCTTTTTTATTTTATAAATCAAGTAGTTTTTTCAGAAAATATTCTAGAGAACACTAAGTACTTGAGTAAAATTTGAAAAAATAGGTACATTATTGATTTGAATTTCCCTAAATCTGACACAATCAAGGAATCTTGTTTACCACAAGAAAAATTTCCTATGTGTCATAGAGATTTTTCAATCAAGATAAAGTATTTTCAATATAAATTTTTGAAAAATAATAAATTTTTAGTTTGAATTCCTCCCCAACCTGACACAATCCTAAGAAAGCTTATTAACTACAAGGAAAACTTTCCTAAGTGTCTTGAAGATATTGCCAAACTCAACCAATTTTCTAAAGATTTTTAAAGATGTTCAAAAAAAAATAATGTTCGAGAATAATTTTTTTTAAAAAATAAGAATATTATATTTTCACAAATATAGTGTTTTTGAAAAGATAGTATTTTATGAAAATATAGTATTTTGAAACATCTAATGGTTTTTTAATTTGACCCTCCCCTAAACCTGACATAGTCCTAGGAAGCTTGTTGACCACAAGTTGATCTTGAAAGACAAACTTTTAAAGGAATATTTTTGTAAAACATTTTGAAGAACATAAATTTTTGAAGTAATATTTTTGTAAAAATAATTTTTGGAGCAAAAAATTATTTTGAAAGAGATAATAATTTTTTTGGAAAGAATAGTTCTTTAAAAATAATTTTTTCAATAGAAACGTTTGAGAACATGATAAACATTAACTCCCCCTGAATCTGACACCTTCTGGCTACTCTTGTTAACTATAAGGACCTCTACCTAAGTGTCTTAAGGGACTTTAGTGTTGACCTAGAAGGTATGTGTCTAAGTGCAAGTTAAAAAACTTTCAAAAATATAAATAATTTTTGAAATATATTTTTAAGTACATACAATCATGCATGAAATTCATTAAAATATTATTATGTTTAATCACTATTTTTAAAATATATTTTTTAAGAAAATATTCTAAGGATTTTTGAAAACCATTCTGAAAATATTTATGAACTAATTTGTCCTTATCATCTCACCCATTCTAAGTGTCACAGTACAAATAAGCATGGTTACTTTATGGGTGTTGTGAGATGATTGAATAATTTTTCTCAATTTAATTCTATAGATTGCTTGACCTTGAGTTAGATTCAAGTTTAACAATTAGTAACTTAAAAGTAAATTTCAATAATTGGTTTCTAGGTCTTGGCGAGGAACAGAGGTCTTTATTGGCCTTAGCCTTATTGGATCAACAATTCGTTCCTTAGACAAAGCCTTTTAAAGAAATGATACTTTCAATTTACTTTTTGAAAAACTCTGGTCTAACTAGTCTAGGATGTGGCAAGGTAGCTTCAGCTAGTTCCACTTAGCTAGGTCGACCAAGTCGGGTACTCCTTATCCTTCCTGACTTCCCAGACCAAGCTTCTATAACGTACTATCATCTCGCCCCACCCTGGTACTATGTTAGGCAAGTGTCAACCAATCTTATTCCTATCTAGACATTCTAGATTAAGCAAGAAATAAACTAGCATGAATGACATGATAGATACATGGAAGAAAAACATAAACAGATGCATGAGCATGGTAGTTATGCATGTGTCAATTAAGTCGAAGCAATTGAATTTGATTTCTAATAAAGTATCAAATTCTCGATTTGATACAGAACGTGTGAACCTATGAATATGTGAACCCACTTTGACATATTTATTATTATCAAGTTGAATGTTTCAGTTAAGTAGAATTTTACATAGTTTCATAATTGAAGGTAATCAATTTAAATTTAGTTCATGGATTTTATATTAGCATATTTTGAATTTTGAATTAAGGATTGAGTTTCTTATTAAAGTTGAATTGTTAATTTAAGTTTTATTAGATTTGTGATTAATTAAGATTTAAGTTTTTAAGATTTGAATTAAGATTTAAGAGTTGGATTAATTAAGATTTAAGTTTTTAAATTTGTGATTAATTGAGATTTAAGTTTTTACGATTTGAATTAAGATTTAAGATTTGGATTAATAAAGATTTAAATTTTTAAGATTTGAATTCATATTTAAGAATTGAATTAATTAAGATTTAGTTTTTAAGATTTGAATTAAGATTTAATTGGAGGTAATTAATTTAAATTTAATATTTAATTAAGATTTATAATTTAGATTAATTAAGATTTAAGTTTTTAAGATTTGAATTAAGATTTAATTGAAGGTAATTAATTTAAATTTAAGATTTAATTAAGGTTTAAGATTTGGATTAATTAAGATTTAAGTTTTTAAGATTTGAATTAAGATTTAAGAATTGGAATAATTAAGATTTATGTTTTTAAGATTTGAATAATAATTTTGGATCTAATTGCATCATTTCAATTAATTCAAAGTGTTCTAATTCATCTAATATTTCTTTCGTTTTTAAGCTTTCAGTTTTATTTAATATTTCTATTTTATTTGAATTCTTGTAAACCTTAGTAAATTATCTTCATCTTCAGAATCATCTTCATTTTCGTCTTCATCTTCAGAGTTATATTCAGAATTAATAAAAGTTATATAATTATCTTAAAAATAAGATGGATAATTTTCAGGATTAGTTGTATCATCGTATACAAAAATTAGTAGAATTATTAATTAATATTTCATAATTATCTTCAACATCATTAGAATTATCCTAAGATTTATTAATTAATGTTTCATTATTATCTTTAGTATTAATATGATTATTTTCAGTATTATTAATTAAAGGTTGTGAATTATCTTCAAAATCATTATAATTATCTTTAGTATTATTAGGATTGTCTAAAAAAGGTTAGAATTAATTGCTAAGATTGCAACATTAATATTAAAAATCAAGGAGTTAATATTTAATATTTTAATTTTATCAATATTTGATTTTGGTCCGTTACTAGCTAATTTATCATTAAATACATTAAGTTTGCTATACAAAAAATCTAATTTATCAGAAAAATTAACATTATTATCTAAATTACCAGAAAGATTATGTAACTGTGCAGGAATTTGAAAAATATTATTCTGGAAATTAAATTTTTGTACGCCCTTTATCGTTGTCACATTTCTTGGCATTGTTGACCTGCTGATCCTCGAGTCTGGACATTGGTTCTTGTAGTGTCCTTGCTTTTGGCACAAGAAGCATATGATATAATTCTTGTCCCTCCGGACTCATGGCGCCGATACCTTCGTTGCCGCCGGTGGTGACGTACGAGTCTTACGAGCAAGACACTGGTTTTTATAGTGTCCTCTCTCACTGCACTTGAAACAAATTATATGAAACCTAAAATTAGTCATTACAAAATAAAAATACCTCGTTCACTCTTGACTCCCCCTCAATTCCTGGCCTTCTTGCTCATTCGGCGTTGAGTCCGATCAGAGCCACCAGCTCTGATACCAATTGTAGGATCGGTGGCGTCGATAGAGGGGGAGGGTGAATATCGACTAGTAAAAAACTTCGTCGAATCTTCTTTGATTGTTCGCTTAATGTTAGAGTTGTTATTAGCAGGGGAATAATAAAAACAAAAACGAACACAATAATAACTAGCGGGATTTACTTGGTTCCCAACCCCCAGGGTCAGTACGTCCAAGGCCAAATTACGGGTAGTGCCCGTCCACTAGTGGTCTCCATTCCGGAATATCCGGAGGTGGAGAAACCCGTCTTACAGTTGAGAGTACAATCAAAATAATAAAAAAAGAATTACATACTAAATGCAAACCAAAATAGAAGACGACGATTCCGACGGAACTGGAACTCCGAAGCATCACACACTTCCTCCTGGAGCCTCCTTGGTCGCATAGCTTCGTCTCAGCACTTTTCTTTTGCACAAAATGCGTGAGCGAATGTATAAGTTGATAATCTAAACTATTGCACTTGGCCCCTTTATATAGTACTTATTCAAGCACTTGAAAGGTCATTCAGGCACTCTAGTCACGGTCAAAACTTGATCCGAACTGGCATACTCGACGCAGGGATAAGACTTGCCTCCCAGGTGCCTGAAAGGCTATTTAGGCGCATGGGAGCCCCTCAGGCGCCTGGGAGCCTTTTCAGCCGCCTGGGAGCTCTTTCCCAGGTTTTTGCTTTCTTGTGTCTACTCTCCTATCTTACCTCCAACTCCACGTTCCTGTAAGACAAACAAACACAAGACAAAACAAATAATCCTTAGCCTTAATGAATGGCAGCCAGAGCTATCTACTTCTGAATTTGACTTTGGATTTAAATGAAATCCTGGGTCGAATTGACGCTACTGTTCCCTTTCCGGAGGAATGCATCTTCGCCTACTCCAGTCTGGAGATGTTTGCCAACTGGGACCTCCGGTTAGACTTTTGCTCAGCCTTCAAGAATCTGGAACTCGGTGACATTCAACCTCGACCCGTCTTGACTCCTGTCCGTAATTCTCGCTCGGCAAAGTCTTTTGCTCGGTCCCCCGGACCAAGACTTCGTGCTCAACTCTACAGGTCAAGACTTGGTGCCCAATTCCCTGAACCTGGGCTTTATCTCGGCCTCCATGAATCTGAAACTCGATGACGTTCGACCACGACCCGTCTTGACTTCTATCCGCGATCCTTGCTCGGCAAAGTCTTCTGCTCGGTCCCCCAGACCAAGACTTCGTGCTCATCTTCACTCACCAAGTCTTCGTTGCCCCATCCCCGACCAGGACTTCGTTGCCCCACCCTCAACCAGGACTTCGTGCCTTGATAAGGACTTCTTTGCTAGTCATCTTAATCCTGACTAGACTTCTTTCTTCCAAACATCAAGTCCTATTTGTCTTAGTCCAAATGTGTTTTATTACTCTGCCAAACATCAAGCCCTATTTGGCTTATCTCTTGATTAAATTGGCCAACCCTGGGATCTCTGCCAAACATTAGATCCTGTTTGACTAACACGTGTTCCAACTGATCAAACCTTGATATTTTATCAACATATCAGATCTAGGTTTGATCACCCTGCCAAACATCTGGTCCAGTTTGGCTAACTCTTTGGTCAAACAGATCAAGCTTAGGTTTACCCTACCAAATATTAGGTCCTGTTTGGCTTAACCCTTGATCACTTTGACCAGACCTTAGTATATTATCAAACATCGAAATACTCGAGGTTGACTGTGTTGGATCGAGAAAGCCGATACAGGGGGGGTGAATATCGGAAATCATTTTTCGGAAATACTTAGAGCAAGTACGCAGCGGAAATTAAGAAAACAAAATCACACAGAGACACAATCGATTTTACTTGGTTCGGAGCCTGGGTCGACTCCTACTCCAAGGCCCACGGTCGTTGACCGTTTACTTTGGGCAATTCTATATGAGGCGCAATAACAGTTTACAAAGATTGATTTACAAATTCAGCATAGTAAACTAAATAATTAAAAAGAGACTCTTCTTTTACCGACGTCCGATGTAGGTTGTCTTTTTCGGGGCAACGGGACGTCGTCGGCTCGAGTTGGGAGGTTTCCGGAGTGAGGCGCGAGAGCAGAAGAGCGTGGAAGCGTTGATTGAAGTTGTTCGAGATGTTCCTTAAAGCCTGGGTGTTGGGTGCTATTTATAGCACCTCGGCGCGCCCTGGACGTCGGGGGCGCCCCCCCACGTGTCATGTCATCCGAGATTCTCTCGGTCAACCTTTATCCCACTCGAATAGGGATGAGGTTTGACCCTGGGGGCGCCCTGGACGCTCTGCGTGGGCTTCTCGGTTGGATAATGGTGATTGGCTTCGCTGGCATAGGCACGGGGCGCCATGGCTGCTGAGGGCGCCCTGGGCGCTGAAGGTGCCCTGGCTGCTGAGTGGTTAGTTTTTATACAGCCTTAGCTGTCTTGGTTCTGACTTTGGGTCTCCAAAATGGAACCCTAGGTCAAACCGACGCCTACTGTTCCCTCGACGGGGAACGCGTCCTCACCTACTCCTCTCGGGAGAATGTACCTAATGCCAACCGTTCCTCTGGTTGGACTTTTACCTCGCGGTCCTTCGCCAGGTCTTGGATACCGAGCTATCCTTCACCCGGTGCCTAGCGGTCCTTCGCTAGGGCTTCATTCCCAAGCCGTCCTTCGCCTGGGGCCTAGCAGTCCTTCGCTAGGGCTTTTCACCCTGGCATTCCTTCACCAGTGCCTAGCAGCCCTTCGCTAGGACTTTGTTTCCTGGCCACTAGAGTAACATGTTAGATAACAACTAAGACTTAACTTTTGAACCCTGTTGCCATTATCAAAACACAGGTTTGACTTTGGTGCTTTCTGCACCAACAATCTCCCCCTTTTTGATATATGGCAACCGTAGTTCAAAAAGTTAAGTTTAATCAAAGCATAAAACCATTAACTTTTGTTCCCTCCCCCTGGAAGGAATCTCCTCCTAGATTTTTCAAAAATACGTGGGGTTCTAAAACCTTACTTAGAATGATTTTCCACTTTGAAAACTTAAGTTTTAAGTACTTGGAAATCTTTTGATAACTTAAGTTTTAAAAGTACATAGAGGAGTTTTCGAAAGCATGAGTTTTGAAAACTTTAAGTTAAGTACTTAGTAACTTTTGAAAAACTTTAAGTACTTAGTAAATTTTGAAAAACTTAAGTACTTAGTAAATTTTGAAAAACTTAAAACACTTAAGTACTTCTAAAAGGTTTTTGAGAAGCTTTGAAAAGTAGCTAACTTTTTGAAAAGAGAGAGTTTGAGATTTTGAAAAACTTAAAATACTTAAGTACTTCTAAAAGGTTTTTGAGAAGCTTTGAAAAGTAGCTAACTTTTTGAAAAGAGAGAGTTTGAGATTTTGAAAACATTTGATCTTTCTCCTTTCCTATCTCTCCCCCTTTGCCATATATAAAAAAAAACATATAGATATAGCAGAAATTAAATTGCATAAAAGAATTAACTTTTGTAAGGGAAAATATTAGTATGATTTTGCTGTACTGAACCAAGACTTAGACCAAATCAGTTAGTTTTCTCTTGTAGGGACCTGTCTAACCCATTTAGCTACTTACTAACTGTTATAAGCAGTAGTTTTCGCTAGGGTTAGTCAAGTTAAGTGTTTCTGTTCAAGTTAGATTTTCTAAACTTGACACTTAACTTGATTGCTGTGTAAGTTGTATTTAGTGCCCTAATTGCTGCAGATGCACTGACTTAAAACATCTTGAATTAAGGCAAAGACCTAAGCATCTCAACCCTTTCTAGGTTATCAATCAAAAAGTATCCTAAAGTGCTTGTGAGATGCTGGCTTCTAAGTCTATAGGTGCATGCAGTTCTAGGGTTAGGGCCTAGGCTAAGTCCATTTGTGAAGAAGCCCTAATTTTGAAAAGGGGTAGTTTTAAAATAAAACTAAGTCGAAAAATAAAAGAATTTATTTTTAAAACTTTTTCAAAATTAAGTAAGAGCTGATTTTGAAAGCATTTTGAAAGAAAAAAAACCAATAATGAGCTAAATCTATTCTACTAAGCACAATCCTAACTGCCTTCTTAGTGAGCTGAACTCAGACTCAGGTAAAGGTTTTGTGAATATATCAGCTAAGTTAGATTTTGAGTCTATATGTTTAAGTACTATCTCACCCCTGGCTACATGGTCTCTAACGAAGTGGTGTTTAACTTCTATGTGTTTAGTCCTGGAGTGTTGGATTGGATTTTTGGTTAAATTGATCGAGCTTATATTGTCAATGAAGACTTGGGTTTGAGTGTAGTTGAGTTGGAAATCCTTAAGAGTGTGCATCATCCATAAAAGTTGTGCTACACACTTTCCTAAGGCCACATACTCAGCTACAGTTGTGGATAGGGCTACACAGTGTTGTTTTCTACTGCACCAACTTACTAAACTATTTCCTAACAGTTGGCAGCTTCCACTTGTGCTCTTTCTATCTAATTTGCAACCAGCATAGTCAGAGTCTGAGTACCCTGACAGATTGAAGGTTGAGGTTCTAGGATACCAAATCACTACATTTAGGGTGCCCTTTATATATCTTAGTATTCTTTTTAGGGCTGCTAAGTGTGTTTCCTTAGCACAGGTTTGGTATCTAGCACACATCCCTACAGCAAATAGAATGGCAGGTCTGCTGGCTGTAAGGTAAAGTAGACTACCTATCATACTTCTATATAGTTTGAGGTCTACTGGCTTGCCATCAGGGTCACTGTCTATTTTTACATTAGTTGCCATGGGGGTACTTATGCTTTTAGAGTTGTCCATTTTAAATTTCTTTATTAACTCTTTAGCATATTTGGATTGATGGACGTAGTTTCCATCTCTTGTTTGTTTGATTTGCAGTCCTAAGAAAAAGGTAAGTTCACCAACTAAGCTCATTTCAAATTCATTTTTCATTATTTTGACAAACTCTTTTAGGAAATTTGTGTTGGTGGATCCAAATATTATGTCATCTACGTAAATTTGGGCAATAAATATGTCTTTTCCTAGGATTTTAATGAATAAAGTTGAGTCAATTTGTCCTTGTTTGAATTCTTTAGAAGTTAAGTAGGTTGATAAACGTTCATACCAGGCCCTAGGTGCTTGTTTTAACCCATATAGAGCTTTAGTTAATTTGTAAACGTGGTCAGGCTTGTCTAAGTCCTCAAACCCAGGGGGTTGTCCTACATAAACTTCTTCTTTAATGAATCCATTTAGGAAGGCTGACTTTACATCCATTTGGTATAGCTTAAATCCTTTATGGGATGCAAAGGCTAACAACAATCTAATGGACTCAAGTCTAGCTACTGGGGCATAAGTTTCGTCGTAATCTAATCCCTCTACTTGGCTGAATCCCTTAGCTACTAAGCGGGCTTTATTTCTAACTATTTCTCCTTGATCATTTAGCTTATTCCTAAAGACCCACTTAGTGTCAATGATGGATTTGCCTTCAGGTTTAGGCACTAGTTCCCAGACTTGGTTCCTCTTAAATTGGGCTAACTCTTCTTGCATAGCTATGATCCAATCCGGATCAGGTAGCGCTTCATCTATAGTTTTGGGTTCTATTTTTGATATCATAGCTATTTGACTAAGGTTTTGTAACGACCCGCCTTCTGGTACTAGGCTTTAAGGTGGATCGTCACTACTAACTAACTAACTGGCTGACTGATTAATGATTTCTAATAATGCTAAATCAACTGGGAGAATTTAAAATTTCTTATTTCGCTATTTACTGAACTAACCATTCATAATCATGTTTAAAGTGCTAACCAGCCAAAATAAAACAAAAACTTTAATTTTATAGGCTTGGTAGGAATCTCAACAACGATATGTAAAAGCATAATATAAATGTGCCAAGTTTGTATCAACTTCTTATTGAAACCATTCATTATTCATATCTAAGGGCATTCTTAGCCACTACATGTCATTCTATATGGTACATATATCTTAAAACAAGCATATCCTATGTATTTAGCATGTAAATCAAAAGTGTCAAGTTCTTATCTCTAAAGCTTAAGCATGGATCTAAATTACCATATTACAAGTAGTAACTCATATCATTCAACATTCGCTAAGCAAGTATTAACACAGGTGAATAAACTACTTTAATATACTAGGCACCACAAATAACGAGTCTAGACAGGTTAATACATGGTTCTCATAATATATCGCGAAATAACTGAAGAAGCATAAACAAGAAAATTAAAGAAGCATACTAGGCACCACGAATGCAAGTCTAATTAAATTCATACATGGTTCACATAATATATTGCGGAATAACTAAAGAAGCATAATAAAGACTATTTCTATGCTTTGCAAGTTCCGAAGACTTTTATTCCAACTCCACCATCACACACACTTTGCATCAAGCACGCCGCCTCCTGTAGCGACCCGCCTTCTCTACCTTAGACGGACCGTTACTTGTCTACTTCTTGACTCTAATGCACGACTAAAAATGCGGAACTTTTTTTTTTTTTTATTTAATCTATCTAAGACTGAGATTCTAACTTTAATAGTCATGCATGGTACAATATCCAAACTCCACTTATAAGATTCTATAACATTTCTAGAGCACTATGGAATATGCATGCAACTTTTCTAAGCATATTTAAAGCAATAAGACTTAATTCGAAACTAACAACATCTTGGCACATGCAATAATATTTCTAGGACTTCATAGAATGTAAATCTTACTTTTCTACCGAATTCACAAGCATTTTAAGCACAATTAGGACTTAGTCCAAAAGGGAATAATAATAAGCTCAAGAATAAGTCTAAAATGCAATGTATCCGCATGTTAAACTACTCATGCCCTTACTCATCTAGTGCATTCACAAAAGTAGGCATACTAATTGAAATAACATGGAATCTTCATTCTACAAAATTGAGCATGTAAAACTATCCGAAGCATAAATGTTTAATAAACTCCATAACACAATAACTTGGAATTTGGAAATCTTAAACATTGCATTTCAAATAAGCTAAACTGTCTCATCCCAAGGATCTCGCCAAGGTCAGCCACCACACACACGTCACTCAGCACCGCCTCGTCGCCTTCCTTCAGAATTGCTTGTCTTTACCTTTACCTGCAGTAAGAGGAAATGCAACTAATAAGCATAAAGCTTAGCAAGTACTATCTAGCTCACAAAATCTCGAAATGTGCAGGCATGCTTTTTAAACAATATGAAATCACATGAGATACTTTTATGCTTAAAAGAAACACTAAAACATGTATAACTCAAAACATGCATACTCAAGCATTAATAAGTCTTAACTCACTTTTTCTTGGCTTAACATGAAACTTTAGCAATTCTTTAACTTTAAATCTTTCTTTAACTTTTAGAAAACTTCCTTAAACTTTAGGAAAACTTTGCTAAAGCATATACTTGAAAATAATACTCACTTGGATCCACTTAAGACGTAAGTACCATCTTATGCGCGTTCCCTAAAAGGTTGGGGTAGCGAGCCGCCAATCCTAATAGAGCAGACCTTGGTCTACCAGGGCAAAGACCTTGGAATTGGACACCTAGATTTCTTTAATGACGACCTTGGACGCCGGGTACTGGCCTTAGAAAATAAAATATCTTTTCTTTCTTTTCTTTCTTATCTTTAAATGCCTTGGCATTTTATCGAACACCTTGTGTGCCCAAAATCCCTAAGTCTTGACCTTTGGGGATTTCGTAAGGCCTTGGCCTTCTCTTTTCTTTTTCTTTATCTTTCTTTTCTTTTCTTATAGATTTCTTAGACCCTAAGCTCACATAGGGTACTCTATCAAATACATCTAAGCATATAACGAACTAAGATCACATGCAACATCTTAACTAAAAGTAAATATCTCCTTTAAAACTTTTAAGGGAAAATTCTTGCGGAAAACCGCCTCTTACTACAGGTGAGCAGTACTTACTTTGATTTCTTGGACTTACAACCGAAATTAGACGACTAGGGCTCGGGTGAAACTTGAGATCTCTACGAACCGTCCGCGTCTACGTGTTCTTCTCGTCGAGACGAACGAAACGCTCCGACCCCCTTGAGATTCCCTTAGCCGGCGCCCCTTAGGAGAGGAGAGGAGGAAAGAAAACCTAGGTTCCCTTTTGTTTTCGCCGCCCCTCCCTCGCCCCCTTCTCGCACGCAGCCGAAAATTCTCCTCCAAGGGTTTCACGCGACTTAAGCGGGGTTTAAATACCTCTTCATGAAAAAACGTAACTACTCTATAAAATTATTTCTCTCCACCTTTTGTTGTGCTTGATACCCTAGCCTAGCCGGTCACTTGCGCGCCCTTAAGGGCTTGCTCCTCCTGTGGTCGCGAGTTCGAACCCCCCTGCTGCCCTTTAATATTTTTCCCTTTTTAAAAATACTAAACGGACTCGGAAAATTCCATAAAAATATTCTAAAAATTCCTAAAAATATCTAGAATATTTCTAAAACATTTTTAAATAGTTCTAAGGACTTTAAGAACTTCAATATGGAAATTTCGGGGCGTTACACCTCCGCTACTAGTGCTTTCCTTTACCTGTATCTACAGTATAAGGAAATGCAAACTAATAAGCATAAAGCTTAGTAAGTACCATCTAGCCTCACAAAACTATAAAATCTCGGATTATGCTTTTCAAAACATGCTATGCAAATACACGCTCATGTTCATAAACAATCATGTTATGCTCATGCTAAATTACATGTCATAAAATGTCATGGCAAATAACTGAGACATGGCACATACTAAACTAGAACTGAAAAGTAAGCTATAGCATGACATATATATCTGAACTGGAACTGAAACTAACTAACATAAAACTAATTATTAAATTCACCACATGCTAATATAAATTTCTGAAAACTAAATACATATAGTAGGTGAAAGTAATAATCAACTGCTGTGGGCCCGGCAATGTACCAACTGTGCGCGCATCCCTAATAAACTCGAGGTAGCAAATCCCAAATCCATTAGGGTTCTACTAGGTTATCTAAACCTAGGGGCAACTAGGAGCCCATCCCATACTAAGTTATCTAAACCTAGAGGCAACTTGGAGCCTATCCCTGGACCGAAGTCCGGTACAATGCCAACTGAAAATAAAATAGTCTTTTATACTTTTCTTTCCTTTTCTGATTCTTGCTTTTACTAGGTTATCTAAACCTAGGGGCAACTAGGATCTCATCCCGTTCGACCTTCCATCATAAACTGGAGCAAGAATTTCTATTCTTTAATGCTTTCTATAGCATTAACTGAACTGAACATTTTAACAAACACCTAATGTGCATGCTTGTTCATAATTTACGATTTCTAATCGTAAAGCATAAATACAAGGGAATAAAGCATATGAAAAATCATCCGAAACTACTTATACTGCAGGTGAGGGATACTTACATCCTGCGCTAGGTTTTCCTTACGAATAAAATCTGAAATTCCCCAGGGAACGTCGAATTTCGACGTTCTTCTTGCTCCTTGGCGTTCTCCTCGCGTCTACGAGAATTCTCGTAGAGAATAGGGCCTCTTGAGACCTTCCCTTGGCTTCTCCTTTATCTTGGGCGAGAGAGAGGGCGAGAGGAAGAAAAAAATCGCGAGGGGGAGAGAGGGAGTCGGCGGTGAGTGGATGTGAGGGAAAGAATGAATAAAAAAAAACCCTAAGTTTCCCTTTTATACTTATGGAAAAATTTAACTAATTCTACCTTATTTATTGTTTCCGATAATCTATTTCAACAAAAGCAACCTATCCCACTTGGTCCGCCCCTCCTCCTCTCAAAGCGTAGGTGAAGGTATCAATTCCCACTTACGCGTTTTTCCTTTTTATCCCTTTTTGCCATTTTCGTTTATGGAAAAATTCTATAAAAATATCCATAAATTCAGAATAAATTCTAAGATATTTCTAAAATTAGTTTCGAGAATTTTCGAGCGTTACAGGTTTCTATAGGAGGATCTAGTCTTGACTCCTAGAGTTGGATCACCCATAATTTAATCGGTTGGGTGACTAAGTCTGGGTTTCTTGGTTCTTCTAGAACTTGGTTCAGCCTCAGGTCTGGCTGGTCAGTTTGGTTCACTATTTGATTCGACTCTTTGGGCTGATTCATTTGTTGGTTCGATAATTGGTTCAGTTGACTCATTAATTGGTTCAATAGTTAGTTCATTTAAGGATTCAATTAAGGGTTCACTGGTTTGTTCATTATTGTCTTGATCAGAATTTGATGAATTTAGGTCTGGATTATCAAATGTTGAGTTGACTTCTTCATCAAATATTAAGTTAGTTGTTTCTTCAATTTTCTTAGTTTGTTTGTTGTAAACTCTATAGGCGCTACTTGTGGTTGAGTATCCTAGGAAGATACCTGGGGTTGATTTGAACTGAAATTTCCCTAAGTAGTCTTTGGTGTTTAGGATATGAGCTTTACATCCAAAGACCCTTAGGTAGTGCAGATTTGGGAGCCTATGGTAGTACAGCTCATAGGGTGTTTTATTGTGTCGTTTGTTAATCAGAACCCTATTTTGGATGTAACAAGCCGTACTGATAGCTTCTGCCCAAAATTGGTTTGCTAAGTTAAATTCGTTGAGCATAGCCCTAGCGGCTTCCTGTAACGTTCTATTTCTTCTTTCTACTATCCCATTTTGTTGGGGGGTTCTAGGACATGAAAATTCATGTAAATACCCATTGATCTTACAAAATTCCTCAAACCGTTGATTTTCAAATTCTCCCCCGTGGTCACTCCTAAGTCTTTTAATTTTAGTATCGTTTTGATTTTCAACTAATTTACAGAAATCATTAAATAGTTTTAAGGTTTCATCTTTGGTTTTTAGAAACCTAACCCAGGTAAACCTAGAATAATCATCAACTATTACTAAGCAGTATCGGTTTCCGCTTAGTGACTTGGCTCCATGTGAATCAAATAGGTCAAGGTGCAGGAGCTCAAGTGTGGTTTGAGTTAGGTCAGATTGAATTGATTTGTGATTAGATTTGGTTTGTTTACCTTGATTACATGATTCACATATTAGGTTTTCATTATTTTTAATTTTGGGGATACCTTTGATTAGGCCAAGTTGGGTGACTTTTGAGATAGTTCTCAAATTGGTATGACCTAATCTCCTATGCCAGTGGTTCGATTGTTCTAGCTGAGTTAACATACATTTGGGTGCTGAGGGAAGGTTGAAAGGCCCAATTATACTAATTACTTTGTCACGAAATGTATGGGCTCATCAAATTTAGAATTTATAAATGAATGAAAGCTGGAAACCCTTTTTACAATCAAAAGTATGAAAATGTAATATAGGGGCCACAGGTCGTATTTTTCTCGGGGCTAGTTGACGTTGTGTGATTCGCGCTTGTATTTATGTGTCGTTTGTGTTATTGGGTTTCAAATAAATCGTGGGTTCGGTGTCAATTAAAATTGAAATTGCAATGTAAAAGAAGGGAAATTTAACTATGTGAACTTAAGCAAAATGGTATCAACTAAAGCACTCAACTAATAGAAACTTAACTCACCAATGCAGCTTAGCAAAGTTTGGAAATCAAAACTGAACTCAATTGTAAGTGTATGAAGGAATTTCAAACTAGCTGCAATGTTCAGAACTAACCAAAGGAAGAAATGTATGAAGGAATTCGAAATCAGCCAAATGTAAATGAATGCTGAAATTAAGTACAGTAGTTCACTGAAGATTAAGTTATTTGATACCCATCACTGCCGTAGCTTAATATTGATGCACAGAAAAGTGAACAGCTTGATACGCAAGGAAAGTTCTTGAGTGCCAAAAGCTAATTCTAAATGTAGAGCTCTAGCTAACCATTCCAAAACGAAAACTGATTGATACAACTTGAAGAAACAAAGCTGACAGATTTGGAACTGCATTTTTTTCATGTGCAGAAATGAGCTACAAATGCAGAAATTGAGAGTTGAAATCAGGGAACAATGAACTCAGAATTGTTCGAAACAACTTGGATCAAGTTCAGAGGCTGAAATAAAAGACTGATACTCAGAATTTAAGTGCAGAAACGCAGAATATGAAGCTGAGTTCCAAAAAACAAAGCATGTGCAGAACTGGACCAAGCTGCAGAACGTGCCAAAATAAGAAGCTGCAGAATTGGTTTTGATACGCTCGAGCTGATCTTAATTTCAGAAATAAACCTGACTGAGAAATGAACTCGAATCTAATACATTAACACACTGATTGTGATCTCTAATTGCAGGAATTGGATTGGGCACAGTCTGAAATCGGAAGAGAATGCAAAATTCAGAAACTAAGTTGGAAACGCAAGAACAGGGCTTGATACGCAAGGTTTACTGAGAAACAATCTGAAAATTAGAATTACCACGCCAATCAAGAGTCAGAATTAAAGCTAACGTCTAAATAAACTTAGACTAACTA
Organism: Boesenbergia rotunda; assembly: GCA_024364735.1. Lineage (NCBI taxonomy): Eukaryota > Viridiplantae > Streptophyta > Magnoliopsida > Zingiberales > Zingiberaceae > Boesenbergia > Boesenbergia rotunda. Next base: position 218,750 of record JAGFNQ010002544.1, read on the forward strand.
ATTTAGCTCACTAAAAATGAAACAACTTGAAAATTTCTGAAACTGAATTGCAAATTCAGTGATGAACTGATACGCAAGGCAATTAAATGGCACGCAACAAATAAATTGCAAACTACATGAAATTTGATCTAATTGTCACCTACACGAGCTCAAAAACTACTAAACTTGAAGATTTAAAACCTAATTAAACTAAACAATTCAGAAAACTAAATCTACAGCTGGTCTAATTGCAGAAAACAGATTGCGCAGAAATGAACTACAGCTAAAGCAATGAAACTTAAGTATCTAAGCTACTCCTCAACCATTCCAACTCAAGAGCTCCTTGGTCGTCAATCAAGGGAGAACCTCGGACCCACAAGTTCCACAAATCAGCGAAAATTGCCTCTGCTACCGAATCTGATCAGCTCACTGCCCAAACTGAAATCAGCTTCCAATTTCATCAAACTCGCTGTGGTGGCTCGCGATTGGGATTAGGGGTGTCCGAAACCTTCCAGGGAACCCCTCTGGTCAGCTTGGATGCAGTGGAAGTGGAGCACAGCTGAGTTCGTTGAATCGGATAGCAATTCTGGCGAGACCTCGCGCAGCTTGCTATTGAACAAAAAATCAATCGGAAACCTCACTAAGAGCTCTCTTCGCTGACCTAACTCTTGCGTTGATGATGGAATTGAGGGATCGCGCCTCCTTGATGAAGAAATCTAGCTAAGAAATGGAAGAAAACTGAAGAAGATGACTGCTTGCGGCGGAGACGCGACGAGGAGAAAGGCAGCTGCGTTTTTGATTAAATAGGAATCAATGGACGGCTCAGATCGATCGGAGGAGATCCAACGGCTGATCTTGCTCTGATTGAAGCCAAACTTTTATGATGATGATCTGGGGTCAGGATCTGCCTTGTGGTAGCTCGGATCCTCCAGATGTGCAACGGATGGTCCAGATCAACTCTATCTGTGATTGGACGCTCTAGAGCCCTCCTTGCTTGATCCAACGGTTGATTGAGCTCTGATTGGGATGAAACCTTCAGATCTTGATCATAGAGCTTGATCAACCCTAACCCTAGCTCGGATTGCTTCAGATCGTCCCGGATGGCTCAGATCTAGCCGCTCTTGAATCGGACGGCCCGGATTAATCGTAGGCTTGATAATTCGATCCGGTTCACATCCGACTCAGGTTTGACCCAGTATGCCCTAGGTCTAGGATCCTTTCATGCCTACAAAAATATATCAGAAAATTAGTGGCCAATTAATCCAAAAAATATGTAAATTTGCAATTAAGTCCAAAATAAGATAAAGTTCCAAAACCTAGGGTAAAATCATAATTAAGCAATAAAAACATGGGTCAAACATGGATTTTAGCAATTAAAATAATCAATAAAATGGTGCTTATCAACTCCCCCACACTTAACCTTGAGCGTCTCGCGAAACTACTAAATATGTATCCCCTAGATTTTCTTAAGCATAATTAGAAACAATTGAAAAGAAATTACCTAGGGTTGTCAATTCTCATAAATCTAAGCTCTATGGATTAGTATCTTGTCCTTAAATCAACAACTTAGCCTTTTCATCAATCATGAGTCATTGAGATGAATTTAAATCACTAGCCTTTCAAGGAAAAATTTTGGTGGCTCTCTCCTTAAGTTCTAAGTTGATGATGGAAGTGGAGCTCACTCAAACACACATGCTTCTTGCACTACCATAGGCTTGCTTATTATCTACTCTCCACCATTATTCATGATTAGGATCAACAACTATAAAAACAAAAGAAAACATGAAAAATGGTGAGAAATGAAATAAAGACTAAGAAAATAGAAAATTTTGATGGAGTGGAGGACTTGGTTGTTTAAAAATGTTTCCAATGTGCTTTGCCCCTCTTTTCAGTCCTCTAGTGATATCCAAAAGTGTGGTGAAGTAAATCTTGAGTAATTCCTTTGATTTGGATGAAAAATAACTCCATTTGATCTCAATGTGCCAAGTTTAAATTTTTGTGCCAACCTTGCTTCTTTCACTCTTTTCTCAGATTTTTTTCCTTTCTTTCTTTCTCTCTAATGAATTCAGAATGTAATGGAGCAGATCTTCAATTTGGATGATAGTATCTTCAATAATTTCATGGTGCCAAGTCAATGGTGTGCCAACTTGCTTCTTCTTTTCTTTTCTTATTTTTTCAAACTGTTTTTTTTTCTTTTTGCTTTTGTCTCAGCTTCCAAATTCTGTTTCTGATCAGCTGTGATGTACTCAACATCTTTTGATGCATTTCCGAATTTTTTTCTCTGATTCACAGCCCTTGAAAAATCTAATTTCAGCTTCTTCTTTGCATAAACTGCCTCACTAGCAATTCACTGCTTTGTTTTTCTTTTATAACTGCATTTACAGCTTATATTCCACTTCACTTCAGCTTGTCTTCAGATTGTATAGCTGCATTTCAGGTGCTAGCATTTGGCAGCAACCTTGCATTATTTCAATTCAAAACAGTCCAGCTTGTATCATTTTAGCTCTAAAATTCAGCACTCGGCAAAACAAGCATGCAGATTTTTTTCCAACTTCTTTTCAGATCTGTCTAGCTCACAAACCATTTAGCAAGATGTGCTTGACTTCTAAGCAAAGAACAACTGCTGGTCCATAGCATTCCGACCAACAACAGCTGCAATTCCGACTCAAGTTAACTTCATTTTGGCACAAACTTTTGCTTAATCTATGCCATCTCTTTTTCTTTTTCTTGCATTGCAGATTTTTCTTTTCATTGCATGCCACTTTGATCTTCAAAATGTAGTAAAGAAGCTAAGTCTCCAATGGCTTCCATTTCTCTTGTTTATTCTTGGCACCAAACTCACTCACTTGGCACCTTTTGGCTTCAAATTGGCAAAAAAATTTTTTTTTCGAGTTGAAATGCATCCAAAACTTTAGTCACTCCCCCACACTTGAATCTTTGTCCGTCTCGGGCAAAATAGCATTAGAAACATATCAAACACAAGTCCAAAGAAAAGTGAAGGTAAGAGAAGGAAATAAGTAAGGACAAATAGGATAAACATGATTATTGCTAAAAATTGATGTGGAAAGGAAAACAAATGGATTAGCCTCTATAGATGTGATCCAATCATTGAAATATGATTTTGAAAGAACCTAAGCAAGTTCTAGAGTACAATAACATAGGTGTGTCACAAATATAAGGCTAATTCTCACTAGGTAAAAATAATTCATCCCAAGTTCTCAATTAAGAATCTAAAACCAAGTAGTACTCAAGCATCCAAGAATTCATCCATTAGCTCAAACCCTAAGTTTTGACAACCAAATTTAATTTATTTTCTAAGAGATTCTAAAATGCTATGGAGATAACCTAGAGGGATACTTTTATTTCTACTCATGCAAGAAAAAGTGACAAAAGAAATAACATGCATTTATTTACAAGGACTCAGTTCAAAGGAAAATTCTAATTCTAGGAAGCATGAAAATGAAATAAAAGAAAATACAAGAAAAATCCAACTCCCCTTTATTCTGGTGGACGGAGTCGATCCAAAAGTAGCCTCCATCTTGGTAGTGGAGGAGTCTGGGTGGCTGAGAGAATTTGGACTCCCCCACACTTGAACTTTGCAAAGAATTTCTCCGGTGGCCGAAGGCGATTCAGGTTCAAGAGCCATTCAAGGGATGGAGTGCTTTTAATTAAAGTCAGATCATCTCCTCCTTCTTGATGCCCTTCAGAAGTCCTTCCAGGAGGTTGAAGTCTGTTCAGTTGGAGTACCCACTCCTGGAGTCTTCTGGACCCTGCAAAAACATGTAATACCTCTCTCAAGCGTTCAGGGTCAGAAAGAAATGATATAAGTTCAGTTTCTGCATGAAATAAATCCAAATCTGCATCATGTCCAATTAAATCAATTTGTGGTGCCTCAATAAAATTTTCAAAATCATTTTCTACAAAATTTGCATCCAGGAGCTCATCACAAATAAAGAAATCAATTTCTGGCTTATCAATAGAAAGTTCACAATTATTTTCCATCCAGGGTGTATCATGCAATGTGTCACAGCTAATCAAATCAATATCAGGTATTTCCAAAAGTCTTTCACATTCATTTTCAGCATAAGACATAACAAGAGATTCATCAAAATAAATAACATCAATTTCAGGCACTTCTAAAAAATTTTCACTATCCATATCCACAAAAGATGTATTAAGTGATTCATCATAAAAAACTACATCAATTATGGGTGCCTCTAAAATTATTTCACTATCCATAGCAAGAGATGTATCAAGTAATGCAGTACGATCAATAAAATCAATGTTTGGTACCTCTATTGGATTTTCACAAAAAATCTCTACACAAGGTATATCAATAAATACATCAGAATCAATAAAGTCATCCCTAGGTACCTCACTGCATTTTTCTGAAGAAAGAGGAGAAATACTTACCTGAGTGTGCTGGATAATACCTGAAGGTGTATCTGTGGTCTCCTCTTGGTCAAGTTCAAGCTCCTCTTCAGCCTCAGGCGCTGGTGGACAATCAACTAGTGATCCTTGGGTGCTTGCCTCCACCATGCAAGTCCCTACACTTTCTGGTTGTTCTCTAAATCTTGTGGTGGTCCCTGGGGCTTAGTGCAATCCCCTACACCTATGGAATCATCTCCTCTGCATTCTTCTCCTGTAATATCTGCAACAACAGTATCAGAAAAATTAGGACCACTAATAACACTATCATCAGAAAATAAAAGACTAGAATGGTCCTGTGGAGCTTCAGTTTCTTCTTCTGGAGCTGAAAAATTTGAAAATGAATTTTGAGTAGGAATCTCCGGAGGAATGCATGCTCTAGGTGCCCAGACTTTAATGTATTCTTCTTCTTCTTCTTCTAAAATTGCAAGATCCATTAAAGAAAGATTTGGCCTTGCACTAGGGTCACCTTGAACTTGTATCTGATTCATTTGACTAGAAATTTGTCCAACGCCTCTTTCGATGTCTTGAAGCCTTTGCTGCTGTTGATGATATTGTACAACTAGTTGATAAATCTCCTCCATTCTTTGTAGTTGAGCCTCATTCTCATTAAGATTCTCAAAGCCTCCTTGGTTAGCATAGCTCCTTGACTGATTTTGAAAGGATGAAGTAGGTTGAAAATTTTGAGCTTGCTGTGATCCTTGAAAACCCTGCTGTTGGGGCTGATTAAAGGACTGATCAGAGGCTGATATGCTGGAAAATTTTGCTGGGAAATGTAGCCCTGAAAGTTTTGATTTTGATCTGGAAAATTAGGTGCCGAAGGCTGAAAATTCTGCCCTTGAAACCCTTGATTGTAGGGCTGTGAAAACTGGTTCAAGGGCTGTGTAGGCTGAAAATTTTGTTGGTTTTGCACTGGAAAAACTGGGAATGATTGAAAACTTTGCTGCCCTTGATTGTATTGCTGGAATTGAGGTTCAAATTGCTGAAATGGTTGCTGAAAATTGGGCTGAAATTGCTGAAAACTGGGCTGAAAATTCTGGAAAATTGGCTGCCCGTTCTGAAAATTTTGTAAATTCTGGAAATTACTGGAATTTGGCTGAAATTGTTGGAAATCTTGCTGTGGTGGCTGTTGAAATTGCTGGAGAGGCTGAAATTGTGGCCGAGGTGGCTTCTGGTAAGCAGATGACTGAGCTTTATGTTCTAGTTGGTAGTCCCACTCCTTTAACACATTTCTTATCTCCTCCAATGTCTTTTCTATCTCTTTTGACCCCATTTTGAATTTGCAGCCCTGTCACAAATCAAACAAGAAAAATGGCAGTACCCGTATACAAAAGAATAAGCAACAAAAAATAGAACCCAATAATATGTCAAAAAGTATACAAGCAAAAATCAAACAAATCAACTAGTTGCTTCCCCGGCAACGACGCCAAAAATTTGACGAGCCCAAATATAGTAATTAAAGTTGTCACGAAAGTATGGGCTCATCAAATTTAAATATCAATGAATGAAAGCTGGAAACCCTTTTTACAATCAAAAGTATGAAAATGTAATATAGGGGCCACAGGTCGTATTTTTCTCGGGGCTAGTTGACGTTGTGTGATTCGCGCTTGTATTTATGTGTCGTTTGTGTTATTGGGTTTCAAATAAATCGTGGGTTCGGTGTCAATTAAAATTGAAATTGCAATGTAAAAGAAGGGAAATTTAACTATGTGAACTTAAGCAAAATGGTATCAACTAAAGCACTCAACTAATGGAAACTTAACTCACCAATGCAGCTTAGCAAAGTTTGGGAATCAAAACTGAACTCAATTGTAAGTGTATGAAGGAATTTCAAACTAGCTGCAATGTTCAGAACTAACCAAAGGAAGAAATGTATGAAGGAATTCGAAATCAGCCAAATGTAAATGAATGCTGAAATTAAGTACAGTAGTTCACTGAAGATTAAGTTATTTGATACCCATCACTGCCGTAGCTTAATATTGATGCACAGAAAAGTGAACAGCTTGATACGCAAGGAAAGTTTTTGAGTGCCAAAAGCTAATTCTAAATGTAGAGCTCTAGCTAACCATTCCAAAACGAAAACTGATTGATACAACTTGAAGAAACAAAGCTGACAGATTTGGAACTGCATTTTTTTCATGTGCAGAAATGAGCTACAAATGCAGAAATTGAGAGTTGAAATCAGGGAACAATGAACTCAGAATTGTTCGAAACAACTTGGATCAAGTTCAGAGGCTGAAATAAAAGACTGATACTCAGAATTTAAGTGCAGAAACGCAGAATATGAAGCTGAGTTCCAAAAAACAAAGCATGTGCAGAACTGGACCAAGCTGCAGAACGTGCCAAAATAAGAAGCTGCAGAATTGGTTTTGATACGCTCGAGCTGATCTTAATTTCAGAAATAAACCCGACTGAGAAATGAACTCGAATCTAATACATTAACACACTGATTGTGATCTCTAATTGCAGGAATTGGATTGGGCACAGTCTGAAATCGGAAGAGAATGCAAAATTCAGAAACTAAGTTGGAAACGCAAGAACAGGGCTTGATACGCAAGGTTTACTGAGAAACAATCTGAAAATTGGAATTACCACGCCAATCAAGAGTCAGAATTAAAGCTAAGGTCTAAATAAACTTAGACTAACTAATTTAGCTCACTAAAAATGAAACAACTTGAAAATTTCTGAAACTGAATTGCAAATTCAGTGATGAACTGATACGCAAGGCAATTAAATGGCACGCAACAAATAAATTGCAAACTACATGAAATTTGATCTAATTGTCACCTACACGAGCTCAGAAACTACTAAACTTGAAGATTTAAAACCTAATTAAACTAAACAATTCAGAAAACTAAATCTACAGCTGGTCTAATTGCAGAAAACAGATTGCGCAGAAATGAACTACAGCTAAAGCAATGAAACTTAAGTATCTAAGCTACTCCTCAACCATTCCAACTCAAGAGCTCCTTGGTCGTCAATCAAGGGAGAACCACGGACCCGCAAGTTCCACAAATTAGCGAAAATCGCCTCTGCTACCGAATCTGATCAGCTCACTGCCCAAACTGAAATCAGCTTCCAATTTCATCAAACTCGCTGTGGTGGCTCGCGATTGGGATTAGGGGGTGTCCGAAACCTTCCAGGGAACCCCTCTGGTCAGCTCGGATGCAGTGGAAGTGGAGCACAGCTGAGTTCGTTGAATCGGATAGCAATTCTGCCGAGACCTCGCGCAGCTTGCTATTGAACAGAAAATCAATCGGAAACCTCACTAAGAGCTCTCTTCGCTGACCTAACTCTTGCGTTGATGATGGAATTAAGGGATCGCGCCTCCTTGATGAAGAAATCTAGCTAAGAAATGGAAGAAAACTGAAGAAGATGACTGCTTGCGGCGGAGACGCGACGAGGAGAAAGGCAGCTGCGTTTTTGATTAAATAGGAATCAATGGACGGCTCAGATCGATCGGAGGAGATCCAACGGCTGATCTTGCTCTGATTGAAGCCAAACTTTTATGATGATGATCTGGGGTCAGGATCTGCCTTGTGGTAGCTCGGATCCTCCAGATGTGCAACGGATGGTCCAGATCAACTCTATCTGTGATTGGACGCTCTAGAGCCCTCCTTGCTTGATCCAACGGTTGATTGAGCTCTGATTGGGATGAAACCTTCAGATCTTGATCATAGAGCTTGATCAACCCTAACCCTAGCTCGGATTGCTTCAGATCGTCTCGGATGGCTCAGATCTAGCCGCTCTTGAATCGGACGGCCCGGATTAATCGTAGGCTTGATAATTCGATCCGGTTCACATCCGACTCAGGTTTGACCCAGTATGCCCTAGGTCTAGGATCCTTTCATGCCTACAAAAATATATCAGAAAATTAGTGGCCAATTAATCCAAAAAATGTGTAAATTTGCAATTAAGTCCAAAATAAGATAAAGTTCCAAAACCTAGGGTAAAATCATAATTAAGCAATAAAAACATGGGTCAAACATGGATTTTAGCAATTAAAATAATCAATAAAATGGTGCTTATCAAAGGTTTATAGTGTATACATTATTTTTCCTAGTGCCCTTAATTATGATTTCTGAGTCTTGTACATTTCTAATCAAGCAGTTAGAATTATTGAAGGTGACTATATAACCAGAATCACATAATTGACTTATGCTGAGCAAGTTAAACTTGAAGTTTTCAACCAAAAGAACTTTCTTAATAATAAAGTCAGATTTAAGCTCAATATTACCTGACCCAATTACCTTGAGTGTAGCATTGTTGCCAAATGCCACTGAGCCTAGGTTCTTGAGCTTGAGTTTGGTGAACTTCAATTTATCTCCAGTCATATATCTGGAGCAACCGCTATCCAACATCCATTGGTCCAAATCTTTATGTTCCTACACATAAAGAGTTTTATTGATTTGGATCCAATTAGATTCAGGTATAGCTTAAATTGAATTTCACTGCCTAGTCTGTCTCACCCAAATCTAGGGTTTTCAATCACGTTAGCCTTATAGGTTTCGTGAGACAGATTTTGATATATAAAATTTATTTTAAAAAAAAATTTATTTATTTTGAAAATCTTAATTAATTTTGAAAGCATTTTTAATTTATTTTGTTTGAATCTATACTTAACTGAAAAATGTGTTAGATTTGAATTTAACAAAAAGTAATTTGAATTTGAAATTCAAAAATTGGCTTCCAGGTCTTGGCAAGGCACTAGGCCTTCTTTGGCCGTAGCCTTATTGGATCATCAACCCTTTCCTTGACAAAGCCGTTTAATGAAATTTCATTTTCAAAATTAATTTTTGAAAAAGTTCTGGTCTAACTAGTTTGGATTTTGGATCGGTAGCTTCGGCTAGTTTCACCAGTCTAAAGAGACCAAGTAAACTTGATCTTATTAGAATTGGTTTCCCTAACGTCCTATCATCTCACCTCTACCCAATACTATATTTTCAAGTTTCAGTTAAGTTTGTTCAATCCTTAAACTAACCTAAGTCTAAGCATAATAAATTGCAGAAATTAAATAAACAAGCAAACATGCAAAATAAAGAAAGTTGGATTTTATCTAACAATAAATATAGTTTTCAGTTTGGCTCCCCCTGGACTAAAGCCACGGTAATGATTAGGCAAGATGTGAATCTTGTCCTTGGGGATCCAATACTGATTTGATCCAGTCGGTTTGTTCAGGCACAGTTTGGGTACCCATGCCTGAATTTTACCTCTAGACTGATTCAGTACAGCAAGGTAAGATCTTTGTCGGGATTTGATTCTATAGCCAAGTCCGGATCAATTTAGAACGGACTTCTGTTTTCCAAGAATCATGTCAAGACCCTTGGAACCAGAGGTAAATCATTCTAAAGCTGATCTAAGATCCTTAACCTGAGTTTTCAGGGAGGTGTTCTCTTTCTCAAGTTTTTCAACTTGAGTAGGAGTTCCTTCTTGAACTTTCTCAGTTGAGGGTTTAGATTTAGCTCCCTCTTTCAGGAGTTTTACTTCCTGTCGGAGGGATTCGATTCGGAGTTTGGCTTTCGCCAAATCTTGAGAAAGATATGAAATTAAATCGTTTAACTGACTTCTATTAAAGCCACTTACCTTGATTTCGCCATCCTCTGAGAAGGTCAGTTTGCCGTCGTCCTGTTCTGATTCTGACTCGGTCTCGACTTCTTCTGAGGCGGTCAGGGCTAGAAGGTTGGACTGGGGTACTTCTTCTTCTTCTTCAGAGGAAGATTCATCACAGGTTGCTTACAATGCTTTCTTTCTTCTCGTCTTTTTAGTCTCCTTTAGGTTAGGACACTCTGACTTGTAGTGACCCTTTTTCTTGCACTCGTAGCAGGTCACGTTGGGCTTGTTTTTGTCGTTTGCGGGTTCAGCTGGTTCGTCCTTTCTTCGGCCGGTTTTCCGTCTGTTGGTTTGGTTCTTCAGCTCTTTGTAATAGCTTCGGGCCAGTCGGACCAGCTTAGTTTGTTCTCCTTCATCTTCTGTGTCTGAGTCTGAGTTAGACTCAGGTTCAGTTTGCGATTTCTTCTTTGCTGACTTTCCAGTTTTACCTGCAATGAAGGCAATTCCTTTCTCGACCATATTGGAGTTAGTTTGTTCGTGCAGTTCTAATTCGGAAAATAATTCGTCTAACTTTATTTTAGAAAGATCCCTTGAAACCTTGTATGTATCTACCATAGATGCCCACAAGGTATTTCTAGGGAAGGCGTTTAGAGCATACCTTATTAGGTCACGGTTTTCGACCTTGTGACCTATAGTGTGAAGACCGTTCATTAATTCTTGGATTCGTGCGTGGAGCTAGGCTGCTGTTTCGTTGACGACCATCTTGATGGTGTACAGTTTGTTCAGGAGCAGATCCCTTTTACTGATCCGAGTATCTGATGTTCCTTCGTGCAGCTCGATCAGTTTTGCCCAAAGCTCCTTGGCACTATTGAAGGGGCCTACCCGGTTCAGCTCCTCTTTTGTCAATCCGCATTAGAGAGTCTGGGTCACTTTTGCGTCGGCTTCTATTTTGCGCTTCAGAGCGGTGTCCCATTTTGAGTAGCTTTGAGGTAGTCCTTCGGCGTTTTTGGGGATCTCCAGTCCGGACTGGATGATGATCCACATGTCCACCTGAGTTTTCAGGTGGACCTCCATACGACTTTTCCAATAAGAAAAGTCTTCTCCACTGAAAAGTGGAGGTCTGGCGGTGCTAAATCCTTCTTGCATAGCCATTTAATCTGAAATAAAATTTACTAACAAGAAGAGAAATTCCCAAGACTTGGTCTTGGATTAGTAGTGCCGGATGAATAAAATGAAATAACGAGGGGTGTTGCACCAACCTCGATTAACGAAAAAGAATCGAACGAAAGATTAAAAAAAATTCGAACTAGATAAAGAGAAAAAAAAATCCGAAATTTTTTTTTCAAACTGGTGGTTGCACCAAGTTTGAACTTCCCCGCTCTGATACCACTTGTTGGATCGAGAAAGCCGATAGAGGGGGGGTGAATATCGGAAATCATTTTTCGGAGATACTTAGAGCAAGTACGCAGCGAAAATTAAGAAAACAAAATCACACAGAGACATAATCGATTTTACTTGGTTCGGAGCCTGGGTCGACTCCTACTCCAAGGCCCACGGTCGTTGACCGTTTACTTTGGGCAATTCTATATGAGGCGCAATAACAGTTTACAAAGATTGATTTACAAATTCAGCACAGTAAACTAAATAATTAAAAAGAGACTCTTCTTTTATCGACGTCCGATGTAGGTTGTCTTTTTCGGGGCAGCGGGACGTCGTCGGCTCGAGTTGGGAGGTTTCCGGAGCGAGGCGCGAGAGCAAAAGAGCGTGGAAGCGTTGATTGAAGTTGTTCGAGATGTTCCTTAAAGCCTGGGCATTGGGTGCTATTTATAGCACCTCGGGGCGCCCTGGACGTCGGGGGCGCCCTCCCACGTGTCACGTGATCCGAGATTCTCTCGGTCAACCTTTATCCCACTCGAATAGGGATGAGGTTTGACCCTGGGGGCGCCCTGGACGCTGGGGGCGCTCTGCTTGACTCCTTCCGCGCGGGCTTCTCGGCTGGATAAGGGTGATTGGCTTCGCTGGCATAGGCGCGGGGCACCTTGGCTGCTGAGGGCACCCTGGGCGCTGAAGGCGCCCTTACTGCTGGGGGCGCCCTGGCTGCTGAGGGCGCCCCGGCCAGTAGTCAGCCGAAGCTCCTTTTTGCTTCATTTGTTTCTTGTTCACCTTGGGGGAGCCCTGGACACTTAGGGCGCCCTACTCAGCTGCTGCCTCACTCCTTTGTGGCTTTCTGAGCTGCAGACACACGTTCCTTTGGTCCTGCATCCAGGGTTAGTCCGAAAACAACATAAAGCAGTAAGTGGCTAGTTTTTATACAGCCTTAGCTGTCTTGGTTCTGACTTTGGGTCTCCAAAATGGAACCCTAGGTCGAACCGACGCCTACTGTTCCCTCGACGAGGAACGCGTCCTCACCTACTCCTCTCAGGAGAATGTACCTGATGCCAACCGTCCCTCTGGTTGGACTTTTGCCTCGCGGTCCTTCGCCAGGTCTTGGATACCGAGCTGTCCTTCGCCCGGTGCCTAGCAGTCCTTCGCTAGGGCTTCATTCCCAAGCCGTCCTTCGCCTGGGGCCTAGCAGTCCTTCGCTAGGGCTTTTCACCCTGGCATTCCTTCGCCAGTGCCTAGCAGCCCTTCGCTAGGACTTTGTTTCCCGGCCACTAGAGTAACATGTTAGATAACAACTAAGACTTAACATTTGAACCCTGTTGCCATTATCAAAACACAGGTTTGACTTTGGTGCTTTCTGCACCAACAGACTGCTCATAACTGATACTCTTTGGACCAACAGAAACCACTGCACAGCTTCATGCACATATTCAAGAACTGTTGGACGACCTTCATACCATCGGCCATATAGTAGAAAATCGGGACTTGATAAGGTATACCTTAAACTTTTTCCCTAGAAACACTTTGTAGGCATCTATGGTAGATACTTACAATATTTTGAGGAATCTTTCAAAAATTAAATTAGATGAGCTATTTTCATAACTTGAATTACACAAGCAGACTAACTCTACACAAGTAGAGAAAGGTATTGCTCTTATTGTAGGTAATGTTGTAGAGAAACTAAAGAAGAAAAAGCCTCAACTGATACTAAGTCCAATTCCAACTCGAAATCTGACGAAGATTTCATCAACTACCCCGAGCTGGTCAAAATAGCTCGGAACTATTACAAGATGAACAAAGAACATTGAAAGAAGATGAAGATGGTTCAGTCAAAGGATGATATGACCGAACCAAGCACGAGTCAAAAAGGCAAGACAGACATCACCTGTTATGGGTGCAACAAGAAGGGTCACTTCAAATTGGAGTGTCCCAACTTAAAGGAGGCCAAGAAGTCACAGAGAAAGAAGGTGCTCCAAACTATGTGGGTCGAATCATCTTCGAAGGACGAAGAAGAAGTACCCCAATCCAACCTCCTCAAACTAACGACATCGGAAGAACTCGTCACTAAGTCTGAAGCAGAGCCGGAAGAAAGCCACCTAACCGGAACACTATCAATGTCAGAAGACGGTTAAATCACTGTAAGGGGTTTTCTTAAATCTGATTTATACGACCTAATTTTTTATCTATCACATAAGTTAGCCAAAGCCAACGTTTAGGTTGAGTCCATCCAACAAGAGGTAAAAGCCCTTAAGGAGGAGGTCACCTCAAGCTACTTGACTGTGATCGTTTAGGAAGGAACCTCAACTCAAGTCCAACAACTTGAGGAAGAGAATTCTTCCCTGAAAACTCAGGTGAACGAACTTAGAGTTGCCCTAGAGCAGTTTACCTCAGGGTCAAGAAATCTTGGTATGATTCTTGGAAAATGGAAAGTCGTTCTTAACCGATCCGGACTTGGCTACAGAACCAACTCACGGTATGGATCTTATTATTCTATGTTGAACCATTCTAGCACCCGAGTCCAAGCATGGGTCCCTATGCTAAGGTTGACCAATCAAGCAGGACCAAATCAGTATTGGATCCCCAAGGACAAAATTCATATCTTAGATAGTCCATATCGAGGCGTTAGTCCTGGAGGAGCCAATAGAAAAATCATTTTTATAATTAGATGATTTCCTTACATATTTTTATTTCTTGCTTGATGATTGTTTATTTAATTTTTTCTGCAAAATTTCTATGCTTAGGAATAGAAATGGTTAGTTAAAGACTTGACATGATTGAAACTTGCACAACCTAATATTAGGATGGAGCAAGATGATAGTATGTTAGGGAAGCCTGTCTAAGGAGTCAGGTAGGGTAAGGCGTACCCTATTTGGTCTTTTTAGCCCACGGAACTAGCCGAAGCTACCTCGCCATATCCTCGACTAGTTAGACCAAGGTTTCTCAAAGAGTAACTTGAAAATAAAATTTCTTTAAAAGGCTTTGTCTAGGAAAGGGTCGTTGCTCTGATAACCAAGAAGGTCCCTGTGCCTCGCCAAGATCTGGAAGCCGATTATTTAAATCTATTTTCAATTTACTACTTGTTAAACTTGAATCTAACTCAAGGTTCAATCAAATCATAGTTTTTAACTTAAATTCAAAGATAAAATTTGATGAATCTCATAAAACAGATAAGGATACCTTGTTTTGTCACTTAGAATTGGGTGAGATGCTTAGGACCTAAAAAATTAGTCCAATCCAACCAACCACACATGTAATCAATTTTATCTTTAATTTAATGAAATGAATTTAAAATTTTACCTTATTTAAATTCTAAAGATAAAAAAAAAATTAAACTTAACTTTTCAAATTTAAACTTAATTTTAAAACTTAAACTTAATTTTTCAAATTAAAACTTAAACTTAATTTTTCAAATTTAAAAATAATTTTAAAATTTAAACTTAACTTTTCAAATTTAAATGTAACTTTTCATATTTAATTTTTCAAATTTAAACGTAACTTTTCAAATTTAATTTTTCAAAAAACTTAATTTTTTAAAAATTTCAAACTTATTTTAAACTCAATTTCAAAATTTAACTTAGGGTTTTCAAAATTCAAACTTAACCTTAACATAATTTTCAAATCCAACTAATTAAGCCTCCGCGGGCATGGTACGATTGGTAATGGCTCAGTTGGGTGATCCCTCACTTCATGGGTTCGATTCCTCCCTGGTAGAGTGCGTAGTATGTTGACAGATGCAATCGCCACAGGCTGCTGCGTGGTCGGGCCATCGGGTATCGATATCATTAGTGGTGAAGTTGCCACGTGTCTCCGTCTTGTAATTTACCCTCGTTGACCGGTGGGGACTCTCGTTGAAGGCTGTGGGGCAGGGCCGGTAAGCAAGTGGATTAGTCGGGCGCAAGCCTGGATACCCCTTGTAAATCAAAAAAAAACAAATCCAACTAATTAAACTAAAATCTATCTGACAATTATATCCATAGGAATAACATAATTGATAACTTAGATTAGGTGAGACAGACTAGGTAGTGAAACTTAATTTATCTATCCTTATACTTTTACAGAAATGGATTCAAATTAGGGCACTTTATGTGTAGGAACATAAAGATTTAGACCAGTGGATATTGGATAGTGGGTGCTCCAGACATATGACTGGAGACAAATTGAAGTTTACCAAAATCAAGTATAAGAATCTAGGTTCAGTTGCATTTGGCAACAATGCAACACTTAAGGTAATTGGTTCAGGTAATATTAAACTGAACATCTATTTTATTATTAAAATGGTGCTATTGGTTGATCAATTTAAATTTAACTTACTTAACATTAGTCAATTTGTAATATTGGTTATGTAGTTACTTTTTCTGCCTTATTTGGAATATACAAGACCCAGATGTAACCCTTAATGGAATTAGTAAAAATAATATTTATGTTATTAACCTACCATCCTCACTTAAATGTTTTCTAATCCAACAAGAAGAAACTAACTTATGGCATAGAAGACTAGGTCACGCCCACACAAAATTAATTTCAAAACTAAGTCAAAATGGACTGGTTAAGGGTATCCCTAAACTTAGAAATTTTAAAAATTCAATTTGTAACTCATGTCAACATGGCAAACAAACAAAGTCAACTCACAAACCTGTACAATCAGACCTAACACAATCTACAATTTAGCTCCTACACCTAGACTTATTTGATTCTCATGGAGCTAAGTCATTAAGCAAAAATCGATACTTCTTAGTAATTATTAATGATTATTCTAGATTTATCTGGGTTAAGATCTTGAAAACCAAAGATGAAATCTTTGAAATATTTAATACTTTATGTAAAGTACTTGAAAATGAAAAAGATACTAAAATAAAAAGAATTAGAAGTGACCATGGCGGAGTGGGGGGGGATTTGAAAATCTAAAGTTTAATGAATTATACAAAATTAATGGATATATCCATGAATTCTCTTGCTCTAGAATCCCTCAACAAAATGGAATAGTTGAAAGAACGAATAGGACCCTTCAAGAAGCTGCTAGGACTATGCTTAATGAATATAATCTATCTAAATAGTTTTGGGCAGAAGCAATAAATACAACCTGTTATATCTAAAATAGGGTCCTAATAAATAAAAGACATAATAAAACATCTTATGAAATTTATTATCACAAACTACCTAATTTATACTATTTAAGAGTAATTGGGTGTAAAGTAAATATATTAAACACTAAGGACTATTTAGGTAAATTTCAATCAAAATCAACTCTAGGAATCTTTGTAGGCTATTCAACCATAAGTAGGGCATATATTGTTGGATCGAGAAAACCGATAGAGGGGGGGGGGGTGAATATCGGTAAATTTTCGGATTTACGTAGAGAGCACGTACGCAGTGGAAATAAAGACAAAAATAATCGCAGCACAAAGACACAGTCGATTTACTTGGTTCGGAGCCTGTGTCGACTCCTACTCCAAGGCCCACGGTCGTTGACCGTTTACTTTGGGCAATTCTATATAGGCACAAAAAGGTTTACAGAATTAAATTACAAATATAAGTGCAGTAATTAAAAAGAACGCTCTTCTTTACCGACGTCCGGAGTAGATCAACTTTTTCGGAGCAGCGGGACATCGTCGGCTCAAGTTGGAGAGTATCCGGAGCAATGCACGAGCGTAGAAGAGCTTTGAAGCGTTGAGAAAAATTGTTGTTGGAAGCCTGGGGTCGAGGGCCCTTTATATAGGGCCTGGGGGCGCCCGGGATGTCGGGGGCGCCCCCCACGTGGCATTTGATCCGGTTGTAGCTCGGTCGCCGTCTAATCCCTTATCCTCGGGATCCGCTTTGACCGGGCCGCCCGGAGCGCTCGGGGTGCCCGGATTGACCGGTCAATGCCTCATCTCCTCGGCTTCTCAAGGATGCGCTTCGGCAGCTGGCAGTGGGGGCGCCCGCGACAGGCGGGGCGCCCGGAGCATCCGGGGCACCCCGAATCTAGCTGTCGAGGCGCGTTGAGGTTTTTGCAGACTTGGGTTGACCTTGGGGGCGCCCGGATCATCCGGGGCGCCCTGCTCAGCTTCTGCCTCACTCCTTTGAGGCTCTCTGAGCTGCAGATACTCTGTCCTTTGATCCTGCATCTAGGGTTAGTCCAAATAACAATTATATTTATACAGCCTTAGCTGTCTTGGTTCTGACTTTGGTCTCCAAAATGGAGTCCTAGGTCGAACCGACGCCTACTATTCCCTCGACGGGGAACGCGTCCTCACCTACTCCTCTCGGGAGAGTTTACCTGATGCCAACCGCCCCTTTGGTTGGACTTTTGCCTGACGGTCCTTTGTCAGGGCTTGGATGCCGAGCTGTCCATCACCCGGTGCCTAGCATTCCTTTGCTAGGGCTTTGATGCTGGCAGTCCTTCGCCAGTTGCCTAGCAGTCCTTCGCTAGGTCTTTTCTACTGGCAGTCCTTCGCCAGTTGCCTAGCAGTCCTTCGCTAGGGCTTTGCCACTGGCAGTCCTTCGCCAGTTGCCTAGCTGTCCTTTGCTAGGGCTTTTCCTGCACACTTGATTAACTTGTTAGAAAACAAGAAAGACTTAACTTTTGACCTATGTTGCCATTATCAAAACACAGGTTTGACTTAGGTGCATTCTGCACCAACAATCTCTCCCTTTTTGATTTATGGCAACCTTAGTTCAAAGAGTTAAGTTTAAGCAAAACATGAAAAAAGTTTTAACTTTTGTTCCCTCCCCCTGGAAGGAATCTCCCTCTAGAGATTTTTTTTAAAAAAATTCGTGGGGTTAAAACTTGAAAAATTTTTAGCTTAAGTAAGAGTTTCAATTTTAATAAAAAAAAAATTAAGCTTTAGAGTACTTAGGAAAATTTTGAAAGCTTGAGTACTTAGCAACATTTTAACAGTTTTTAAGAGATTTTGAAACTAGAGTACTTTGGGCAAAATTTTGAAGACTTTTACGAAATTTTGAAACTAGAGTACTTAGGCACAATTTTGAAAACTTTAGGAACTTAAGTACTTAGACCAAATTTTGAAAACTTTAGAAAAAATTTGAAAGACTTGAATACTTAGCAAAATTTTGAAAGCTTAAGTATTTTTCAAAAGGATTTTGAATAAGTAAAAATTTTGAAAGCGACCTTTTGAAAGCTTAAGTATTTTTCAAAAAGATTTTGGATAAGTAAAACTTTTGAAAAGCAAGCTTTTTGAAAGCTTAAGTATTTTTCAAAAAGATTTTGAATAAGTAAAACTTTTGAAAGCAAGCTTTTTGAAAGCTTAAGTATTTTTCAAAAAGATTTTGAATAAGTAAAACTTTTGAAAGCAAGCTTTTTGAAAGCTTAAGTATTTTTCAAAAAGATTTTAAATAAGTAAAACTGTTGAAAAGCAAACTTTTTGAATAAAAGCAAACTTATTGAATAAAGGATAGAGTACTTTTGAAAGCAAACTTTTTGAATAAAAGCAAACTTTTTGAATAAAGGATAGAGTACTTTTGAAAGCAAACTTTTTGAATAAAGGATGGAGTACAGAAAATTTTACTCTCTCCTTTCCTATCTCTCCCCCTTTGCCATATATCAAAACAAATAAAAATAGCATGGATAGAGGAAATAAATAAGAGTTTGCTGTACTGAACCAATTCATTATTAGATTTACACTAAATCAATCAAATTTCTCTGTAGGGACCTGTCTAACCCAATTAGCTACTTACTAACTGTTATAAACAGTAGTTTTTGCTAGGGTTAGTCAAGTTAAGTGTTTCTGTTCAAGTTAGAGTTTCTAAACTTGACACTTAACTTGATTGCTGTATAAGTTGTATTTAGTGCCCCAATTGCTGCAGATGCACTGACTTAAAGCATCTTGAATTAAGGCAAAGACCTAAGCATCTCAACCCTTTCTAGGTTATCAATCAAAAAGTATCCTAAGGTGCTTGTGAGATGCTGGCTTCTAAGTCTATAGGTGCATGCAGTTCTAGGGTTAGGACCTAGGCTAAGTCCATTTTCGAAAAACCCTAGTTTTTGAAGGGGGTAGTTTTTAAAACATAAAACTAAGTCGAAAATGAAAACTGATTTTAAAATTAAGTGAAACAGTTTTTCAAAACAACTTTTAAAAACAATTTTAAGTTAAGCCAAAAAAAATAATCTATTCTACAAGGCACAATCCTAACTGCCTTCTTAGTGAGCTGAACTCAGACTTAGGTAAGGGCTTTATGAATATATCAGCTAGGTTGGATTTAGAGTCAACGTATTTAAGTACTATTTCACCCCTGGTTCATGGTCTCTTACAAAATGATGTTTGACTTCTATATGTTTGGTTCTGGAGTGTTGAATTGGGTTCTTGGTTAAATTAATTGAACTTATATTGTCAATAAACACTTGAGTTTGGGTGTAGTTGAGCTGGAAGTCCTTAAGTGTGTGCATCATCCATAAAAGTTGAGCAACACACTCTCCTAATGCCACATACTCAGCTTCAGTTGTGGATAGAGCCACACAGTGTTGTTTTCTGCTGCACCAACTGACTAGACTCTGACCTAACAGTTGGCAGCTTCCACTTGTGCTCTTTCTATCTAATTTACATCCAGCATAGTCAGAATCTGAGTATCCGGTTAAGGCAAAGGTTGAGGTCCTAGGATACCAAATCCCTACATTTAGGGTGCCCTTTACATATCTCAGTATTCTTTTTAGGGCTGCTAAGTGCGTTTCCTTAGCACAGGTTTGGTATCTAGCACACATCCCTACAGCAAACAGAATATCAGGTCTACTGGCTGTAAGGTACAGTAGGCTACCTATCATACTCCTATAGAGTTTAAGATCTACTGGTTTACCATTAGGGTCACTATCTATTTCTACATTAGTGGCCATGGGGGTACTTATACTTTTAGAGTTATCCATTTTAAATTTCTTTATTAATTCTTTAGCATATTTGAATTGATGAACGTAGTTACCATCCCTAGTTTGTTTAATTTGTAAGCCTAGGAAAAAGGTAAGCTCACCGACTAAGCTCATTTCAAATTCATCTTCCATTATCTTGACAAATTCTTTTAGAAAGTTGGTGTTGGTGGATCCAAAGATTATGTCATCTACGTAAATTTGGCCAATAAATATATCTTTTCCTAGGATTTTAATAAATAATGTTGAGTCAATTTGGCCTTGTTTAAATTCTTTAGAAGTTAAATAGGTTGATAATCGTTCGTACCAGGCCCTAGGTGCTTGTTTTAACCCATATAGTGCTTTAGTTAATTTGTAAACGTAGTTAGGTTTGTCTAGGTCCTCAAACCCTGGGGGTTGTCCTACATAAACTTCTTCTTTTATAAATCCATTTAAAAAGGCTGACTTTACATCCATTTGATATAATTTGAATCCTTTATGGGATGCAAAGGCCAATAACATTCTAATGGACTCAAGTCTAGCTACTGGGGCATATGTTTCATCATAGTCTAGTCCCTCTACTTGGCTGAATCCCTTAGCTACTAAGCGGGCTTTATTTCTGACTATTTCCCCTTGATCATTTAGCTTGTTCCTAAAGACCCACTTAGTATCTATGATGGATTTACCTTCAGGTTTAGGTACTAATTCCCAGACTTGGTTTCTCTCGAATTGAGCTAGTTCTTCTTGTATCACTATGATCCAATCAGGATCAGGTAGGGCTTCGTCTATAGTTTTGGGTTCAATTTTTGATATCATAGCTATTTGACTAAGGTTCCTATAGAAAGACCTAGTCCTGACTCCTAGAGTTGGATCACCCACAATTTGATCGGTTGGGTGACTAAGTCTGGGTTTCTTGGTTCTCCTAGAGCTTGGTTCAGCCTCAGGTCCAGCTGGATGGTTTGTTTCGATTCTTTGGGCTGGTTGATTTGTTGGTTCAATATTTGTTTCAGTTGACTCATTAATTGGTTCAATGGTTAACTCGTTTAAGGGTTCAATTAAGGGTTCATTATTCATTATTTTCTGGTCAGAGTGTGATGAAGTTAAATCTGGATTATTAGATGTTGAATTGATTTCTTCATCAAAAATTAAGTTTGTAGTTTCTTCAATTTTCTTAGTTTGTTTGTTATAAACTCTATAGGCTCTACTTGTGGTTGAGTATCCTAGGAAGATACCAGGGTTTGACTTGGATTGAAACTTTCCTAAATAGTCTTTGGTGTTTAGGATATGGACATTACATCCAAAGACCCTTAGGTAATGTAAATTTGGTAGTCTATGGTAGTACAATTCATAGGGGGTTTTGTTGTGTCGCTTGTTAATTAAAACCCTATTTTGGATATAACAGGCTGTACTAATTGCTTCTGCCCAAAATTGGTTTGCTAGATTAAATTCGTTGAGCATGGCCCTAGCAGCTTCTTGTAAGGTTCTATTCCTTCGTTCAACTATCCCATTTTGTTGGGGGGTTCTAGGACATGAAAATTCATGTAAATACCCATTTATTTTACAGAATTCTTCGAATAGTTGATTCTCAAATTCTCCCCCGTGATCACTCCTAAGTCTTTTTATTTTAGTGTCGTTTTGATTTTCAATTAGTTTACAGAATTCAACAAATAGGTTTAGGGTTTCATCTTTGGTTTTTAGGAACCTAACCCAGGTAAACCTAGAGTAATCATCAACTATTACTAAGCAGTATCGGTTCCCGCTTAGTGACTTGGCTCCATGTGAATCAAATAGGTCAAGGTGCAGGAGCTCAAGTGTAGTTTGAGTTAAGTCAGATTGAATAAGTTTGTGATTGGATTTGGTTTGTTTGCCTTGATTACATGATTCACATATTAGGTTTCATTATTTTTGATTTTGGGGATACCTTTGATTAAGCCAAGTTGGGGTAATTTTTGATATAGTTCTTACATTGGTATGACCTAATCTCCTATGCCAGAGGTTTGTTTGTTCTAATTGTGTTAACATACATTTGGGTATAAGGGGAAGATTTATAGTGTATACATTGTTTTTCCTAGTGCCCAAAGTATGATTTCTGAGTCTTGTTCATTTCTAATCAGGCAGTTAGAATTATTGAAAGTAACTATATAACCAGAATCACATAACTGACTTATGCTAAGCAAGTTAAAATTAAAGTTTTCAACCAATAGAACTTTCTTAATAATGAAATCAGATTTAAGCTCAATATTACCTGACCCAATTACCTTGAGTGTAGCATTATTGCCAAATGCCACTGAGCCTAGGTTTTTGAGTTTGAGCTTGGTGAACTTCAATTTATCTCCAGTCATGTGTCTGGAGCAACCGCTATCCAACATCCATTGGTCCAAATCTTTATGTTCCTACGCATAAAGAATTTTCTTTATTTGGATCCAATTAGAATCAAGAATAGCTTAAATTGAGTTTCACTGCCTAATCTGTCTCACCCAAATCTAGGGTTTTCAATCACGTTAACCTTATGGTTTTCGTGAGACAGGTTTTGATGATTAAAAGTTATTTTGAAAAGTTTGATTAATTTTGAAAATAATTAAATTTTAAAAACTTAATTATTTTTGAAAACAATTGAATTTTGAAAACTTACTTAATTAATTTTGAAATATTTGAAAAGATGTTTGAATCTACACTTAGCTGAATTTTTGTGTTAGATTGAATTTGACAAAAATTAATTTGAATTTGAATTTCAAAAATTGGCTTCCAGGTCTTGGCGAGGCACTAGGCCTTCTTTGGCCGTAGCCTTATGGGATTATCCACCCTTTCCTTGACAAAGCCTTTTAATGAAGTTTCATTTTCAAAATTATTTTTTGAAAAATTTCTGGTCTAACTAGTTTGGGTCTTGGATCGGTAGCTTCGGCTAGTTCCGCTAGTCTAAAGAGACCAAGTGAACTTGATCTTATTAGAATTGGTTTCCCTAATGTACTATCATCTCACCTCCACCCAATACTATGTTATCAAATTTCAGCTATGTTTGTTCAGTCCTTAACTAATCATTCCTAAATCTAAGCATGGTAAATTGCAGGAATTTAAACTAAACAAGCAATTTAAATCAATAATAATAAATTCACCTAATAATGAAAATAGTTTTCAGTTTGGCTCCCCCTAGACTAAAGCCACGGTGATGGTTAGGCAAGATGTGAATCTTGTCCTTGGGGATCCAATACTGATTTGATCCAGTCGGTTTGTTCAGGCATAGTTTAGGTACCCATGCCTGAATTTTGCCTCTGGACTGATTCAGTACAGCAAGGTATGATCTTTGCCGAGATTTGGTTCTATAGCCCAATCCGGATCGATTTAGAACTGATTTCTGTTTTCCAAGGATCATGTCAAGACCCTTGGAACCAGATGTAAATCGTTCTAATGCTGATCTAAGATCCTTAACCTGAGTTTTCAGGGAGGAGTTTTCCTTTTCTCAAGTTTTTCAACTTGAGCAGGAGTTCCTTCCTGAACCTTCTCGGTTAAGGGTTTAGAGTCAGCTCCCTCTTTCAGGAGTTTTACTTCCTGTCGGAGGGATTCGACTCGGAGTTTGGCTTTTGCCAAATCTCGAGAAAGAAAGAAATTAATTCACTTAATTGCGATCTATTAAAACCAGTTACCTTAATTTCTCCGTCTTCTGTGAAGGTCAGCTCGCCGTCCTCTTGTTCTGTTTCTGATTCGGTTCGACTTTTCTGAGGCGGTCAGAGCTAGGAGGTTGGACTGGGGTGCCTCTTCTTCTTCTTCTGAGGAGATTCGTCCCAGGTTGCTTGAGTGCCTTCTTTCGTCTTTTTTTGTCTCCTTTAGTTAGGGCATTCTGACTTGTAGTGGCCCTTTTTCTTGCACTCGTAGCAGGTACATTGGGCTTGTTGCGGGTTCAGTTGGTTCGTCCTTTCTTCGGCCGGTTTTCCGTTTGTTGGTTCGGTTCTTCAGCTCCTTGTAGTAGCTTCGAGCGAGCCGGACCAGCTTAGTTTGATCTCCATCTTCTTCTTCTGAGTCTGAGTCAGAGTTAGACTCAGGTTCGGGTTCAGGCTTCTTTGTTGTCCTTCCAGTTTTACCTGCAACGAAAGCAATACCTTTCTCGACCATATTGGTGTTAGTTTGTTCGTGCAGTTCTAGTTCGGAAAACAATTCGTCTAATTTTATTTTAGAAAGATCTCTAGAGACCTTGTATGCATCTACCATAGATGCCCACAAGGTGTTTCTAGGGAAAGCGTTTAGG
>JAGFNQ010002545.1:0-49878 GCA_024364735.1 Boesenbergia rotunda
TGTGTTATGTAGAGATGCAATTAGTAGACAAATTGATGACACCATTTACCATGTGGCCAGTCTTGGTGTAAAAGAATTTATGAATATGCATCTAATACAATGATCTTTACATATTTAATATATATTATCATATTTGATATAATATATACATATATTCGTATACATTTCTAATGCCTTTTTAAGAAATAGGAACATGCTTAAATTTCTAATTGCTGGCGTCACACACAGATAACATAAACACAGGAGCATTTTGAATTATCAATAGTTTGTAGATTGTGGAAGATCATTCTCATTTCTCAATTAATTAGTATCTTTTGGACAAACTGTCTTGCAGCATTTTCATATTAAAGCTAATTTCTTAATTGCATTAAACATTAGGTTAGTATGAGCCACATTGATCGGATGCTACTTCTCTCTAGAAACCACATTGGAAAGAGCCTCATGGACAAATATTGTTCCTTTTGTGTTACTTCTAAGTTTTATCTATGTCGACCATTAAATGACCCAAAACTAGAGCTAACTATATCTGACCCATATATCATGGATAAAGTCATAGTTCCCTGTGTAGCACAAATCATGCTAACTGGTATGCCACTAATCACACTTTTATTGTGATTCTAGATGTTTCACGTTCTATAAAAATAAATTGCATCACAATATTTTCCTTCAAATCACTTATCACTATCCTTGTGTTAACAGATAATGCTTGTAAAATCTGTTCTTCTCTCCTTGCTAAAAAATTACTTGAACTAATTTTATTTAACTCATCAGGTATAATAACTATTTTGTGTGGTTATAGGGTGGCATGTCAAATGAACTTTACAACACAATTGCACGCGTCACAGATGGAATTTATGAAGGTGATATTACGTTTTTCCCCCCAAGTTAATGATACTTCTCATTGTGAAATCTTGATCTGAGTTCTAGATGATTTGCTATTTCAGGTATTGCAATTGGAGGAGATGTTTTTCCTGGTTCAACTCTTTCCGATCATGTCCTGCGCTTTAACAACATCCCTCAAGTATGTTACCATGAAAATAATCTTCTCGAGTACTGTAGAAAGGCTCTTCAGTGATGAAAGTAATTTTCTCAAGTAGTAGGAAAGCTCTAGCGAAGGACATCCCTCACACCTCTCAACTATACATAAAGCTCTTTAGTGAATAACATCATTGATTTAATCTATTGATCACTTGTCATGTACTGCAGCATTTAAAATGGACTGTAGCTGAATAGATTGATCAATATAAACTTCTTTGCAGAAAAGGAAAATCACTAAACATTGCCTTTGATATTTGTTTATCACATATACTGCTTCTGATCTATTTAGGTCAAGATGATGGTTGTGTTGGGGGAATTAGGTGGGAGAGATGAGTACTCCCTCGTTGAGGCTCTAAAAGAAGGAAAAGTTCATAAACCAGTCGTGGCTTGGGTTAGTGGAACATGTGCCCGTCTATTCAAATCTGAAGTGCAATTTGGTCATGCTGTGAGTTGAACTTGATCTTTTCAATCTCACATTGTCTTCGTGACCACCCTCTACTGGTTATGATTGAAATCATTATGCCTTATTTTGTTTATTCTCAATTCACTAAACTAGGGTGCAAAAAGTGGTGGTGAGTTGGAATCAGCACAAGCAAAAAATCAGGCTTTAAGAGATGCTGGAGCAGTTGTTCCAACTTCGTATGAAGCATTTGAGACTGCAATCAAAGAAACTTTTGAGAAGCTGGTACTTTGTTGCACTTTAGTTTTTTTCTGTGATATAATATTAACTGTTTTTTTATTGACTTAAGAAGAATGTCTGATGCTGTTATCTATATCTTGTTCTCTTTACGGGATAGGTTCAAGAAGGGCAGATTACTCCTGTACCTGAAATTAAACCTCCTCAAATACCCGAGGATCTGAAATCTGCAATCAAAAGTGGGAAAGTCCGGGCTCCAACTCATATCATCTCCACCATTTCAGATGACAGAGGTTTGATTATTAAATTTTGTTTTCTCATACAGACTTTATCAATGTTAAACACTTTGCTAAGTCACATTTCTATCCACAGGCGATGAACCTTGTTATGCTGGTGTACCCATGTCTACTATTGTCCAACGCGGCTTTGGTGTGGGTGATGTCATCTCCCTTTTGTGGTTCAAGCGTAGCCTACCACGTTATTGTACACAATTCATTGAGGTCTGTTAAAAAATGAGCTTCTTTCACTTGTTTCAAGTTGACTAGTAAATATTAGTCTGACTAGTATTTTAGTTACTTTATGCAAACACAATCTGCTAATATTTGGTATCCATAACCTTGGTTTCTCACATTATTACTTTCTGTAAATGATAGATCTGCATCATGTTATGTGCTGATCATGGTCCCTGTGTATCTGGTGCTCATAACACTATAGTTACTGCAAGGGCTGGAAAGGATTTAGTCTCCAGTCTGGTATCAGGTGAGTTCGATTTACTTTGGCTTATGGTAATGGTCAAATTGATATTTTTTTCCTATGGTCATTAGAAGGAAAAATGAGTGACTTCTCAAATACAGGGTTGCTTACAATTGGTCCTCGATTTGGAGGGGCAATTGATGATGCTGCTCGGTACTTCAAAGATGCATATGATATAGTGAGTGTATAAGCTCAGGATTTAGACTTGCTAGCGATGTTTCTGATGTTTTATTTTCTTTATTAATTCAAGTAGCAGTAATACTGAATATATATCTGTTATCAGGGCCTCACCCCTTATGAGTTTGTTGAAAGCATGAAAAAGAAGGGCATTCGAGTGCCAGGAATAGGACACAGGTTTATATCTTTCAGTTTCTAATGATTTTCCCTCTTCTATGAATGGTATTCATGATATTTAACTGATATTCATACTATTGAACAAATTTTTAGCACTTTCATGCCATCTCCAAAGAATTATTATACATTTATGGTCAATCGCCAAACTAAATATATTTTTAGATTTTGTTTGGACATCTCCAATATACTCAAGTTCATCAAAAAACCTCCTTTGTTTCCATTAATATGATAGCTCCAAGTTCATCTAAGTGCCTTCTAACAGACTACTTGATCACATTACCTACAAGGCTTCACAATGTCCATCTGCATAATAATCTCCTTTTTATTTTTTGGATTGTGATTGCGGCCAAGAACTTCCAAAATGCAAAGTATGTTTGTGAATGTCATAAAAATATGTTTAAAACATACACAGGCATCTGTCCTTTCGATGCTGAGTTGATAACCTAAACTTGACTAAGATTCAAATTTGGAATTGATTCTCTCTAAAATAAATAACAAGAAAGCTACAAATCATTGTAAAGTTTAGACAAAGAGAGATAAGCTTGTAGACAGCGTGACGAGAAGAGAAAAAGAGAATGTGAAGAGAAGACAAGGAAGCTTGAACAAGGAGAATGGTTGTCTTCATTGTAAACATCTTGGCCAAAACTTTTGTACTTGAGCCTTCTCTGCTTTAAATTTCAGATTCTCTTTCCTATATTTGCTTTAAGATGTCTAGAAGCTAAGTTACAGAGACTTAGGTATGAGTATCAGATACAGGTGTGATTTTCGAAGTCCAACATGGTTGTTTTTAAGATTTTACAATTGACCAATAGGGGTATTGGGCTGTCAACTTGGAGTGTTGTTGACCATCATTAAAAAAATGCAGGGAGTGGTATTTTGGTTCATGGTATTATGATGGGACTGATTGGTACTTGTATCTATAAACCAAAGTTAATAATTATAGCAAGACCTAGCACTAATGCTAGAAATGTAGATACTTAGATGTGCATTAGTTAAACACTGGATTCTTTGATTTGGTAAACTGTCACCTCTCTGATTAAACTGGTGTCACTAATTCATATATACCCTGAATATCTAGTTTGGTTAAAGCCGCCTTTTCTGAAGAAAGATGAGGTAATGTCGGAAAGATTAAAAAAAAATAATTGCTTGAAGCTTTTGTCAACGGATATGTTTGACATAGATATGGATATTTTATACTCACATTGCATCATTTGGCTTTCTTTTTCTTTAGTTAGCAATAAATATGCTAGTGTTGCTCCATATATGACTGGGTAATTTTGCATAGCCATCTTATGCTTTGTCCATGCCAATTATATATGCCGTTTTCTGGGAAACAGGATCAAAAGCAGAGACAACAGAGATAAAAGAGTGGAGCTCCTGCAAAAGTATGCACACACTCATTTCCCGTCTGTGAAGTATATGGAATATGCTGTGCAAGTTGAGGCATACACACTCTCAAAGGCAAACAATTTGGTTCTTAATGTTGATGGTGCAATTGGATCTCTTTTCTTGGATCTTCTAGCTGGAAGTGGAATGTTCAGCAAACAAGAAATTGATGAGATCGTCGAAATTGGATATCTAAATGGTCTGTTTGTGTTGGCACGCTCAATTGGTCTGATTGGGTGAGTTGATGAGTCACTTCTCTACTATCCTTATTCTTTAACCCAGTTTTTCCATGGATTTCATTTTCTTTGTAGCTCATGATGGGTGGCGTAAAAGAGTAATGGAAGAATATGATTTATCTACCCATTCATAGTGTGACATGCGCAGCGCCCCAGTGTAGGCTAAGTGCTTTCTTTACTCTCATGTGTGAGAGGAGTTGATCCATGAGTTAGTGGACGGAGGGGTATCTCCACTAGACCCAGTGGCTAGTTATTTGGATTGGTGAACCTCTGCTTTCTTAAGTCCCATTTCTAAGAGGAGTTCGATTCATGAGTTGGTGGACGGAGGGGTATTTCCACTAGGTCCAGTGGCTAGTTATTTGGATCGGTGAAACTCTCTTTGCCTCATGAGTTTGTGGACTGTCACTAAGAAACTGAGGTAGATAATCCATCTTTTTGAATGTCATAGTGAGTTGATATAAATATACTAGAGCAAAAGATGTGAACACTCATCCCAAGTGACTCGTCGGCCCCCAGGCTAGATATAGGCAAGTAAATCACGGTCGTATTTTGTCCTAGCATAGTGACCCTTTGCATGGGGAGATCAGACACCCAACGAGGCATCTTACATCTACTGGGAATTGACACCAAAATCTATTGGAGCAACCCTCCATGGAGTCGATATAAATATATTTTTGCAAAAGGTCATACGCTGACCTCAAGCGCCCCACACTATCGGCCCCTAGATAGGTAACTCAATAAACCGAGCATGCCACCCTATGAGAGAGTATTTTCCATATTATATAAATATATCCCTACAAAAGACTCTAATTGAATCTACCGGGATGAAATATATGCTTCTTGTGCAAATTATAGTTTACTTGCTTTTTCATTGAATCGTTGCCTCATTATATATTTATATGTAACACTTCATTCTTGGAATTCACAGGCACACATTTGATCAGAAGAGACTGAAGCAGCCACTGTACCGTCACCCATGGGAGGATGTTTTATACACAAAGTGATCATTTTCGAACACAGCAAATTCAAATCAACTTCACTTGCCCTGCATGATAAAATCGTTTTACCAGGGGCTTCACACAAGCGTTTAAGCAAAGCATTATGATGAGAGCAGTTTTTGCCCGTCTTTTTGCTCTCGTGTATCAAAAAAATCGATAGGTTGATCTAGTGAATTGAAGGATCGGTTGATTTGTGTTTTGTTTTCCAAGACAAACAAACTGAAAAATAAGTTTGGTTGGACCTAATTTTTACGAAGCTGATTGCTTGCTCTTTTGCGGACATGATCAGGACCATAGTTTCTGTTTCAAGTGTTATGAAACGGTTAATTGACGTTTTAAGCCTCGAAATATTACATTGTTTATAGTTTGCTATATTTTCAATGGTTTGAATGATTCTCCTTGGCATCTTAATTTGATCATCC
Source organism: Boesenbergia rotunda (assembly GCA_024364735.1). Lineage (NCBI taxonomy): Eukaryota > Viridiplantae > Streptophyta > Magnoliopsida > Zingiberales > Zingiberaceae > Boesenbergia > Boesenbergia rotunda. The sequence goes on from JAGFNQ010002545.1 coordinate 5,825, forward strand.
AATGTTATTCTTGATGTGATATATTGAAACACCATGATAATCCAGTTTGTCCATCGAATCTCATCTTGGTTCCCCGAAACTAATTTGGCAACCTGTTATCTAGATTTCTTTTGCTACTTAATTCTCTTGCCATCTAATTTTTGTATTGTGGTAGAATGGAATGGAATCAATCAAAATGGATATATGAATGAAATTGAATGGAGTGAAGGTAATGATTCATTTCACTTGTCATTTTCTTACTTTAATGGAATAGTATGGTTAAGTGGGATAGTTTATTCAAAATTGATCTCATTCGACTACTTTGACTAATTTAACATTGAAAAATCTGGTCAGCTCATCCTGTTTTGAACATTGAACTCTAATTCATGTGATTCATTTGACCAATTTGATTCATTCAATTCATTTCTCGTATCTTGTCAAACTTGTTTTTTTTTTTTGGCTAATTTCCCCTCATTTATTTATCTTATTTGTTTTCATTTTAGATTTTTAAAACAAAAAGTATTTTGATGTTAGAGGATGTAGAATGAACATTTAAACAAATATAAGAATCGATAAAATGAGCATTTCGTTAATTTTATTTTTTTTAATTGATATTAGATATTTAATTTATATCGATTAATTTTGGAACCAATTCAATTTCACAAAAATTTTTTACCGATCATAATAAATCTAGAAATATTATCAACGAGACGATCTATCAATCTAACATTCGTAAGTCGATGATCCATTAAGAAAAATATATATATTAATTCATTAAATTTGGGACTAGGTGTTTTGCCTTTTTAAAATTATGAAATGAATGGACTCCTTTTTACCTTTTTTGAATTATCATTCTACTTTTTAAACTATATATGGAATGCAGGAGTGATTCTTCGAAATGATCATTCTATAGGAGTTATAGGAAGATGAAGAGACACCCCTTATTTTTCATCTTTCAACTCATTCATATTCCTCCATTAATGAAGGAATATGAAGAGACCTTTTACCCCCTATATATATTGCTTCCAAGACAAAGGGGAGGGAACAACAAGTGAAAGGACAAGCTATGTGTATGTGTCCAAGCTAATAGAGATTATGCGAGACAAACTATGTGCGAGATCTGTGCGAGGTCAAAGAGAAATGGTTTGTCTTGTATGTATAAGGTCATTGTGCATGGTTCGCCCGAGTGCACATGACAAAGAAGGGGTTATTGAGAAAAACATTTAAGATTGGTTCGTCTAATTACAGAAGAGGAATTTGGTTTGTGAACTTATGAAGAGCTTTTCAATTCGTTCGTGATCGTTCTTTGAATGACAAAGTCTTTCGGTCTCTTCTCCAAGTGTAGATCATTGTAAGTGTTTAGATTTACATAATTTGTTTTTGTAGTTCATGCTTTAGAAATATCAACATTGGTATCAGAGCAGTAGATTGTAAAAGCATGATTTTACCTCTATATATCAATCACTTCTGAGGCCCTGTTCGATGACACGGTCGGAGTTTGTCTCCGTCGTGTTCTGTTCTTGCCGAGCGAGAATCCAACGTAGTCGTCGGGAACTCGCGACTATGTGTCGTGGTCGTTTCGATTTTTGTGAGAAAAAGTTTGATTTATTTACATTAAACGAAAACTAAAAAAATGAATAAAAAAAGACATGTGGTATAGACTGTTGCTATGTACAAACAGTGTTATTTTATCAAAAAAAAATTCATGTTATATGTTAACAAATTCTTACAAATGATTAGTTCATTCTTACAAATGATTAGTTCATTTTTATAAATGATTAGTTCATTCTTACAAATAATTAGCTCATTTAATGATTAGTTTATATAATGATTAGTTCATTAATATAAATGATTAGTTCATTTGATGGGATGTGGTAATAGAATTGATCAATGTTAATTAGATTGGATTATACGAAATGATGAGTGGAAACGTAGTTATCACTTGATTTTGTAAACTAATTCTAATTTACAATGAGTCAATCATAAATTACATATATATAAATTACACTGAGTCAATAAATAATATGTTTATTTATGATAAGATCATGACAACTATGAACATCATAGCTAAACTGAATAAGAGAGAGAGATTATATGGGGATAACTATAAAATATGGTATCTTAAGATACAATATGTTCTTGAGGAATAGGAAGCTCTAAAGACTGTGAATCAGTTTATGGAAGAACCTGTTAATGGTTCAATAACACAGCATAACTTGATCTTGATGTCTATAGGGCATGGAAGAAAAAGGACTCCACTACTAAGAGCATATTGATTAGTTCAATGGTAGACGATCTGGTATTTAAGTATGAGTAATTATCATCTGCTCATGCCGTCTAAGTAGCCCTTAGAGAGAAATGCAGTGAAGTTAGCTTGAGCAAGCTTCGTCAATTGATAATTAAGTTTGACAGTTGTAAAAAGCACCTGAACATTACCATGACCCAACATCTGAGGGTATTGGGGAATATAATTCGGGAGCTGAAGGCTGCTGGTTATGACTTGACCGATGAATAACAAGTTTAGGCAGTTATTCGTTCCCTTCCTGATTCTTGGGAAACGATAAAACAGAACCTTACTCACAGTGAAAGTATCAAGACTTTCATTAATGTCTTACACCATATTGAACTGGAGGCGGAGAGAATTGAATCTGCAAGGATTTCTGATCAAGATTTTATAGCTGAAGGTTCTAGATCCAAGAATAAGAAAAGATGGTTAAAGAAAGGAAAGGGTAAGGGAAAAGAAGTTGGTGTTACTGCTGTACAAGACCCAAATTAAGAAGAAAGGAAAGAAGTTTGGAAAGAAACCTAAAAGAAAGCTGACTTGCTACTACTGTGGCAAGAAGGGTCACTTTGCTCGGGAATGTACTGAGCCGAAAAAGATTTAGGAGCAACGAATCATGTAGCTTGTGATCTAGCTACATACGTGGAGTATCGTCGGGTACCAACTGGCAATAAGTGGACATATGTGGGAAATAATGCAAGAATTGAAGTCAAAGGAATTGACACTTGCAAACTCAACCTTCGTGATGGGCGTACCTTGTTTCTGCATAATGTCCTGTATGCTCCTGAGATTCGACGGAATCTGATTTCTGTTAATTGTCTTCTTGAATTGGGTTACTGTATGAACTTTTATAGTCATTGTGTAGAACTTAAGATTAATTCTGTGTTAATTGGATATGGTTATGTATCAAACGGTTTCTTGGTTCTTGATGTAGAACCAGATGTTAATTATAGAAATAATGGTTGTTTTTCAAACATTGCTTTTACTAGCGATGCTGATGTTAATGATAAAGTTTGACATGCTAGATTGGGACATATAGGACAAGAAAGAATGAATAGATTAGCAAAAGAGGGTCTGCTCAGCACTCGTGCTAAAGTTGACTTGTCTATATGTGAGCATTGTCTTGCTGGCAAAGCAACTAGGAAACCGTTTGGTAAGGCTATTAGGGCTGAATCACCATTGCAATTGATTCATTCGAATATTTGTGGTCCGATGAACATGAAGGCTAGACATGGAAGTTCTTATTTCATTACATTTATTGATAACTTCACGCGTTTTAGTCATATGTATTTGATTTCTCATAAATATGATGTATTAGATTGTTTTAATCGTTATTTGAACGAAGTTTAGAATCAATTGGAATGTAAAGTTAAAACTTTTCGCACTGACCGTGGAGGTGAATATTTGTCTGATCAATTCATGTAATGAGAAAGGGATTATTAGACAGTTAACTATCCCTGGGACTCCACAACAAAATGGAGTTGCTGAAGAAGAAATCGAACTGTGCTTGAAATGGTTAGGTCGATGATGGCTCAAGCTAATTTGCCTATTTTATATTAGGGAGATGCATTATTGGCAATAACCTACATACTTAACCAGGTGTCTTCTAAATCTATTCCATCTACTCTATCTGAACTTTGGACATACAGAAAATCAGATTTAAGTAATCTGAGACTATAGGGGTCAGCTGCTCATATTCATAACAAGACTCACAAATATGGAAAATTATGACCCAGGGGTAGAAAGTGTATCTTTGTAAGATATTCTGATATCTCTAAGGGTTATGTTTTTATAGGTGAGCAACAAGATAGAACCATCTCTGAAATAGAGTCAGGAGATGCCGCCTTTCTCGAAACTGAGTTCCCAACAAGAGGTGAAGTTGATAAATCAACTCCTCTATTTGAAATAGAGGAGGAGGATATTGTTTCTCTATCAACGAATCAGGAATCACAGGGGATACCTGAATCTAGTCAACCTAGTGGGAGTAAATGATCTATAAATGAGTCAGTTTCTCAACAGTCTAACCTACAAATAAGTAATCGTCAGATTATTCCTCGGAGAAGGTTTGACATTGAGAATGAGACATTAATAATTCTCCCAGTTGATGATGAAGAACCTCGAACAGTTGAGGAAGCATTGAAATGCTCAATTAAGGAGAAATGAAAAGTTGCAATGGATTAGGAAATGGAGTCCATGAGAAAGAATCAAGTTTGAGATTTAGTCGATCTTCCTCTGGGCCGAAGGGCTATTGGGAATAAGTGGATTCTCAAAATTAATAGGAAAGCGGATGGGTCGATTAATCGATACAAAGCTCGTTTGGTTGCAAAAAGATATACCCAAATGGAGGGTATTGATTTTGAAGAGACATTCTCCCCAGTTGTGAAGTTTGTGTCAATACGAGTCATCCTAGCTATAGTAGCATATTTTGACTTAGAATTACATCAAATGGATGTAAAGATGACTTTCCTTAATGGTAATCTTGACGAGGAAATCTATATGGCATAGCCAGAATATTATACAGCTAAGGGCCAAGAGAATAAAGTATGTAGACTTGAGAAGTCTATGTATGGGCTAAAGCAAACGTCAAGATAATAGAACATAGGATTCAATGAAGTCATTTTGTCTTATAGTTTCGAAATGATCAATAAGGATCATTGTGTTTATCTAAGGAAGGATAAAGGAAAGTTTGTCATTTTATCATTATATGTTGATGATATGCTATTAGCTGGAAGTGACCTAAAGTTTGTGATCGAAGTCAAGTCTTGGCTTTCATCACAATTTGACATAATAGATATGGGAGAAGCTGAGTACATCTTAGGAGTACAGATCATTCGTGATCGATCAAAAAGACTTTTGGGATTGCCCCAAGAAGCTTATATCACAAAGATGCTACAACACTTCAATATGTTGGATTGCAATATTGAACAAATGCCTACAGCGAAAGGTGTTGTTCTGAGCAAAAATATGTCTCTCAAGACTCCTGAATAGATAGTCGATATGAAAAAAAAACCATATGCTAGTGTCATTGGTAGTTTGATGTACACTATGTTGTGTACTCGACCTGATATAAACTACGATGTTGTCTTAGTTGTTTTTAGTCAAACCCAGGATCGAGACACTGGAAAGCAGTGAAAAGGATTAAAGTTGAGCCAGAAGGGCTCTACAGATGCATATTGGGCAAGGGACCTTGATAACAAAAAATACACATCTAATTATGTCTTCTTGCTGAATGGTGGCGCCATCTCATTGAACAACAAGAAACAAGCTTGTGTAGCATTGTCGAAATATGCTTGTGTAGCCCTACCAAACAGACTTGTGTAGTGCTGTTGACAATGGAGGCTGAGTATGTGGCTTATGCAGCGGCTGTACAAGAAGTTGTCTGATTGAGAAAGTTCTTAAAGCATCTGAAGATTGCTGAGGATAGTGGGAGTCCTGTTACAGTGTATTGTAACAATCAAGCAGCTATAGGTTTTTCCAAGGATCCTAAATATCACAACAAAGGCAAGCACATATAAATTAAATATAATTTTGTAAGGGATATTGTTGATAAGAAAAAGATAATTCTTGAGTACATCCCTACACGAGCAATGCTTGCAGATCCTTGTACTAAGTCATTGACTAAAGAGTGATTTCATGGACATGTGAAGTCTTTGGAACTACGCAAGATATAACACATTATAAAAACTGTTATATATATGAAATGCCATGATCTATTCAATTTAAATGTATTTGTTACATTTGGATAAAAGTCTCGATAAGTATGTTGACAGGTTGAGATTGGTTCACTCACATGGACAATCATCTCTATTTATTGAGTATAAATAGAGATAAGACTATTACTTATGAGACATCTTTTGTAGTTGTGAATAGAGACATACTCATAAGTTGATGTCGCCTTGATAATTGTGTCAAGATGAGATCATTTGTATAATGATCGGAGTAAATGAACCCAACATTTACTAAACCTGTTAAAGGTCAGATTAGAATTCATAAGTTGAATTCAAATTAGACATTAGGTATGTCTAGATCGAAATCTGTACGATGTTAAATATATGAGAAAAGCATGCACTCTTTTTGGTAAAGAGAATAACATTGTAGCATGTGATTCATACCACATGTGCTATAGCGACAATAAGGGTAGTAGGAGAATGGATCCCTGCTTCGCTACTATGTGAGACCCTTGAGATTATAAGTTAATCTCAATCTTACCCTATGTGACTATTTAGCTGTCTACTTGAAGTTTTAATTAGTCACTGCTACTTTAGTATGTATCCTATTGGTTATGGATGATTCGGTCTATGGAACATAACTAGGAAAGCGACTGATTATAATGAATAAATTCTAGCTAAAAAGGAAGATTAAATTTGATTTACATTTGTAATACTTATTCACTGGTCGACCAGTTATATTTTTTGTTGAGTACTTAAAAATGTAATTGTGAATAAATGTATTGATTAGAGATGTTGAACATGCTCATGACATAGTTATCATATGAGGGATTAGAGATGTTCATATTAATGTAAATATTTAATCTGGGGTAAAGGTAAGTTATTGATGTATCTGATTCGTTCTATAGAGTAGCTAAGTTAAGTGTAACAACTTTCTTAGCAGTAATTGCTCAGTGTGCTTGCTATCGCACGAACCATTTTCCCTGGAGTATGAATTGAATGTTCTTATATGGTCTTTGTGACTTTCTTATATGATCTTTGTGACTAGATGATCTATATGGATTGATTTGGACGAGTAGGAGATGTAGGAGTTATAGGAAGATGAAGAGACACCCCTTCCTCTTTATCTTCCAACACATTCATATTCCTCCATTAAGATGAAGAGGCCTTTTGCCTCCTATATATACTGCTCCCAAGGCAAAGGGGAGGGAACAATAAGTGAAAGGACAAGTTATGTGTGCGCGTCCAAGCCAATGAAAATTGTGCGAGACAAGCTATGTGCGAGATCTGTGCGAGGTCAAAGAGAAAAGGTTCGTGTCATGTGTATAAGGCCATTGTGCAAGGTTCGTCCGAGTGCACATGATGAAAAAGGGATTATTGAGAAGAACATTCAAGATTGGTTCGTCTAATTATAGAAGAGAGATTTGGTTTGTGAACTTATGAAGAGTTTTTTGATTCGTTCGTGATCGTTCTTCGGATGGCAAAGTCTTCCGGTTTCTTCTCCAAGTGTAGATCACTGTAAATGTTTAGATTTATAAAATTTATTTCTGTAGTTCATGCTTTAGAAATATCAACACATTCAATCCTAATCTATCCCTCTAAATATTCTAATAAAATCATGAAATAATTCTCATTTGCTTTTACCCCACAAACCACTGATCTTATGTTTTATTCTACTTTTAATTTCATAAAAGAAATTTAACTCTTTAAATCATATTTTATTGTCATGCCTAAATTTTTTACACTTTTAAATTTATATAACAATATTTTTCTTATTATTTGAATAAATAATAGTCCAATATTCAACCATATAAAGTGGCACTCATGTGAAGTCAACAAGAAAAAGAAAAAAAAAACAAAAAACCGAAGCAGTAATTATAAACAAGAATTATTAAAAAAAAACTAAAATATCTTTCGTTGCAATCAAGCAAACAAATACTAAAGAGACACGGACCCTCGTATTATTTAATTCTCAAATGGAGAAGCAAATAATACGAGGAAGATGACAAAAGAAGGAAGAGGACGAAGCCTAATTAAAGCCATCATACGGCTACGCCAAGTATGCTTCAGATAGAAGAATACCAAAGCGATAACTAACAGATATTCAAGGTGGTGGACCATGGTGCTTAGTCGTTGTGCGAGATAATAATTATAAAATTTTTATTATTAGTATATAAACAGATAAGTCATGAATAATATTTTACCCTTTATAATTTTTATTATTATTCATACGTACGAAGATAAGGCTTCGCGTAGTCTGAAATCGACATAAAAATTGGCATAAACCTCAAAGGAGTAATTTGATGAAAAAAAAGTAGCTTTACTTGATATTTAATTATATTTATTATGATTTGATTGGATTTGATATGATATGAGAGTAAACAGGGCCATGTGGTCAAACGACCACGAGAAATTAAATTATGCGAGTCCGGTTTTGTCATGTGCGGTATGATATTTGTATTATTATTACTACGTGACATTTCCTTTCCTTTCCTCTATAATAGATCTCTTCTTCGCCTGTTTTCCTGCTCTTCCTTCCTTGATCGATCCTTGCTCGCTGATCCGCCGCGTGAATTTTCCTTCCTGTTCTTCTCTACGGTTTCTTCGTAAGCGAAAAATGATTTGTTTGTTTGTTTGTTTTAATCTGTTGATGAAATTGGGTGTTTTTGATGAAGGAATTGATTGGTTTGTGTGTAGGTAGATTCGTCGCAGAGTTGGCATGGCGGACGGGGAGATGGCGGCGAAGGAGGGCGGCGGGGCGAGTAAGAGGAAGCGCCGAGCGGAGTCTTCGTCGTCGCCGCAGTCGTCGTCGGCGGAGGAGGCGGCCAAGTGGAGAACAGAGGGCGAGCAGAGGACTTACTCCTCCAGGCTCATCGCGGCGCTCCGCCGCGTCCGCTCGTCTGCTCCGGCGCCGACGTCCCGATCGCGGAGCCGCGCGGTCCGGGAGGCGGCGGACCGGGCGCTCGCCGTCTCCGCCCGCGGCCGCACGCGGTGGAGCCGCGCCATCCTCCTCTCGGGTAAGGTTCGCTCTCTCAAGCGCAGTAGAGTGCTCCGGCCGCGTGCCGCCACCCGGCCGAGGCACCCCGCCGCCGCCTCCTCAAAGAGCAGCAGGCTGCCGCCGCTGGAGAAGAAGACGAGGGTCCTCGGCCGCCTGGTCCCCGGCTGCCGAAAGCTCCCGCTGCCGTCGCTCCTCGAGGAGGTCTCCGACTACATCGCAGCGCTCCAGATGCAAGTGCGCGCCATGAGCGCCATCACCGAAGTCCTCTCCGCCGCCAGCGCCGCCCCCTCACCACCACCACCTCCTCCTCCTCCCCAGCCCATGTGAGTATGCGACTGCCATCCGATCGCAGGACCTCTCTCCCTTTCCAACATTGGCGGTGTAATTTATTTGTACATTTTAATCATCCGCTTTCTTTCGATGATTCCCCATGTGCTCGGCTCACATTATTCAACATCTCCATCGTCGTCTTCTTCCACCACCACCTCCACTTCTCGTTTCACTTAAAAATCACATCTCGAATAGGATTAGTAAAACAGGAAGCAGATGGATCCATGTGAATCTTACTTCGCAGCCAGGAGAGAGAACAACACTGCACATGAAAGTTAAAGTTTGACATAATGAAAGCCACGTGAATGGGTCCTCTCTCTTTCCCACTCTCTGTCTCTGTTTTTAAGCCATTAATGCCGTTTCCTTCTTCCATCGCCACCTTCTCTAAAACTAAGGAGCAGTTGAGGCATGACAATACGGCATGGGCGAGTGTCACAAGAACCTCTTCACGACCGCTGCGCTGCTCTGCAATGTCCCCTGCCTCGCTATGCCACCCTGTGAGACAGTGGATGGGACGCCACATCATTGATTTCCCAGGTGGGCTGTCTCGGCCGTGGTGGGGTGAGTAAATGAGGCCCACGGCGATGGGACAGGCCGGGGCCCTCGTGCTGCGGCCACTGTGAGCTTTTGTGCTCTGGCGTCCAACAAGGTGAGCATGTGGAGAGAGAGGATTTGGCCTTTTGCCTTTGCCCTGAGCCATCCATGAGCGTTGGACCCTCGTGCCCTCAGCTGTTGCACCTTGGCAGTTGCCTCCCTGCTCTTGGAGTTTTTTTTTTAACCTCCCGAGTGAATAACATAGTTCGACTAGTTTGGATCCGTTAGATCGAATCGGAGGTCGAACCGGCCAGTTTCCATGGATCAACGGATGTGCCCCCTCACAATTAAATTGAATGCATTCTTTACTAAATCCGCCCCTTATTTATTAGGAATTGCATTTGTAGCTGAAGAAAAATTTAGAGATAAAATTCTAACCACATGCTAATTATAACATCTGAATTAATAATTTTTATGATTTATTTATGTATTGATCCTGCAACGAACCTTCTTTTACACGAAGGAATACAATTTGTATGGTGTATAGACAATTATACTAGGGTCAACAATGGATCAAAGAATTCACTTAAATTATAATTTTTTTAAAAGGTACATTTAATTTTTAAATTTCTGAAATGACCATATTTGTTTTATATTTTATTTCTCCTATTAATCACCATGATATTGCACTTATTGAATAACAGCATTACGGTGTTGTATTTCAAAAATTAATACGAAATGCAATGTTGATTTTCAAAAATCAATATTATAGTGGTGATATATAAATTTCAAAATCAACATCACTTCAATATCCTTCAATATCACTGTGATATTGATTTTTGAAATGTAATACCACAATAATGATATTGATGTTTTAAAATTCAATATTATAATAATATTGTTATTTGAATGCAGTATTATAGTCATCGACTACTATGGTAAAATAAAAAATAAATCAATCATTTGAGAAATTTAAAAGTTATATATGTTTTATGAGAATTTCATAATTTTAAATATACCTTTTAATTAATTGTCCTATTAATCATCGACTAGTATGGTAAAATAAAAATAAACCAATCATTTGAAAATTTTAAAAGTTATATATGTTTTATGAGAATTTCATAATTTTAAATATGTCTTTCCTATTAATTTTGATGATGGAGAAGGACGCCATCTTTTAACCAAAAATGGGAAGCATGCATGAATGGGGGCATAAGAAATCCCACTACCACCCTATTTATAGACACTCACATTCAACTTCGACTGACCACTTTATCTAGAGCTTGGGTGGTCTTTATTCTAAAGGTCACTCATTGTCTCTTTGAATAGTGTTGAGGGATCGACTTGGTCTCGATGTGGTAGCTATATGCAGTGTTTCCAAACTTGACCCGACCCAGTAATTCATCAAGATATATTTTTCAATTGAATTGGCTATAAATTTTATTGATTTTTCAATTTATAATTACCGTCACAATCTTGTACGAAGTAACATAGTAATAAACCTTGGATTTTATTCTTATCCTCCAACTCGATTATCATTTGCGAGATCCTCTAGTTATCAACCGAATTGTATAAATAGATCATGCCATCATTGGATCAAAGATATGTTTGTGTTTTTTCTTTGATGATCCTTTCATTGAAATAAAAGGTTAACTTGTAGAAGAGATTTGTTCCCGCCTGAGACGGCCAATAGATGAGTTATCAGTGAGCTGTGTGAAAGAGCAACGAGAAAATAGAGTGATCCGATCAGGTAAGTTTTTGGAGTTGATTAGGGTCCGGTCGGATTGGGTCTGGATCAGACGAAGTGGGTCGGGTTCAGTATCAGATTAGTGTGCTAGATACTGATCTGGCTAAGAGGATCAGGATTCGAAGTAACTTGAGACGGGGCCCAATCAGTGGCACCCAAGCAGACGTTCCCCGCCGATAACTTTAGCGGTTGTGGATCACCGGTCGGGAAAGTTTAGTCAGGATAAAGCAGAAGCGTTTTATCGGATCTCTTCATAAGTGTTCGGTAAGTAATAGGCTTCCCAAGCAGGGTCTCCCGGTCGAGGTTACCCAGGGTGGCCGACCCAGAGTGACAGACCCAGGGTGGCCGATCCAGAGTGACAGACCCAGGGTGGCCGACCCAGGGTGGTCGACATAAAGTGACCGACCCAGGGTGGCCGACCCAGAGTGAGTGAAGGGTTGCAGCAGCAGTAAAGATCATCCGAATCTCCCCATTGTAAAAAGAGGATTTTTGGCATAATCATGACCTAACAGAGTTGCCAAACATTAATGGGGATCAGAGAAGACAACTTAGACAGATTGTCAGGCGGCTGTGACAGTCTCATAAAGCAACTAAAGCTGCCATTAGCTCAGTCTGCCAACTGGTCAGCTCTTAATGAGATAGGACAACTCTAACAAGTCAGAAGGTTTCCCCTCCCCTATATAAACCCCCTTTGGGACTCCAAAGAGAGGGTTGGCTGCCATTTGGAAACTTTGCCTCCTTTTGTGCTCTCATTTTTGGTCCGATTCGAGTGACTTGTGCCCTATTAGCATTCAAACCAGACCCCGACCCTCACGCTACTGCAGACCGGGGTCCTCTTGGTCAAACCGAGTCATCCTAGTGAGGACTCTCTTCGCTTGTCGATAGGATCAAATTTGACGCCGTCTGTGGGAATCTTCCTGATCGAAAGACGAAGATGAGTGACTCCAACAGGGTGACCGTTACTCTCTCACAAGAAGACCTCAAGTTGCTGGTAGCCGCTAAAGCTCAAAAATTGGCAGCAGAGCAGAAGACTGTCGCCCGCCCGACCCATGATGGTCCTTCGAGCCGGGAGCCCGCATTGGCACAGAAGCGGGAGTTTGCCCGGGTGAGAGTCCTCACTTTCACCGAGCGTTTTTCGGGCCTGCAAAGGGTGCTGGACAGCCCAACCCAGTGGAAGTCTCTTCTAGCCAAGCAAGAATCAACAAAGGGAAGGCTCCAATTATCCAGGCTCCGATCGAGCGCACTGGATTCCCCTTCTCTAGTCAAGTTCTGCAAGAGTCAGTCCCCAAGCATTTTTGGCTCTTGTCCATTCCGGAATATGAAGGAGCTACAAATCTAGAGGAACACCTGATGAAGTCTGAGGATGAAGCCTTGCTGCATCAGTACACAGATGGTATCAAGTGCCGAGCATTCCTGACCACCCTGGCAGGTCCCGCTCAGTGCTGGTTCGACAAACTCCCGGAGGGGTCTGTGCGAGAGTTGGCCGACTTCAAAAGAACGTCCTACTGAAGTATACCTGACATAAGGAGACTCCCTGAGAACAATATCAAGGGCTTGAATGACTTATTGAGGCAACGAAACCGTGAACTCCTCTGACTCGAAAGGAGAAGTATCAGCCGGATACTGATTCTGGTGATATGCTCACATCATAGTGGAAAAGAGTATGGTTGGCAACCTCGACTAGGAAATGATTAGCTCTAACGAAACACTTCCTTCCGACAGTGCCGAAGTCCGACCGATCGAGACACCTCAAGCCCTTGCTCGATGACTGGAGGCACCGCCAGTGAAGGAGCCACTCCTTCGCAGGCTCGGCGATCATGAGTTGCCGGAGTTCCTCGCTGATCAAAGAGGACGAAGGCGAATCTGCTGTTGTGGTAGGCGAAGAGGCGTCTAGAGCTGGATCTGATCGAGGAGATTCAGGATCGGGCATCGGTCCGAATGACTGCTTACCGGCAAAGGATGCAGTGAATATGTAATCCAGAGGTCATACCCTGGAGTTTCCAAGTCGACGATCGTGTATGGAAGAGAGTCAAACCAGTCGGGGAGGTGAGCATGTTGAAGCCCCAATGGGGAGAACTCTCCTTGGTGATCGAGAAGTTGGGGTCGAGAGCTTATTATTTGCGAGATGCCCAAGAAAAGAAGTTGGGAAGGCCTTGGAATGCAACACACTTAAAATTGTATCGTGAGGAAAGTTGAGTTGAGTGACCCCTGTAATTGTATCACATGAGTATGATAGTGAAAACTCAAGATATCTGAAAGATGCAGGTCCAGACTCTCGCTCAGGCGAGTTATAAGCAGGCATGCTCCCACGCACCCACCGGACTCGGTGCCGATCGGGCGTGGTGCTCCACGTTTGATCGAGCCTGGCCTGGCGTGGCGCTCCACGCTCGGTTAGGGTAAGTCAGACGATGTCTAGACTCTTACTTTTGCAAGTTATAAGTGGGCATGCTCCCACGTACCCATCGGACTCGGTGCCGATCGGGCGTGGCGCTCCACGTTCGATCGGGGCCGGCCTGGCATGGTGCTCCACGTTCAGTCAGGGTAAGCCAGACGGTGTCCAGACTCTTGCACTTGCAAGTTATAGGTAGGCATGCTCCCACGCACCCAACGGACTCGGTGCTGATCGGGTGTGGCGCTCCACGTTCGATCGGGCCCGGCCTGGCGTGGCGCTCCACGTTCGATCGGGGTAAGCCAGACGGTGTCTGGGCTCTCGCTCTTGCATGTTATAAGTGGGCATGCTCCACATACCCACCGGACTCGGTGCCGATCGGGCGTGGCGCTCCACGTTCGATCGGGCCCGGCCTGGCGTGGCACTCCACGTTCGGTCAGGGTAAGACAGACGGTGTCCAGACTCTTGCTCTTGCAAGTTACAAGTGGGCATGCTCCCACGCACCCACCGGACTCAGTGCCGATCGGGCGTGACGCTCCACGTTCGATCGGGCCCAGCCTGGCGTGGCGCTCCACGTTCGGTCGGGTAAACCAGACGGTGTCCAGACTCTTGCACTTGCAAGTTATAAGTGGGCATGCTCCCACGCAACCACCGACCTCGCGGCAAACCGGACGTGGCTGTCCACGCTCCATTAAGGTCTCCCGAGCGGCATTGAGACACTTGCTCTTCAGCAAGTTATAAAGGTGATTGCTCACACGCCTCAGGCACTCAGCCGCTCTGCTCAGCACTCAGCTACCTAGCCGTTCTGCTCAGCACTCAGCCGCTCAGCTCGGCACTCAGCCGCTCAGCTCGACACTCAGCCGCTCTGCTCGACACTCAGCCGCTCAGCCGCTCTGCTCGACACTCAGCCGCTCAACTCGGCACTCAACCGCTCTGGTTGGCACTCAGCTACTCAACCACTCTGCTATACTATCTGCTCGGCACTCTGTCATTCGGCTCTGCCACCTGCCAGGCAATTAGTCACTCTACTCAGTTGCTTGCCTACTCAGCCATTGCTCAGTCGTTTACTCGGCTCTATGCCACATGCGTGGCACCCGCAACCATTTGCTTGGTTCGGCAAAAATGCTTAGTTGTTTGCCATACACAGATTTGTCACTCATCCAACACGATCCAATTGCTCGCTTGACATAACTAAATACTCTAGCGGCGACATTCCGAGGGATAAAATACTGATTAACTGGGTAAAATCCAATCCGTAACTTCTGATTGGTTGTGCTTCTATCAAAGGATATCCATTCCAACCTAATTCCAGGATGGAAAGTACGGGTGGAATAAATCAAACCACTAGATTTAGTCTAGTCAGTCAGACTCACGCCTCCTTCGACTAGCCTTGAAGGGGAGATATGTAATCTGGGGAGATAAACGGGTGGCAGATGCATTGATGGCTGACTTGACAGGGAACTCAACATTTAAGGATAAAGATCTTGAGACTATAATGAGGGTCAGGGGTGCGAAAGTAGGGTTTATCCGACCGGGCAAGCAGCCTAGTCAGTCGGACTTGATGCCTCCTTCGACTAGACTTGAAGGGGAGGCTTGTGATCCAGTCGGGTAAGTTTTTGGAGCTGATTAAGGGCCGATCGGATTGGGTCTGGATCAGACGAAGTGGGACAGGTTCAGTATCGGATTAGTGCGCTAGATACTGATCTGGCTAAGAGGATCAGGATTCAAAGTAACTTGAGACGGGGCCCAATCAGCGGCACCCGAGCAGACTTTCCCGGCTGAGAACTTTATGTTAGATCGATGTAGGCGTGCAGAGGGGGGGTGAATGCACTTTCGCGGATCGTTTGATCTCTACAAAACTGTTAGTAGCACAGCGGAATATACAATAAACAACAAAAACAACGCTAACAATACCAGATTTAGTTGGTATCCACCCCGGCCGGGTGACTAATCCAACAATCCGTCGGTGGATCACTCCCCGGATAACCTCCGGCTATCATGTGTCGCTCCTTGTGGGTGGAGAAACCTCACCACAACACCAAACAAAGCTCTGGACACGAAGACTACTAACTTGCCCTTAACCAAGACAAGTTTCGTCAAGAAACTCAGCCACCACGAAGTCCTCTTTAAATAGGACTCGGGGCTGATTTCTCGCTACCAGTCGACTGCCCCCAGGGCAGTCGACTGGTGCCATCCAAATTCGACCGTTGACACTCCCAACATTCGAATTTGCCAGCTCACCAACCTCCTACCAGTCGACTGCCCCTAGGGCAGTCGACTGGTCCCTAGCTGAACCCTTTCCCGAGTACATTCACACAGCACTCGATCCTCACGACTCGACTGACTCCTCCTCCGCAGCCTCGACTGTTGCCTTCGCGCCCTCTTCATCTTCGGCCCTCGTCCCTCGGATGCGCACGCAAACCTCCAGTTTGCCTCCATGCCACCCTTCACGTACGCCTCAAAGTCCGCGCCCATCAGCTCATCGTCCCTGCTCTCCAAGGTCCCTCGGATGCGCACGCAAGCCTCCAGCTTGCCTCCATGCCATCCTTCACCGTACTGAGGCCGTCCAGTCAAGTCCATATGCATAACCTGTACAACCTGCACACTCAACATACGCATATAAGAATACAAGGGAAAACCTAACTTAAACCCTTTACCCAAACATCAAAACCTATGGTCACTCCGGACTATCTTAGGGCCGATTGCTCCAACAATCTCTCCCTTTTTGATGTTTGGCAATCCGTTTAAGTTAGGAAAGCAAGATAGTAGTAAATAACAAAAATAATGCTAAATGAATGCATATGCAATGCATAACTGGATCCTATCCCAAGGCATCCCACACCTAACCCTCCAAGTTAGGAATTTTACACCTAGCCCTCCAAGCTAGGATTTTCCCACCTAACCCTCCAAGTTAGGATTTTCTACCAAACCGGACTTTTTAAAGCTTCTCCCAAGCTCCCCCTTACACTGGACTTACAAAGGCTTATTAAGAATCTCTCCAAGGTTCCCCTTACGCCAAGAATGGAGCAACCATGCTCCCCCTTAATCTTAGCTCCCCCTAAACCTAGGGTTTCTAGCAAAGGTAAGTTTAGTTTCCCAACTTAAACCCAAACTTCTCCCCCTTTGCCATATATCAAAAAGACCCCAATAATATCCCAATTATTAGTTCTTTTAATCTCCAATGATCCTAAACACAGTGTACTAGACCCCCATACACATGTTTCTTATCACTTGGACCCAAGTCAGCTGCTGGACACCCACACCAGCCCTGACCAGTCGACTGCCCTTGGGGCAGTCGACTGATACTCTGATAATCAGTTTTCCGGCTGAATTTTAGAAACGCGTCAGAAATTCCACAAATCTCCAAAAATTCTCAAATTTCGTGGAGAACTTTGTGGTACCCATTCCTACTTGGAAAAAATACATCTACCCATGTATCTATCACCATTCCCAAGTTTGACACAAAATCCAATAATTTCAAAATGAAAATCAAGGCAACTGGGAGGCAACCTCCCCCTTTACCCATGTCTTCTCCCAATTTTCATTTTTCCCAGGCTAAGTTCTACCCAACTTAACTTCCTAAACACCATGTTGAGTTACACACAACCCAACACCCGAGTTCTTCCCCCTTTGACACTCTTATAGCATTGCCCGAGGCAATCTTTCCCAAAGTGCCAAAAAGAACTCAACAAATGTCTAAAAATTTCAAAGTTTGCAAGCACACTTGCTAGGATATACCCTATTCTAGAAAAATATGATATCATAGAAATATCAAGTGTGCTTGACTTTTGGTACACACCTAAGTTCCTTAAAAGATTTGGCATTTTGAAATTAAGTCATTATTCCTTGTGTTTGCCTCTTCTAACCCTTTCAATTTGACACAAGAAATTGTCCTCAACTCTAAGGTTCATCCATAATTCCAAGTGTTTCTGAAAAACCCCTCAGAATTCCAAGTGTTTCTGAAAAACCCCTCACAATTCCTTATGCATTGCTATGATATTCTTGAGACAGATTATGCTAAAATTGATTTTGAAAAATTTTTAGAGCCTGAAATTGAAGTAGTTTATTGTGAAGAATCTTTGGTTATTTCTTATGCTGAAATTGAATGTGACAAACTTTTAGAGGTACCTGAGATTGATTTTATGGATTGTGAAACTTTTCTTGATATACCTCAAGTAGAATATGCTTGTGAAAAATTCATTGAGGTACCCAAAATTGACTTTATTGGATGCGATGCATTTTTAGATACATGTTATGTAGAGATTGATGATATTGCATTTTTATCTTACCCTGCACGCTTGAGGAAGGTTTTACATGGTTTTGCAGGGTCCCAGAGATTTCTTGAGTGGGTTTTACATCTAGACAGTCTTCAACCACCTGGAAGATTTTTCAGAAAGAATAAAGAGGGAGGAGATGATCTTGCTTTAACTTATAGCACTCCACCTCAGAAGTGGCTATTGTATTTAAATCACCTTCGGCCACCTGGACAGTCTACTGTGAAGAATAAGTGTGGGGGAGTGGTGCAAAATAAAATTGAGCAAATGAAGGAAATTGTTTTAGCTACTCCTACTCCTCCCCTACCAAGATGGAGATTATTCCTTGACAGACTCCGACCGCCTGAAATAAAAGGGAGTTCACTTTTTCTTGCATTTTCTTTCATTGCATGTTTCATTTTTATGTTCTTTAGAAGTAGAATTTTCTTTTGAAATGAATTCTTGCTAATAAATGCTTGAATAGAGTAGAATTAATAAATAGGCATTATAAATGCCATTTTATGTCTTTTGGCACTTTTCCTTGATTAATAGGAATAAATGTATCCCTTTAGGTTATTTTCATAGCATTTTAGAGTCTTTTGAAAACAAATTAAATTTGGTTGTTAAAACTTAGGGTTTGAGCTCATGGATGAAATCTTGGATGCTTGAGTACTACTTGGCCATGGATTCTTGATTGAGGACTTGAGATGAATTATTTTTACCTAGTGAGGGTTAGCCTTATTTTTGTGACACATACATGTGATTGTACTCTAGAACTTGCTTAGGTTCTTTCAAAATCATATTTTAATGATTAGATCACACCTATAGAGGCTAAATAAATTGTTTACCTTTCCATGTCAATTTTTGATAATAATCATGTTCATTCTATTTTCTCTCCTTATTTCCTACTCTTAACCATGCTTTCTAGGGACTTGTTTGTTTGGAGATGTTCTTTGATGTTATTTTGCCCGAGACGGACAAAAGATTAAGTGTGGGGGAGTGGATAGTGTGATGGAAACATTTGAAAAAAAAATTCATTTCATTGTTGAGTTGAAGCCAAAAATTGCCAATTGGAGTGGAGTTTGGTATCAAGATTAATGGGAATTTAGTTGTGAATTGGAGGTGAAGTGGATCTTAAAAAAATCTGCAATGGGAAGAATGGTACACGGAAAAAAAAACAGAAAAAAAATAGAAAAAAATTGTGCCATGGAAGAGAGTTTGAAAGCAATGGAGTTTGTAGCACTTGGGAAGTAGGAATTATGGAAGTTTTAATTGTCAACACTTTGCTAAAGTCTGAATTGAAGTTATAAGCTTGAATTGTAGAAGAAAATCTGTGCGGAATAGAGGAACCAAGTGGAAACAAGAGAAGAAGAAAAAAAATCTGTGTAAAGGGAAAAATCAGAAATTTTGTGCCAAAGAGAAAAGTTTGCTATGAAATTGTTTCGGCCACTCTTCTAGGAGCCGAATTGCAGTCAATGGTTGCTGAATTCAGTGAAGAAGAAGAAAACTGAGGCCAATGCGGAAAAGAAATGAACAGAAAAAAAAAACACACACACACACACACAATGAAGCATGATGTATCAAATTTGCCATAGAGTGTGTTTCGGCCATTGTACTAGAGGATGAATGGCAACTGTGATAATCTGAAAATTTCAAGGATGAAGAGTTTGAAAGGTCGGAAATCTGAAATGAATTGCTTAGGAGTTAGAATTTGAGAAAAAAATGTAAGTGGAAGAACTTGTGCCAACTTGAAGTGATGGGTATCAAAGCAAAGGCTACATGTGGAGCAGCAAAATTCTGTCTCTGAATGCTATCTAATGTCACGAATTTCCTAATAGGAATGCTGATCCGAAGGAGTTCATTAGCAGATTGGAAAAAAATAGAAGAAAACAGTTTGAAGAAAAAAAAACACAAAGGAAACAACAAAGAGTTAAGTTGGCACATTGAGTTTTGGCACCATGAAGTAGTGAAGATATTCTCATCCGAATCAGAGTTTTGTTCCATATCATTCTGATTTCAGTAGAGGAAAGAAAGAAAGGAAAAAATTCAGAAAAGAAAAGAGAAGAGCAAAATTGGCACGGAAGATGGAAAGTTGGCACAAAGGAGTTGTTGAGGCTTTTTCATCAAATTTTGGAAGAGCAATGCTTAAGCTCACTTCATCACACTTTGACTTCATTATATGGACTGAAAGGAGGGCAAAATTGCATCAAGAATATCCTTAAACATCCAAGTCTTCCATTTCATTCAAATTAGCTATTTACTTTGCTTTTATTCCATTTCTACCATTACCTATTTCTTTCACTTTTGGATAAACTTTTATAGATGATTGATCCTAATCTTGAATAATGGTAGAGAGTAGATAATAAGCAAGCTTATGGTAGTGCAAGAGGCATGTGTGTATGAGTGAGCTCCATTTCTATCATGTATTTAGGATTTAGGAAGAGAGCCACCAAAAGTTCCCCTTGAGAGGTTTAGTGAGTGAAATTCATCTCAATGAATCATAAAGGTTGAATTGGTTAAGTTGTTTATTTAAGGACAAGATACTAATCTATAGAGCTTAGATTTTTGAGAATTAACAACCCTAGGTAATTTCTTTTCAATTGCTTCTACTCATGTTTGGGAATAACCTAGGGGATACATATTTAGTACTTTTCGCGAGACGCTCAAGCTTAAGTGTGGGGGAGTTGATAAGTGTCATTTTGTTGATCATTTTATATGTTTAAATCTGTGTTTGACCCATATTTTACTTGTGTAATTGTGGATTTGCCTAGGTTTTAGAATTTATACCCTTTTTGGACCTAAATGTAAATCTTGTTATATTTGGGTTGTTTTGTCACTAAATTTTTGATCTACTTTTGAAGGCTTCAAATGATCAGGGACCTAGGTAATGATGGGTCAAAGTTGAGTTGAAAGTGGATTAGATCCAAGGAATCAAGCGTCAACTAATTTGGACCGTCCGATGAGAGAACGGTTAGATCTAGACCATCTGAGAACTTTTGATCAATCCGAGCTGGGATTAAGGCTAATCAAGTGATCATATCAAGATCCGAGAGTTTCAGCTAAATCAGAGACCATCTAGCCGTTGGATCATGATTGGAGTGTTCTAAACCATCCATACAAAGATCAAGGTGATCTGGATCATCCGTTGAAGATCTGGCAGATCCGAGCTACCACGAGGATGATCTTGACCTCTGATCAAGATCTGAAAAATTTGAATCAAATCGGACAACGATCCACCGTTGGATGAAGCGCAATCAATCTCAGCCGTCCACTTCATTAACTACTTAAACCGAAGCCCTGTTCAGATCTGATGTCGCGACCTCATTTCTCTTCCTCAGTTCTTCAGCTCGTGCTCTCTCAATTTTGCATCGTTTTCTTTGAAATTTTTTCCATCAGAGGCGTGGCCGACTCGATCACAATCCTGAAGCAAGATCTCTGGAGGAGAGTTTCATGGCGATTTTAGCTCGAAATTGTGCCGGATGCAGAGCTTCTTGAGGGTTTCGGCAGATCTACATTTTGAGCTTTTGGATCTCGATCGCAACCATTTCCTCGCATCTGAATCGTCTGTAGGGGTTCTAGGATGAGTTCAGATGATTCCCAAATCATCACCGCGTCTTTCCACATCGAGATCTAAGCGTTCGAATTGGAATTTCCATCAAGTGTGCAGTTTCGAGCAGATTTGTCATTGGAGCTTGCTTCCCATTGATTTGTGAGTTTAAGGGGTTCTTGGCTTGCCCTTGCGTGACGAACAAGGTGGTTTTGAATCAAGGATTGGTCGAGGCTAGGTTTAATTGCATTTCTTTGTTTTCTCATGCTGTAATTTCTATTTCTGCAATGTTCCTGTTTCTGCAATCGACTTAGTTGCTGTAGTTTCGTTTCTGAATTTCTCTAGCTTAAATCAGTTTCCATTCTGCAAGTAGATGAGTTAGTGAGTTAGTTCAGTGATCAATCGTAACCAATTTCAGTGAATTCTCTATTTGTTGCTTGCGTATCAAGTGGCCATTTGAGTATCAACTCTGTTTTCTGCATTTGTATTGCTGTTCCTGAATTTTGTATCAGAGATTTCATTTTCCCTGATTTGTCTCCGCAATTGTTAGCTCACAATTCAGCATTCTAAGTAGTTAGGTCTATTGGCAGTGAGTAATTGTACTCAGTTTAGCTTGAATCAAACTTTGAAGTATTTCTGAATTGCTTATCTTCTTTTGACTAAACTGCTTGTGTATCAGTTTTTTTCCTTTCCCTTGAACACATCTGAGTTTTTGCATTAAGCTGGCTGTAGTTTATCTCCAGAATTTGCAAGGCATCTCGTTTACATTTAATAGCATTTGATTGCAGATTTTGATCATTAGTTGTAGCGTAACAACTTCATATCAGCTTTCAATTCCTATTACTGCCATTTAATCCATTTTCTGAAGTTTTAAGCTTGTAGATTCTGGATTTAGAGTCAAGTTTACATTAGTTCTTCTTAGTTCAACTTTCTCTATTGCTTCGCATTACGATATAGCTATCATTCCTGAAATTCTTCTTCCATGATATGAAATCTGATTTCCATTTCTGAATTCTGCACTTATCTTTTTCTGAATTCATGCTTTCAAAAGTTCCCTTAAGTTCATTTCGGTATTCTGCTGCATTCAAGATTGATTTCATGCTTAAATTCATGATTAGCACTTCACTCTTAGCTTGTTTTCCAATCTAAAATGAGTTAGTTTCAATTCGGAATCTACAATCACAACCTTGGTACTTAGTAGCATTTTGGCACATTGATTTCCTTCATTCCTTGAGTATCAAGTGTTCCCTATTTCATTTGCTTCGCATTGAGCTTGCATCTAATTTCAGATTGATTTTCCCGACTTGATAAGTGAAATTGTTTGATTAGTTTTTTTTATTGGTTAAGTTCTTTAGCTATCATTACCTAGTTTAAGTCTTTCAGCTAAGTTTTCCTTATTTCTCATTGCTTCTTCATTTCTCATTACAAAACAAAACCCAGAATTTATTTGAAACCCAAAAACATTGACGACACATAAATGCGAGCATGAATCACACAACTTGAACTAGTCTTTGGAAAAATACGACCTGTGGTCCCTTTACTACGCTCTTCTTCTTTGATTGCAAAAAGGGTTTCCAGCAAATTTATAAATATCTAAATTTGAGACCCACTTTCGTGACAGTCATTTTGGGTCCATCAAGCTCCCCCTTGAGCTCTTAGCCTTAGCCACCTCCTTAGGTGACTCGATCCACACTAGGCCACACCGGTGTACCACCGGTGACTCTTGGCCTACAAAATTGACCTTTTTAACCTTGGGCACCTTGTCCTTGGTTAGGTCACTCTCTTTACCCTTGGATGGCATCCCCTTGCCACCCTTGGACATTCCCTCCTTACTAAGATTATATGTTTTCCCAACATACTTCTTTCCATTGCCCTTGGAGGTCTTAGATCGGTACCCCAATCCCGATCTATCATAGTTGGGTTTGATGCTACCCAACACCATGTCTAAGCCCTTAGATCCGACCGTGAATCTTTCTAGGACTTTTTCTAATGTATCAAGCCTTGCCCTCAAGGCTTGATTTTCCTTCTCTAGACCTTTAACCTTGTAGTCCATATGCCCACTTTGAACATTCCTAGGACTACCCATTTTCTTAGGCATTTGTTTCCCTCTCTTGGGATTAATGCCTTTAGCCTTGGATACACAGGTCTTAGGCCTATCATGATGCATGCTTTTTCTAGAGTGGTGATCTACCTTGTTATCCTTATTCCTATCATTGTACTTAAATCCAGAGTTATGTACCATTAAGCAATTTTCATAATTTCTAGCATGCATGAGTGAGTGATTTACATGATTTTTAGAATGCAAGGAAGAACTTGAAATTGAATTGCATTTTGGCTTAAGGTTAGAAGTTACCTTCCTTACCTTTGGTGTTCCTCCTTGATGTGGGTTTCTTCTCTTCCTTCTTTCTTCTTTTTCCCATCTTCTTAGATGCTCCATTTTCTTTATTTCACCTTTCTTTGGGCACTTGGTGTGGTAGTACCCTAGCTCACCACATGTGAAGCATCTAATCTTCATTTTTCTCTCTTGGGCTCCTCCATTCCTATAATTCATGTTAGATTTTAATCGAATGGACCCGGGTTTAGAGAGTACCTCCTTTTTACCTTTTGGGCACTTATCCTTGTAGTGTCCCTTTTCATTGCATCCAAAGCATATAATGTGGTCTTTGGCTCTTGCTTTGGTGGAGGTACTAACTTCTTCTTGCTTCGGTGTTGAGGATGGCCTTTCCTCCCCCTAAATCCTTGATGTGGAGCCTTTTTCACTTTCTTCCTCACTAGAGGATGTGGACACTTCTTCTTTTTCGGATGTTGACAATTCCGTTTCTTTTTCCTTTTTCTCCTCTTCGGATATTGAGCTCCTCTCCTCTTCTTGGACCATTAAGCCCATTTCCTTAGGTTCTTCTTCTTCTACTCGTGTAGGGTTTTCATGGACTTCTTCTATCTTTTTCCATAGATCATGTGCATTTTCATATTTACCTACACTACTCAAAACATGGTTAGGCAAAATATTAATCAATATATCGATTACCTTATCATTTGCCCTAGATTGATCTTGTTGCTATTTAGTCCAAGATCTAGGACGAAGTTGTTAGGATCGATACGCCTTGCTAGAGGGGGTGAATAGCACTTTGTCGAACCCCTTCTTCCTACACGATTGTTAGCGCAGCGGAAGTACAAATAAAACAATAAATACAATGCTAACAAACCGTATTTAGTTGGTATCCACCCCGACCGGGTGACTAATCCAACAATCCTTCGGTGGATCACTCCCCGGATAACTTCCGGCTATCACGTGTCGCTCCTTGTGGGTGGAGAAACCTCACCACAACACCAAACAAAGCTCTGGACACGAAGACTACTAACTTGCCCTTAACCAAGACAAGTTTCGTCAAGAAACTCAGCCACCACGAAGTCCTCTTTAAATAGGATTCGGGGCTGATTTCTCGCTACCAGTCGACTGCTCACTTACCAGTCGACTGGTAGGCTTCAACGGCTACAAAATATGCAATGAATGCCTCAGCCGCCTTTGCAACGGTCGACCTCCAGTCGACTGGTACAAGACCAGTCGACTGGAGCCAGTCGACTGGAACCAATTCCAGTCGACTGGCAGTCGACTGGTCGACCCTCCTTGGGTCGACCCGATTCTCTGTGTGTTGTGGTCCCAGTCGACTGCCACAATGGCAGTCGACTGCCCTGCTCACACACCTAAGGTTTCCCCTCCTGAGTACATTCCACTCCGCACTCAAACCCTAGGATTTCCCGAGTACAATCACACTGCACTCGTACCCTCACGACTCGACTGACTCCTCCTCCGCAGCCTCGACTGTTGCCTTCGCGCCCTCTTCATCTTCGGCCCTCGTCCCTCAGATGCGCACGCAAGCCTCCAGCTTGTCTCCATGCCACCCTTCACGTACGCCTCGAAGTCCGCGCCCATCAGCTCATCGTACCTGCACTCCATGGTCCCTCAGATGCGCACACAAGCCTCCAGCTTGCCTCCATGCCATCCTTCACCGTACTGAGGCCGTCTAGTCAAGTCCATATGCGTACCTGTACAACCTGCACACTCAACATACGCATATCAAATACACAAGGGTAAACCTAACTTAAACCCTTTGCCCAAACATCAAAACCCATGGTCACACCGGACCATCTTAGGGCCGATTGCTCCAACAGAAGTTTCTTCCCGTGCTTGTCCTTTGAAACTTCTAAGGGTTCTTCAAGCACAATTCGGCATGCCCAATCCATTCCGAACCACGTCTCGATCCTCGCCTTCCAATATGCAAAATCTTCATTGTTGTAGGCCGGAGGTGTGTAGATCTCGTCCCCAAGTGGACTTCACCTTCCATTTCCTCTAGCGTATGCTCCCTCGACGGTTAGTCCGATCAAGAGTGGTCCTTCGCTCTGATACCAATTGTTAGGATCGATTCCGTACGCTAGAGGGGGTGAATAGCGTTTTGAACTCTTTCTTGAACCTGCGTTGTTAGTAGCACAGCGGAATATACAATAAACAACAAAAACAACGCTAACAATACCAGATTTAGTTGGTATCCACCCCGGCCGGGTGACTAATCCAACAATCCGTCGGTGGATCACTCCCCGGATAACCTCCGGCTATCACATTCGCTCCTTGTGGGTGGAAAAACCTCACGACAACACCAAACAAAGCTCTGGACACGAAGACTACTAACTTGCCCTTAACCAAGACAAGTTTCGTCAAGAAACTCAGCCACCACGAAGTCCTCTTTAAATAGGACTCGGGGCTGATTTCTCGCTACCAGTCGACTGCCCCCAGGGCAGTCGACTGGTCCCTAGCTGAACCCTTTCCCGAGTACATTCACACAGCACTCGATCCTCACGACTCGACTGACTCCTCCTCCGCAGCCTCGACTGTTGCATTCGCGCCCTCTTCATCTTCGGCCCTCGTCCCTCGGATGCGCACGCAAACCTCCAGTTTGCCTCCATGCCACCCTTCACGTACGCCTCAAAGTCCACGCCCATCAGCTCATCGTCCCTGCTCTCCAAGGTCCCTCGGATGCGCACGCAAGCCTCCAGCTTGCCTCCATGCCATCCTTCACCGTACTGAGGCCGTCCAGTCAAGTCCATATGCGTAACCTGTACAACCTGCACACTCAACATACGCATATAAGAATACAAGGGAAAACCTAACTTAAACCCTTTACCCAAACATCAAAACATATGGTCACTCCGGACCATCTTAGGGCCGATTGCTCCAACACTTTAGCGGTTGGGGATCACCGGTCGGGAAAGTTTAGTCGGGATAAAGCAGAAGCATTTTATCGGATCTCTTCATGAGTGTTCGGTAAGCAATAGGCCTCCCAAGCAAGGTCTCCCGGTCGGGGTTACCCAGGGTGGCCGACCCAGAGTGACAGACCCAGGGTGGCCCACCCAGAGTGACAGACCCAGGGTGGCCGACCTAGGGTGACAGACCCAGGGTGGGCGACCTAGAGTGACAGACCCAGGGTGGCCGACCCAGAGTGGTCGACCCAGGGTGACAGACCCAGGGTGGCCGACCCAGAGTGACAGTCCCAGGGTGGCCGACCCAGGGTGGCTAACCCAGAGTAACAGACCCAGGGTAGCCGACGCAAAGTGACAGACCCAGGGTGGCCGGCCCAAGGTGGCCGACCCAGAGTGACAAACCCAGGGTGGCCGACCCAGGGTGACAGACCCAGGCTGGCCAACCCTGGGTGACAGACCTAGGGTGGCCAACCCAGGGTGGTCGACCAAGAGTGACCGACCCAGGGTGGCCGACCCAGAGTGAGTGAAGGGTCGCAACAGCAGTAAAGATCATCCGAACCTCCCCATTGTCAAAAGAGGATTTTTGATATAATCATGACCTAACAGAGCTGCCAAACATTAATGGGGATTAGAGGAGACAACTTAGATAGATTGTCAGGCGGCTGTGGCAGTCTCATAAAGCAATTAAAGCTGTCATTAGCTCAGTCTGCCAACTGGTCAGCTCTTAATGAGATAGGACAGCTCTAACAAGTCAGAGGGCTTCCCCTCCCTTATATAAATCCCCTTTGAGACTTCAAAGAGGGGGTTGGCTGCCATTTGCAAACTTTGCCTCCCTTTGTGCTTTGGTTTTTGGACTGATCCGAGTGACTTGTGCCCTATTAGCATTCAAACTAGACCTCGCCCCCCACGCTACTGCAGATCGGGGACCTCTTGGTCAGACCGAGTCATCCTAGCGAGTGTTGGACCTTGGATGGCTAGAGAGGGGTGGGTGCAAATAGCCAGACACTCAAAGATTTGGCTCTTTGAAATCTTTCTGCGATCAAATTAGCAGCGGAAGCAAAACATATGCAGAAAGACAGATACAAAGAGACAGACCAAACCAGCGCTAACACGAGGATGTACAAGGTTCAGGGATAATTTGCCCCTACTCCTTGGCGTGCCCGTGAGGTGGGCGATCCCTTGATCGTCGGCAGATCAATCCCCGGAACTCCGGATAGAATATCTTCTCCTTCTCGGTGGAGTAACCTCTCCACAAGTGTCTCAGTAGAATAACAGTTAAGCCCTCAAGAGACAACGAGAAGGAAAGCTCATGGATACAACAGAAGCGCTCAAGCAAAACGATACAGAGAGCTCCACAACCCAGCAAAAACACTTCACTTGTTTTTCTATCTGTTCTTCATATCGCTCCTCTGCTTCCCAGTTTCTTCTTAAGCTTCCACTCACCGTCGCCAGACTCCATCAGCACCCACTGAGCCACAGCCTGACCCACTGACTCCACTGAGCACTCAGTCCACTGAAGACCCTTTCAGCTGAGCCTCCGGTCAGTCGCCAGCCGCGCCAGAAGCCGTTGAGACCTGGAAACAGAAAACAGACAAACCTGCCACGGTGAAAGTCACCATTGACTCTTCTCCTTGGTTTGTATCATCCCTGTCTCACCTGCACACTCAACAGAAGCTTTACAAAGCATATTACAAAGAAATCAGCAGGTATCAGAAAGATTCAGAGTGAAATCAGTGCGTCTGACAATGATTCAAATTAAAGTTATCAGACACTGATCGGTCACCCGACCGATCAGTGAAGACCCTGATCGATCAGGTCACCTCCTGATCGATCCAGTGACTCTGTGATCGGTCACACTGACCGATCAGGGATCGTGGATCAGTCAGGCAGACCGATCCACCAGCTTACTGGAGATTCCTCCAGCTCCCACCAGCCAAAGGCCCTGATCGCTCGCCTGACCGATCAGGTTGTGCCCTGATCGGTCTGGTGACCAATCAGGTCACTCCCTGACCGATCAGGAATTATCTTGATCGGTCAGGATGCGGATAAACTGATCCCTGATCGGTCAGATCGACCGATCAGGGTTTCTCACATAACCATTCTGATCTCTCTCTGATCGTTCACCAGAACGATCAGAAGTCAAACAGAAACATTCTGTTCTCTTTCTGATCGTTCACCAGAACGATCAGTCACCCTGGATCGGTCACCAGACCGATCCACAATCAGGAGTTAGTGTCAACTCGCTGATCGGACCACAGACCGATCCAGCCGCTTCCTAACTCATGCTCAGTCCCCCGGACCAAGACTCCGTGCCCAGCTTCACTCACTGGGACTTCATTCAACCTAGCTTCACTCACTAGGACCTGTCTTCACTCACCAGGGTTTCGGTCACCTAGCTTCACTCGCTAGGACTCGGCTTCACTTATCGAGATTTTCGTCACCTAGCTTCACTCGATAGGACCCGGCTTCACTCACCGGGATTTCTGTCACCCGACTTCACTCACCAGGACCCGGCTTCACTTACCGGGACCCGGCTTCACTCACCGGGACCCGGCTTCACTCACCGGGATTTCCATCACCCGGCTTCACTCACCGGGACCCGGCTTTACTCACCGGGATTTCCATCACTCGACTTCACTCACCGAGACCTGGCTTCACTCACCAGGATTTCCATCACCCGACTTCACTCACCGAGATTTCCATCACCCGACTTCACTCACCGGGATTTTATTCACCGGCTTCACTCACCGGGACCCGACTTCACTCACTAGGATTACCATCGCCCGGCTTCACTCACCAGGATTTCCATCACCCGGCTTCACTCACCGGGACCCGACTTCACTCACCGGAATTTTCATCACCCGGCTTCACTCACCGGGACCTGACTTTACTCACCGGGATTTCCATCACCCGGCTTCACTCGCCAGGACCCGGCTTCGCTCACCGGGGTTTCCGTCTCCCGGCTTCACTCACCGAGATTTTCATCACCCGGCTTCACTCACCGGGATTCGTGTCCAGTCCCCAACCAGGATTTAAGCCAAACTTATCTTATTAACCTAAACTTAAAATCGGTGTCAACACCAAAATAATAATCAGGTCAGACTGCATCAACAGCGAAGACTCTCTTTGCTTATCGACAGGATCATAGAGAATAATAATTTCTAATTAATCTTATTATTGAAGTCAATAGACTTTATTTATACAAGTTGTCTAAACAATAATGAAAATAATAAATATGGCATACAATCACAATAGTTATAAGCATAATAATTAATATAATAATTTCGAAAATATCGTTATCAATTTATATCTATCTTGATTATGATGCCAAATGTGATAAATCTGAATTGTGTTTTTTCTTTGATGATCCTTTCATTGAAAAAAAAGGTTAACTTGTAGATGAGATTTGTTCCCGCCTGAGATGGCAAATAGATGAGGCATCAGTGAGCTGTATGAAAGAGCAATGAGAAAATAGAGAATAATAATTTCTAGTTAATTTTATTTTTGAAGTCAATAGACTTTATTTATACAAGTTGTCCAAACAATAATGAAAATAATAAATATGACATCGCAATAATTATAAGCATAATAATTAATATAATAAATTTGGAAATATCGCTATCAATTTATATCTATCTTGATTATGATGCTAAATGTGATAAATCTGAATTGATTAAATTAATTAGAGATTATTATCTATTATTATCATTAACCTGACAAACTCAACGAGAATACCTAAATGTTGAGTTTGAGTGCTAACTTGGTAAAATAGTATCTAGATAATAGCTTGGTAAATATATCAACAATTTGATCTTCTATAGAGATGTAAGAAACTGGTTGTTGAGTCGCCACACACTCGCGAATAAAATGAAAATCAATCTCTATATATTTGATACAAGCATGAAAGATTGGAATTGCCGTAAGATAAATTGCTCCAATATTATCCCACCAGATTTTGGGCATAGCAGTTGAGGAAAAGTGTAATTCCAAAAGAAAAGATTATAGTCAAATAATTTCGAACGTCGTGTTAGCTATAGCTTTATATTTAACTTCAATGCTTGAGCGAGAGACTGTAGGTTGATTCGTTAAAAGCCAGGAAATATGATTTCGCCCAAGAAATATGACATATCCACTTATAGAACGTCTATCTTTTGGAGATTCAGCCCAATCTGCATCACTGTAGGTAATCAACTCTCATGAGAACTGACGAGATAAAAGGAAACCATATAGAATAGTACCTTTGAGGTATTAAAGAATTCTCTTAACACCTTCCCAATGGTATTCAGTAGAATAATGCATAAATTGACATGCATAATTGACAGCAAAAGCAATATCGAGTAGTGTAATAGTGACATATTGTAGGGTACTTACAATGCTTCGGTAGATTTGCTGAACAACTATTAAAGAGGAGGATAAAGGTACACTGAAACTACCTTCAATGATTGGTGTGGAGATAGGACGTGCACCATCCATGTTTGTTCGTTGTAAAAGTCCAGTAATATATTTGCTCTGACAAAGTAGACAATCTTCGAGATGTGAGAGAAACTCGATGCCAAGGAAAAAACAAGCGTTGCCAAGATCTCGGACAGGAAACTCTTAATGAAGAAGATGCAGTAAAGTAGCAATATCATTTCGATCACTACTAGTTATTAAGATATCGTCCATATAAATCAGAACAAATATTAAAAATTTCTCATTGCATTTGTAGAATAGAGAAGAGTCAGGTTTTGAGCCAGAGAAACCTTGAGTATGAAGGCAAGTAGATAGACGATGAAACCATACACAAGATGTTTGCCAAAGACCTTATATAAATTTTTGAAATTGACAAACATGTGGCAGAAATTGTGAGTGGATGAATCTAGGTAGTTACTTAATAAAAATAATTTCTTCAAGATGTCCATGAAAGAAAGCATTGGAAACATCTAATTATCATTTCGGAAGTTGTAATTTTGATGATTGTACTAAAAGTATCATTAAAGTCAATACTTGGTTGTTGATTAAAGCATTTAGCAATAAGATGGGCGTTATAACGTTCAATGGATCCATCTACACGATACTTGATTCAGTAAACCCATTTAGAACTCACAATATTCATAGACAGAGTATGTCCGGACTGGGAACCAAGCCGAGGGGTGCGTAGGAGAATGCCCACTTATAACTCGCTCAAAGACGAGAGTCAGGACACTCGGTCGGATAAATCCCAGGAAGCGTGGGTCGCCACGCGTCCGGACTGGGAGCCGAGCCGAGGGGTGCGTGGGAGCATGCCCACTTATAACTCGCTCGGAGGCGAGAGTCTGAACACTCGGTCGGATAGATCCCAGGAAGTGTGGGTCACCACGCGTCCGGACTGGGAGCCGAGCCAAGGGGTGCGTGGGAGCATGCCCACTTATAACTCGCTTGGAAGCGAGAGTCTGGAGTGCAGGCAAGTTGACCAAGAACCTCATCCTTCCACTATCGTTACAGAGTTTCGAAGTATAACTGTCTCACAGGCCCTCACTCTGCCTCTCGATATGGTTGGAGATGAATAGCACTCCAGGGTCGATCAAGCTTCTTTCCTTGCTCATTCTCTAGGTAGTATGCTCCCGAAGCCAGCTTCTTGGCAACCTTGAAGGGTCCTCCCCATTGAGGCTCTAGCTTGCTGACGTCCCCGATCGGCTTGATTCTTTTCTAGACGAGGTCCCCGACCTGGAATGCCCTCGGTAACACCTTTCGATTATACCTTTGCTTCATTCTCTAGCGATAGGCAAACATCCGAGCGGCTGCCTTCTCCCGGATTTCCTCGACCAGGTCCAACTCCAGACGCCTCTTCTCCGAGTTATCTTCGTCATAGTCCTTCCGCCGATCAGTCTCGCACCCGACTTCGACTGGCACCATGGCCTTGCCTCCGTAGATCAGCTGGAAGGGTGTGTGGCCAGTAGTTTCTTTCGGCGTGGTTCGCTGAGCCCATAGGATACTCGGCAGCTCGTCGACCCAGGTGCCTCATGCATGGTCTAGCTTGGTCTTTAGGCCTCTCAAGATCTCCCGATTGCCACCTTAGCCTAGCCGTTGCTCTGTGTGTATGCCACGGACGTGAAAGCCTGTTGAATACCGTAGGCTAAGCACCATTCTTGTATCTTCCGACCGTGCAATTGCCTTCCGTTATCCGAGATCAACTTGTGGGGAATTCCATACCGACACAGGATACTCTGCCACAAGAACTTGATCACGACTTGCTCAGTGATACACGCCAAGGCCTCGGCTTCTATCCACTTGGAAAACTAATCAACGACCACCAGTAAGAATCATTTTTGAGCCACAGAGGTCGGGAAAGGTCCCACGATGTCCATGCCCCACTGATCAAACGGGCAGGAAACTACTGATGCCTTCATCATTTCTACGGGTCAGTGAGGGAGGCTGTGGTGCTTCTGACAGGATAGGCATGTGGAGACCATCCGGTCAGCGTCCTTTTGCAAAGTTGGCCAGTAGTACCCAGCCAACAGCGCCTTTCGGGCCATAGCCCGAGCCCCAGCATGACTCCCACAAACTCCCATATCTATCTCCCTCAGCACATAATCAGCATCTTCTTCGCCCAAGCACTTGAGTAGAGGTCAGGCAAAGACCCTTTTATACAACACATCCTCGACCATTGAGTATTGGACCGCTCGCTTTATTAGGAGTAGGGCTTCCTCTGAGTCGGCTAGGAGGACCCCCTCTGTTAGGTACGCAATGAGTGACATTCTCCAGTCTGTTCCGAGCTCCAGCTCAGCCTGCTGCTCTATATGCATTACCATCATCACTTGATCGCTTGGCTGAGGGAGCACCCAAGAACCCACCGAGCTAGCCAACTTGGCTAACTCGTCTACCCGTAGGTTGCTTTCTCTTGGGATCTGCTATTGTTGGACGTCTTGGAATCCGACTTTTAACTTCTCGTAGGCTTCCACAAAGGTTGGTAATCAGCCGCTATTAACCTCGAATCGATCGGAGAGCTACTGGGTGGTCAGCTGAGAGTCTGAGTACAATATTACCCGAGTGGCGCTACGTGCTTGGCCGCTTGTAGTCCAACTATAAGGGCTTTATACTCAACTTCATTGTTCATGGCCCAGTATTCCAGTCGGACCGATAGGTGTAATTGCTCTCCCTTCGGCTAGACCATCAGGATGCCAATCCCACCACCTTGCCGAGCTGACGAGTCATCCACATAAACTTGCCAAACCTCTTCAACCTCTTCAGAGTGTAGTTCACATAGGAAATCGCGGGCCTGGCTGACGTTGATGTAGTTGAGGTCGACGTTCGGCTTTAGCACCCCCGCTTGCCGGATCTGATGGACTGCTCCGTGGAAGCCTTGCTTCAACCGCCTCACCTCTTCGTAGTCGCTGAGTTGGACGTCACCTCCTCGTAGCCGCCAAGCTAGACATCACTTCCTTGTAGTGGCTGCCGCTCATCCCTTCGCTGATAAGGACTACTTGGCAAAGGCTAAAGGAAGTTGGACAGATACCACCAGAGATAACACAGCACAAGCTTGAAATACAGAAAAGGAGCATACAGGAGCACTTCCTTCAAAATTTTCAATTACATCTGAGGTACAGTTGAAAGCAAAAAAGAGATACAAGGAAAATATATATACATCTAAAAAGTTAGCACAGGTTTGGGAAGAGCTCCTATAGTTCTTTGTCCTTAGCGGGGAGCTCATCCCAAACCTGGACAACGCTCATAAAGCTCAGGTCTACATCCGGCTTCAGTACCTTAGCCTTCTGGAGCTGCCGGATGACACCATTAAAGTCATGTTTCAGGCGCTTTAGGACTTATCCAGCCAAAATGTCGCCGAATTCGTCGGACTGTAAAAACCTGACCTTGAGCTCTGCCTCGGCCTCTGTCTGTCGTCAGCCTTGTGTTGTTGCAGTTTAACCATGGCTTCATCCTTAGCAGCCTTCAATCGGGCCACCTTAGAAGATATCTGATCTTGATCTTCTAGGGCTTCCTTGAGCCTCTATGAGGTGGCCAACAACTCTGAATTGGCCTGGGCGATACCCTCCTGTAGGTCGGATATATGACTAATCATCGTCTCTATCACAACCTCTTTCTTGGCCAGCTGGTGCGCTTACTCTTGTATCCAACCATTTAGGACCTCGACAGAGGACTCCAGGAGCTGGACATCCTCGGACAGTTTCTTTTCCTTGGCTTGGAGTTGCTCTTGCTCCTGGGCCAAACGGCACACGTCATCTAAGAGGGCAGGGGCCCTCTCTGACAGTAGGCGCTCCCGATGGCGAGTGCTCAGGCGGGACACTTTTGAGGCCTGCAAGACGCCCAGGTAGTGGTCTACCTTAGCACGGAGATCTCTGCTGACCTCCAGTTGCATCCACCCCCCCCCCCTCTCCTGAGCTCGGAAGACCTCAGCCTCCAGCTGGGCCACTTGCTAGCGCAAAAGCTCAGTCTCCTGCTCAGAAGACACCAGCCGACCCAGGGCGAGACACTCAAACGTAGTCTGACACAAGAAAAACAAATGTTAAAAAGCAAGGCAATAAACTAAGGAGAGGGTACTAAGGGGTTTACCTGGAGGAGGGTCTTGTACAAGGTGGCAATGACCCCAACTGAGGGTGCCCCTCCGAGGGATGTAGCCTGCTCCTCGGAACTCCTCAACACAAGACCCTATCTCCGGGGGCATGGCATTGCTCGAGTGGACCCAGAGCCGGGAGGAAGCTGGGGCAGGAGGCTCGGTGGAGAGGCTGGTACGCTGGAAGGGTCGGGCGCACCATCGTCAGCGCTAAAAGACGCCTCGTCAACCGGGCCTTTCCCCTCTGAACCTTCCTTGAGTTGAAGGGGTTGGCGGCCCACGGTCGCTGCCTTCTCAGCCATCGCTACCATGCGGAGCATACGAGCGCTGGTGAGTAGGGGCTCGCTCGGACTCACCCCCTTGCCCTTGAGGCTTCTGGAGGCCTCGGAGACTCGGGGGTGGACCTCAGCCTTACCAACCGGCACCGCAGCGATAGGTGACACCCCCCGCGTAGTGCGTGGAGAGAGGAACTATGTCCTTATCATCCGTCACCACCCTAGTCGGGCGGGTTCTTTTCTGTCGATGCGGGGGGGGGGGGGGGGGGGGTTGCAGGCTTCCGTCATCAGTCTTCAGGCGTGTTTTCCTCCTCCACCCCTCCTCGACGGACAGGATGAGGCGTGACCGCTTGACAAGCGGTTGGCTCACTTCTCCCGTGGGTGGTAGGCTCGCCTTCTCCGTAGGCTTTGGCGCCGCCACTGGAGCTAAGGTTTGCAGGGCCTTGTCGTCTCCTCCCTCCGCAGCAGGAACGACAGATGGCACAACCTCCTTAATGTTGAAGGGCTTGACAATGGCCTGCTCCTCGTGGGGAACTTGCTCGAAGCCTTCGGAGGACTCTGCTCCGGAGAAGGAGCGACAGGAGGAGGGGTCAAGTCTTGTTCATTAGCCAACTCCCACTTGAGGAGCTTGTTCATAGCTCGAGACGACATGATGTCCTCTGCGATATGAAAACAACAAGATATCAGTTAGAATTGACAAACATTTAATAAAAATGAGAACTTACGGAGGCTGGGGCTAATGCTTGTGGCTTTGGAGCTGAGCCTGACTCGGTACAAGAGCTCTTCACATTGCACCAGGCGGGGGTCGTCGAACTTCATGCCAGCCAGGATGCCTCTGGCCTGCTGGTACCCCTGATCCTGTTGAAGGTCGTCCAACTCCGGAATGGTCGGTAGGTCTTCCCTCTAGCGGATGGGGCCGAAGTGGCGCTCAAGGAGCTGAATGAAAAAGAAGCATTCTTTTCATCCCTTATAGGAGGAAGGAAGACTCCCTATAAACTTATGACTGGGGCGAGCTGTGAAGCTGAAAGCCCCCTAGATGCTAGGGTTGGGAGGAAGAAGAACTGGAAAAAGCATGGGGTCAAAGGAATGTCGAAGAGTTTGAAAAGGATGAACGCCCCGCCCATTTGGGCGAAGATGTTGGTAGCCATATGATATAAAGGAATATCAAAATACGAAGATATGCTCATGAAAAAAGGTGGAAGAAGAAAGCGGAGTCCTAGTTCTATTTGCCCTAGGAAGAAGGTGAAAAATCCTAGAGGAGGTTCTACGGGGGCTGATCTACTCTAGGGGCTTCTACCTCCAATTCCGCCGGAATGTCGTACGCTTCGCAGGCGACTCGGAGGGCCTCCGACTTAACCCTAGAGGAAGTGTTTCGTACCACTCCAGGCGGTAAGTCTCCTCCTTCTCCGGTTTCTCCTTCCTACTTTGGTCCTTTTTCTCTTCCTTGCTCATGATTTCTAATGAGAGAAGGAGAAGAGGAAGGAAACTTACGTGTGAGGAAGAAGCCCTAGTGAAAGAAGATGATAGTAGGCGGGAATAGAATGCACAAACCCTGCTAATCGATGATGTAAGAAGGCGGATGAACGCTTTCGCCTTCCCTTGTTATACAGAAGAAGCCGCCCTCGTGCGGACAATGGGGGCACATCACGTGGACGGTAATGACCACCCATCTCGAGGTGTCGCCCCTCTTTACGACCATCGTTTGGTATGGCCCTACGGCGCGTATCAGCAGGAGATCGTGAAGAAAAGATTTGTACACGTGGCAAGGCTACATTCGCTGAGATATTTTATCACCATTAAGAGATTCCATGCGCTTTTAATGGGTGATAGACAGCTATTATTGTCTTGCCTCGAATCTCACAGGGACTTTTGGACTAATTCAAAAGACTACCTCAAGCCAAGGGATGAATGTTTCGATTCCTCGGACTCGACAAGCCGCTAAAGGAGAAGTAATGGATATATGAGCCCACAGATGCATAGCTTCCCTTCGCTGTACCACTAGTCTAATCAGGTAACCACACTTCCTTCGATTAGACTTGAAGGGAGGGACTTGTGATGGGGTTGAGCATCCCAGAGTTGACATGTGGCGCGGGGAAGCTATGTGTAAGGGTCCACCGAACCGTAGCGTCGAGGTCGGGCTCCCGAGACCACCTCTAGAGGGCAGACGCCCGAGATCAGACCAAGCAGTCGGACTCCCGAGACTACCCCGGGAGGATAGACACCCGAGGTCATCCTGCGCTTCAGGCTCCCGATACCACCCCGGGAGGACAGACACCCGAGATCATGCCAGGTGTAGGCTCCCAAGACCACCTCGAGAGAACAGACGCTCGAGGTCAGACCTGGTAGTCGAACTCCCGAGACTACCCCGGGAGGACAAACGCCCGAGATCATGTCGAGCTTTAGACTCCCGAGACGGAGGACAAACACCCGAGGTCATGCCGGAATGTAGGCTCCCAAGACCACCTCAGGAGGACAGACACCCGAGGTTAGACCAGGCAGTCGGACTCCCGAGACTACTCGGGGGGCAGACGCCCGAAGTCATGCCTGGCTTTAGGTTCTCAAGATCCTCTTGGTAAAACAAATGAAGGCCCCGAAATCAGCTAGGGAGATAAGCCCAGAGATTGACTCGGGAGAGTGGAGCCCAAAGATCAATACATCATATAGCCCAATTTCAAGTAGTTGTTC
Organism: Boesenbergia rotunda; assembly: GCA_024364735.1. Taxonomy (NCBI): domain Eukaryota; kingdom Viridiplantae; phylum Streptophyta; class Magnoliopsida; order Zingiberales; family Zingiberaceae; genus Boesenbergia; species Boesenbergia rotunda. Next base: position 44,294 of record JAGFNQ010002545.1, read on the forward strand.
CTCTTTCCAGAACAGAAAAGTCATCGGATAATTATTGTCCGCTACACCAGGCAATTAGGGCCTTAATGATCGCAGCGACCATTACCTAAAAATTATCACGTAATCGATTATTAGGGAACGTGGAGGCACATGTGACCAAGCCCTCAGGAATATAAGATGTTTTAACATCCAGGTAAGGAGGTAAGCTTTCCGAACTTAATCAAATCTTGCTTCCTCGTTGTCCTCCTAAGATAATTCTGATTCCTAACTTGGGCGTCGGAATGGGCTCCGCCGAAAAATATTCCGGTGCGTTCCTATTAACGCTCGTGTTAATCTCGCATGACGTGATCGTCTTCTCTCTGTCACCGTCCTCGTGAGTTGTTCTTTGATGATTCACGTCATTTCCTTCTGAAACCGTTATACTTGCATAGTTATACAAAATCTTAATTGTTCAGTTGAGTTTTAGTGGTTTTAAAGTAATCTAGGAGCAAATCTAAACTAAATCGGTAATTTTAGTTTGAACACGAATCTAAAGTTCGATTTATCCGTTGGATTTATTCATGGGCATGGGTCAAGATTACAGGCAGTCGCCGCTGGAACAGGATCAGCTCATTGTGGTCTCGCGAATAACGGTCTCTTCCTTTCCTCCCGGTATTCATCTCGATTACTTCTCAGTTTCTTATTTTGATTTTTTTTTTTTCGGTATTGATTTCGTCTACGTTTACATTTTTTTTTTGTTCCTCTCTTTCCATCACATGTCTTCTTGTGATCGAAGATCTGATCTTTCGTTTGGAAAAGGACATTAGATGTATTTGCCGCATTTGAGATTTTGGAACCTTTTCCACTCCGGATGTTTTTTCTAGGGTTCCTTGGGAATTGTCGCTGGTCGATATTAGCTAGGGTTCTGAGTTGCACCAAATTTTTGATGTTCTTGGCGGTTCGTCGTAGGTGCTAGTAAGAACGTGGACTTGCATTCTGCTTTGATCGGCAAGAGGAACGGAAGGTTCCATTTTATGGTTTGCAGTTGGACTTCATAGATATGCAAAGAACAATAGGTGGGGATGTTGTAGACTTGGAGAGTGGCATGTGTTCGGCGATGCACGAACAGGAAGGAGCCAAAGATGTGACCTCTAGCGCAGGGAAGGGAAAGAACGTATTGTATAATGGAGCAAATGATTCGAAAGGCGAACAAGTTCCGAACAGAATGGCCATTCATGCCGAGCTTCCTGTCACAAATGCAGAAACTTCATTGGACAGGAGGGATGGAGAAGAAAATGAGAGTTCGTTGAAATTGGTAACTGAGAAGGTGAAAAAGAAACGCTGTAAAAAGCCTCCAAAACCTCCCCGTCCTCCAACATCTTCGCCTTTCTATGATACTGATCAGAAGTTGATTAGAGAGATATCTGAGCTTGCCATGATGAAGCGGGCTAGGATTGAGAGGATGAAAAAGATGTTGAAAAATGGCAAATCATCGACATCTAGTGGCAACCTCTGTGCCATGATTTTTACCATTCTTTTTTGCCTCCTCCTAATATTGCAAGGTATATTTCCTTCTTGATTTGCATTGCCTTTGAATTATATCACAAGCCCTTGATAAGGATTAAATGATCTTCTAGTTCTGAAAGGCATGTTACCATTCAATAACAAGCAATCTTTTCCAAGAATTCCTTGTCCATTTACATATTTAACGTCATTTACTTAAGATTTAGTAACTAATACTGAACAATTGTCTTACTCCTTTTCTTCTGCCACGATGACACTGCAGGAAATAAATACATTTCTAGTATGCTTCTAAGCATGAAGTTATCTTTTCCTTTTGCGCATTATTCAATCTAATTGCATGGTGACATTGCTAGTACCTCTAATAATTTGTCAAATGAACTCATTCCCATCCCTTGTAACCTACTTCTACTACTGCTGCTGCTCGATATTACAAATGCTATCATAAATCATTATTCAAAGCTGCAGCGGAAAACATACCGTATATAACAACGATGTAAAAGAAGAAAAACAATTGATCTTCTTGATTGTTTCGATTATATTACTGATTCTTTATGCAACAGCCAAACAGAAAATGACAAGTTGCATCATGATGGTACATTTGATCTAATATCTCTTCTATGATACTAAATGTACTGTAGAAATATAATTTCGACTTTGATGGAACAAACATAGTAATAAATTGACATATGTGATATAAATATACATCAACAGCCAATCCATGAAGTAAATGTGTATGCTTTGAAAGTCCATTAGTTGAGATCCTTTCCATGTTTGTTTTTCAGGCTTCTGCACATGTGCAGTCCTTATCAGACTTTTTATGGATCATGAAATTCAAGTCATCACCTCAGTGTTGGTCTATAGGCCACCTTTGTAGGATGGTCCCTCAATGCCTGTTCAGAGAAGTCCATTTCCAGGAGAGAGCTTGTAATTATGCTCTTGTTTCTATTATTTAACTTAAGTTGCCTACTTGATTGCCTAATAATTAGAGGCAACCTTACTATAGATAATTATATTGGTCGTTGTCAATATTGTATAGACAATGTACTACAACAACCAAGTCTCATCTCACTATGTGAGGTCGACTATATGAATCCTTATATGTCATTGCGCTCTATCACGCCATTGGGCTATATGTATAGACAATGTACTAACTTTGTAATAATACTATGGAACATTGATGCTAACTCCATGTGGCTAATGAATGAGTTAGTCCTCCATACTTCATTTTGCAGTGGAAGGACTAAGGAGCAGGCCGTGGTAGAAAAGCTCATGTAAACTGATATTCCATTATTTATATATGTGCTAATTGCTCATTCCACTTCTATTGTCTTGGTTGAGTTGATTGAGTAATTGTTTGCTATTTTGTTGTCCTCCATAACTGTATGTTCATTTAATATATTGCATCGTATGGTTCGCCCATGAAGAATTTTGTTTTTTTTTTGTTTTTACTTTGTCGTTAGATGGATTTTGTTAACTTGAGGACATCTAACCAGTTGTTATATAGATTAAGCTTTTATATGATATTAAACTCTTTAAACCATATGAGGATTGTATATACCCTGATAGCGACAATTGAAGCTAACGGAGCATATGAGGGTTTAAACATGCAGTACTTGCATGATATATTTAACTTTAGTCTTTCCCTGAAGCTTATGGTGAAAACTTTTTAGGCTTCTTGCTGGTTGTAAGTTGTTCCCTATTATTGGTCATTTCTGCAGTTGGTTTACCAGTATCTTCTTACTAATCATGCAGTCGCGAGTTGGCGACCTTTTCATTGTGCGACTTTCATGGTTTTATGCAGGAGCTTTATCACGGGGCAATTCTAACATCAATCATCATGGTTCCCCTGAATCGTCTGTACAAGTTCGCGGTGGATTAATCTCTCTTCAATTTAACAAGGATGCCTCAGTAAATGGCCTCAACATACCCCACTCAGCATCCCCAACGTACGCTTCTCTATCATCTTCTCATGGTTCACAATTCTCCAGTTTTCGACGAAAGTGCTATCTTCGCTTCTTAGAGTGTATATTCGAACTTCATACCCTCACTCTGATTCCTTCTATAACTGTTATATATTAGATAATAAGATATCGATAAAATCATTGATTGGTATTATTAGCTCTAATGATAATAACAATCACTTTGCCATTGCAGTGATGTAGGGCCTCAGACTAACTTAATCGAGCATTAGATGGAAATAAGAACTGGAGGATAACAGAAATTCTGAAGATCGCAAGCTGAGTCCGCCATCTATGCAGAAATCACTTGTAGTTCCTGCAAGGAATAGTTTTGTATGCAACTTTCCCCCTGTCATTTATATCCTTTTTGGCTTCGACTAAAACATATCGTCTGTATATTTACTCGTAACCGCACTTTGTACACACGAATCGATATCTCCTGGATGTCTGATAGTGTTGCACATTAGTTCTCATTGTTAGTTCTCATTGCTAAGGGTTTCCAGTTGACATTCTTTTGGCCTTGGAAGAGTGCAGTTCTTGGGCAATTTAAGAGAATGACTCTTAGCATGCAAGTCCAAGTTAATAATGATTTGTTCATCTAAGTTTATAAATCATCCATGAATATTTTGATTTATCTTTTATATTAGTAGAATGATTCATGTGAAATGGTAAATATAGCACCTTGTATTAGTAGAATGATTCATTACTAAGCTATTAGATGCGCAAATATGCAACTTCACTTGATCACAAGGGCTTAAAACTTTATTATTAAATAATTGAAAAGGACTTAAGATTAATATTTAAAATGAATTAAGTATTTCATGATGTATATTAAAAAAATTACATGTGTTATTTGTGAGAAGTTAATTATGTTATTTTTATAGAGAGAATCACTTTAAAATAATAGAGAAGCATAATCATTCTTTAAGACATGAACATTTTCATTGTTTTTTATTCTATACAATAAGATTTTGAATAGATATCTTCATATAATCATTCTTTATAAATTATACAGGTTTTTAAAGGAAAATATAGGGAGTTAGTTGAGAAACAAAATTTTTCTTGTTGTTCCTTCTAAGATTTTCTTCTTCCCAAATGACGACTCGCAAGATTAAATTATATGGAAGAAATCTTTTTGCTATAAACAGGGTTTATTTTGTAGTCACCATCATTTGACTAGTAATTTTCATAGTCATTTAAGAAAAATAAGATCAAAGTAATGATAATTTATCCCACGAATTTCACGGAGTTGGACTCTAATAGGATTTGTCATCAAGAGATATATTCTTGGCCGATGTAAATATTGTTTTATGTTATCCCTTACTCTTGGTTATGAACCATCTTAATGAACCGCTAAGACGGCAATATCATCTTTTATCATTGGTAATGCTAATTTACTTATTTTAATAAACTTATGTACAATTCACGATTCGGAATACTTTTATTTAACTACAAATGGGGCTTAATTAGATTGGACTTTGGGGGTTGAAACAATTTATCAAACTATGGATACTAAATAGAAAGAGGAAAAAAATTATATGCTAAATTTTAAAAATCATGAGTTAGAAATGGCTAATAGAAATCACAATATCCATCATTTTCAAAATTAATAGAATAATATGCATTCAATTTAAGTAGTTAGAATTTGAGCTAATTAAAATTAAATATGATCAATTTACCTAATAGAAAATATATTTTTTTAAGAAAAACATAGTGCTTAATAATGGAAAAACATTGTAGAAAACTTTCCTTTTTCTCAACAGAAAAATATTCTCTCATAAAAATCTGAAAAATAATTTCTAGCAAATTTTAGTATCACATTTAAAAAATCATTTAGAAAAAATAAATAAATGGCGTCCAAATGTGATTTAAGAAAAATGCAATATTGTTTTTTTAAGCCAGAAAAATGCAATTGTTATTGGCTCTTTAGGGTAGGAAGAAACTTATTTAGGTGACCCATGCTCACTACTTAGTATTTTTTTAAAATGATTAATCAAATAACGATTAAATCTAAAATAATCAGTCTAGCTCTATAAAAATTTGATCGACTAACAAGGTAAATCAGAAAAGTATATATATCAAGTCCACTATTCATTATTAAAAAAAATTAAATATTTTTTTTATTATTGAAAATTTTTATCTTTA
>JAGFNQ010002546.1:0-41426 GCA_024364735.1 Boesenbergia rotunda
TATTCGATTATCTATTCGAGCACGTTTGTTGCTAACTTCGATATTGAAAACGTCATGGATAAATCTAACGTGTAGATACCATTGCACAAAGTTCCATTCCCATAAAGAACGTCATTTAAAGTTATGTAACAACAATTGTTACTAAAAGTTAAATGATAACCCTTTTCATTCAAACATGAAATAGATACAATGTTCTTTATTAACGAAGGAACAAATAACAATTATCCAATTCTAAGACACGTCCAGTGGGGAGCTTTAGCAAATATGTTCCGATGGCAACAGCAGCAATCTTTGCTCCGTTTCCAACTCGCAAATTCGCTTCTCCTTTGACGAGTCTTCTTCTATTCCTTAGCCCCTGTATGTCATTACATATATGTGAGCTACACCCAGTATCAAGTACCCAGGTATCTGAGGAAATAGAGTGACATTCAATAACGAAGATACTTGAAGAGGATGGGGCATCGGATGCCTTCTCTTTCAAGGACTCAAGATAAATCTTGCAGTTTCTTCGCAAGTGACCCTCCTTGCCACAGTGATGGCAAGTGCCTTTTAGGGTATTTTCAGTCTTTTTGGCCTTTTTCTCCTTTCCCTTATTCTGTTCTTTGGCCTTCCTCTTAGAACCTTTCTTCGAGGAACCAACTAACAGTACCGTCTTTAGATCCTGCTTCACAGAAGGCTTTAAAGTCTTCAGCAGGTTGAGCAACTCAGGAAACTGGTCTGGAGTTGCACTTTCGGGAGGACGGTTGGGAAGTTGATCTTCAAGGACATTAGCAAGCTTCTTTGCCTTGAGGACTTCCTCAGGTTTCGAAGCCAGTCCATGAAGTTCGGCCCAGTCAGTTTATTGGTGTCCAAAATGGAACGCAAGTTTAGGAAGACATGATCGAGTGATTATCCTAGAAATACAAATTGAGTTATGTGAGAAGAATGATTAAAGAATGTATCAACATACATTAATAAAATCCTATTTATTTTTCAAATTGAATAACCCTTTTTATCAATTCGGGAGATCGTAGGAACATCTCCAAATAGGTTGATATCCAACCATAGATAAGAACCACCATGGCTGTGGCCATCAAGTTTTCTTAGCTATGAAGGTAGGTAATTATACCGATTACATATCACATATATGTAACTATCACATTATGCTATCAACTAATTGAATGTTTGCATAAATCATTGGGTTGTTAACTCATTAACAAGTATGACATTATACATAGCACCCAATTGCACCTCTCTTTACATCGACCTTGGCTGTGGCACAACAAATCGATGCTCCAAGCTTAAGGCTGACCCATTAATCAAGAAATAGTTTTAATATGGTTGGAGCTCATTCAACCGTTTAGTCAGGCTTGGATGTGTCCAACAACCAAAACTAAGGATTGACCTCTGACTCCAACTATATTATCATAAACTAATTCCATGGTTTGAACATGTTGAGGTTCAAGTGGGCATGGATGTGTCCATCAACCCAAACGAGAAACAAAACTCCGGTTCTAACCATATTAATGGAAGGTGTTAGCCTTAATATTTTGTAAGGGGTTTTGGGTCTCATCTTTTCTAAGCACATTCATGACATATATATGTCATGACTAACGATTTCCTTAATAAAGTATGTATGTGACTTAATTTATCAAGTCTCATGAATTGAATTAGGAACCGGATTTCCTAATTCTAATTTCATACTTTATTAAAGGAATTGTTTTGGGAAACAATTTCCTAAATTGTCATAATCAATTTCGGAAATAATATGTTTAAGACTTTGATTTCTCTAAATCAAATCTTATTAAATTAAGAGGCAATTCCCTTAATTCAACGACATATTATTTTCATGAAAATCTCAATTAAGAAAACTCTATAGGAAACCATTTTCCTAATTAATTTTGGAGACAACAACATGTAAGAGCATCACCTCTTAAATCATGTTTTATTCATGGATTTAATTAATTACAACAAATCGTTTTCTAAGGGTGGCTCCCCGAGGCTCAGATACCCAAAGAAAAGTAATTTGTCGTAAATCCAATTTGGTCCGTTTCGGAAACGCAACCAAATCAAACATGACAATTTCATTCAAAATTGGGAAATTAAATTACAACAACTAACTTTAAATTGGACGGCTCCCCGAGGCTCAATCCAAAATAAAGAATTTTGTTAATAATTTAAAGCCAATTCAAATTTGAAATTGTCAACTAATTATCCATAAATTTGTCTAGACTTTCTCAAAAGAAAGTGCCCAAAATTGCGAGGTTTCATAATAGATTTTCAGAATGGTTGTAAGTTTCTGGTACAAAGAAAACTTACATATTTCCAAAATTGGAAAATTTCTAAAATTAGAAAAATTTCCAAAATTGGAAAGTTTCCAAAGATGGGAAGTTTTCACAATTATTATAAAATTTCAGAAACTAGAAAATTTCAAAAGTTTGCGAAATTTCATGAGGATTTCCAAACTTTGAAATTCCTAAATCTAAAATTTATCATAATTGGAAAGTTTCCATAATTGAAAAATTTTCCAAAATTGAGATCATGACAAAGTGTTCCGCAAAACAATTATATGATTATGTCGAACACTAACCGGCTCTGATACCACTGTTGGGACCGGGTGCATGTCGACAAGGATACGGGTTCGTAAAATTTTAAATTTTTACGTGCAGCGGAAGAATTAGCATAAAATAATTTCCTAAATTATTTTAACCACGTATCTAGCATGCAACCTTATGGTGTGTGGACATAATCATAAATTAAAACTTTGCGGAAAAGTAAACTAATTTACTAAGTACCTCGCGTAACTCGAAGTAAGGGACGAGATCCAACCGTAGCGTCCCTTGGAAGCTTCGCCTCTATTCGCGTCCACGCCGAGTTCTCTTCGGGATGACTTCGCAAAGTCACGAGTTTTGTGCCGACGAGAACTACTAGATTCTCTAAAGGCACAACTAGAAGAACAAGAGAAAAGAATGGAAACTCACCAACAAGAAACGGAATCTAAATTCCGGGAAGAGAGGAGTTGTGATCCGCGTCTTCTTCTTCTTGTCTTGGCTTCTCCTTCTCATTGATAGCTCACGGCAACCAACCCTAAGGGAAGAAGTGCGCCGGCCCTAGGTGGATGAAGGGGCGCCGGCCCTAGTTGCCTCAAGGGGCGCCGGCCCTAGGGTTGAGAAGGGGAAAAGTGAGGAAGAGAATATGAGAGAGAGAGAGGATTAACTCTTAATCAACTTAATTGATTGGAATTGAAGGCTAGCCTTTGGTTCCTATATATAGTAACCTCTCCCTTGCTAAGTCTCCTCTTTAACGGAATTAACGGAATTAATTTTCATAAGAAATTTATCTTATAAATTTTCTTATGAATAATTCCGTTATGCCTAGTTTTATTATAACTAACTTTATAATAAAACAAATTATTCTCTTCTTTAATTATGGAATAAATTTTTATAAGAAATTTATAAATTTTTCTTTTAATGAAAAAATCAATTCATAATTGATTTTATAAAATTAAAATAAACCACTCCACGGATTATTTTAATTTCCCAAAAAGAAATAAATTTCTATAAATTTATTTATATAAATTTCTTTATACAAATTTATTTATCCATAATTTATAAAACAAATCGCGCTAGATTTATTTTATTAATTAAACCAATTAAATTGGTTTATTCCCCTTTTAATGGCCGGCCAAACCAAGAGGGTGGACACCCTCTTTGGCCGGTCAAACCAAGCCGATTCCATTGCGAATTAAACTCATTTAATTCGCCCATTAAGCCTTCAAAAGACTTAGCCATTTTAAGTTTCCATTGCGCCTCTGATTAACTCAGATTCGACTTATTTCTCTTGATCGGAAAATCTAATTTTCAACTCGTTTTAAATCCCTCGGATTACTCATAGTGCGTGTGACTAAATAGGCTTTCGATTTATGTTGGCCGTCTATAATCAACTAATTATAGAACGATCATGAGTGGCACCTAGTAGTACATCATGACCCCCAATTAATCGAAAGATCAACGGTTTGACCTCAGAAGTAATTTTGAAACCCTTTAGCAGCTCTAATGAATTGTGCCCCATTCCCTTCACCACCTTATACCCACTTGGTTCAGGACATGGTCTGTTTGTGTCAGTCCCCACTAGACTGACTACGTCACACCTAGCCCAAGTAGTGTCTTTCTCGTCCTTTGGATTTCTAATTACTCTCATGTATTTAAGAGACTCGCACTCTAAACATGATATACTCTGGTCAGAGGTTTTGAGTAACAATCCGACGCTAGGTCTGGGTATACATCTCCTCGCAAGGAGTGGTGAATCCTTTGTAGGCTGTTTAAACATCTTCGGGCACTTCGGCTTATACCCAATCATCCTGGGTCCACACCTCCTTGGAGATGCTTGCTTAAGATGTTAAAGTATAAGTCTCCATGACCAAGATGACTTGAACACCGCAAGTCAAAGGAACATCGCACTTAAGCTGCAGTAAGAACTTCATTGACATATCTACATGTAGATTCCCATATGAAGTCTTACAGCTAGTCACTCCAATGAACTAGTTCCCTTAACTAGCATTCATGTTTATCTCCGGACATCCCAATGTCACCAGCCAGTGAGAATCAGCTGATTAGAGAATAACCCATGCTAGTCTCAACAGAATTGATAGTGTCCGTTTTTATCAATTCATCGACTAGGGATAATTTCAATACTTCACAATTGCACATTTAGAGATAATCACTAGTTGTGATCCCATCACAAATTCTCTTATGCTGTGAATTGTATTGCGGACATTCAGTAGATGAGTTTAAGATCTCAATCAAATACACAAACATGTATACTCAAATAGTGAATTATCATTTATTAGAATAAATGTTTACAATCATAAGGCGATTGCCTTAGGACACTTCTCTCATATTACTAACATCAGGAATCGTATGTGAACTATTAGATCTACGAAAAGGTACTGTCTCCATAAGGTACTACCAATGGTTCATCACAATGAGTAATCGGTTGTGGTTCTTAACTAGGTATCTCTTCAGTTTCTATTGGAGTCTGTTGAACTTCCTCAAGTTCAACATTACTCCCACTGTTTTCCTGCAAGAAAAACTCTTTCTCTAGGAATACAACATGTCTTAAAACAAATACCTTTTGTTCTAAGGGATGATAAAATTGGTAACCCTTTGTTTTCTTAGGGTAACCAATAAATAGACACTTATCAGACTTAACATATAACTTATCTGATACAGTCCTCTTCATATAAGCAGGACAATTCCATATCTTCAAGTAAGATAGGTGAGGTTTCTTACCATTCCATTTCTCAAATGAAGTAGTAGAGATTGCTTTGGTCAGGACTCTATTTAGTAAGTAAACAGTTGTCTCAAGTGCATAGCCCCAAAAGGTTTTAAGAAGACTTGCATGATCCATCATTGACCTAACCATGTTCAACAAGGTTCGGTTTCGCCTTTCTGATATACCATTGTGTTGAGGTGTATAAGGTGGAGTCCATTGAGATAATATGCCATTGTCTCTTAGATAATCTTGAAACTCTTGACTTAAGTATTCACCACCTCAATCGGATTGAAGTATCTTAATGCTTTTGCCAAGTTATTTCTCTACTTCATTTCTCAATTATTTGAACTTTTCAAATGCTTTAGATTTGAATTTCATTAAATACATATACTCAAATCGTGAGTGATCATCAATAAAGGTAATGAAGTATCTATAACCTCCTCGTGTTTGAGTTGACATCGGTCCACATACATCAGTAAGTAAATGGTCAAGCAATTCTCCCACTAGTTCACCTTTTCTAGAAAAAGGCAACTTAGTTATCTTGCCTTTTAAACATGATTCATATGTATCAAATGAATCTAATTCAAATGATTCCAGAATTGCAAGTCTTTGTAATTCGGACATGCATTTCTTTCTTATATGGTCAAGATGACAATGTCACGAGTAGGAGCTTATCATCCTTTCAGGCCCGCTTATTGCTCATTTTGTTATTGAAGATGTCATTGAATGTATCTAATGTATAGATGGTATTGCATAATGTTCTAGTTCCATAAAGAACTCCATTAAAAGTTATGTAACAATAATTGTTACTAAAAGTAAAATAAAAGTCTTTTCTATTTAAACAAGAAATTGAAACAATGTTCTTTATTAATGAGGGAACAAAATAACAATTATCCAATTCCAAAACTAACCCACTAGGAAGATTCAGCAAATAAGTTTTGATGGCTACAACAACAATCTTTGCTCTATTGCCAACTCGCAAATTTGATTTTCTCTTAACTAGTCTTCTACTATTCCTTCTTGTATGTCATTATATATATGTGAGTCACACACAGTATACAATTCCCAAGTGTTAGAGGAAATAGTATGACACTCAATAATGAAAATATCTGAAGGAGATGGGGGATCGGATGTCTTTCTCTTCTTCATGGAATCAAGATAAATCTTGTAATTTTTTATCCAATGTCTTATTTTACCACAATGTTAACATGGGCCCTTTGGAACGGGTTTTGCTTTTTGGGCTTGAAAACAATTCTCAGGTTTTGAAGTTAATCTAAGAAGTTTGACCTGGTCAATTTATTCAAGTCCAAAATCAAATGCAAATTCAAAAACATCATGATTAATTGATTACCCTAGAAATATAAAATCAAGAAAATATAAGAGAGATGATTTATTTCATAAATGTAAACAATTTATACATGAATATGTATCACTTATCGAATTCAAGAGCTCTTACTTTGAATTCGGGAGATCGTAGGTTTTCTCCAAGTGGATTAATATCCACTATCGATAAGAACAACCTTGGTAATTGTGGCCAACAAATCATTCTTAGCTATAGTGGTAGGTATCACATATATCGATTTTGTATCGCATATACATAACTATCACATTATGCTATCAACAAATTGAATGAATGCATAAAACATTGGGTTGTTAACATATTAATAAGTATACATCAAATGTATATCATCTAACTTCACCGCTATCCACTTTGACCTTGACTGTGGCCAATGAATCAACACTTAAAGTTAAAACCAACCCATTAATCATGAGATTGTATCTCAATTGTTTGAACATATTTAATTTCAGGTTGAGCTTGACTGTGGCCAACAACTCAAACAAGAAATTAAACTTTGATTCTTACCATATTAACGAAATTGTAGGTTTTAATATTGATATAAGGGATTTAGGTCTCATCATCAACATAAAAATGAACTATCTACATGACATTATATGCATGACATACATGATGACATGTCACATCATACACATAACATATATAATGATATAATATATCACACGCATGGGTAAAACTCATACATTTAATGTATCTATATGACATACAAATATGACATGACATATATAATATCATAATTGTCATAATTTTATCTAGAAATAAAATATGATCAAGATTCCTTTAATTAAATTAGAAAACAAATTTTAAAATTTAATTACTTACTTTATCTATAAAAATTATTCCCAATCATGAAAATCTAATCAATTAGGAATTAATTCTCTAATTATATATCACCTAACTAATTAGGAAATATATATATATGATTAAAATTTCTTAATTAATTTAGAATCTTTCAAATTAGAATTTTTGAAATTATTTTAAAAATTTTCCAAAATTGGAATCTCCTAACAAATTAGGAAATTATCAAAAATTAGAATTTCTTAATAAATTCAAAATCTTTCAAAATTAAAATTCTCTAAATTAATTATAGCATAATTCCAAAATTAAACTCCCTTAATTATTTTAGAAGCTTTCCAAAAACAAAATTACGTAAATTATTTTAGAATTTTTTTCAAAAATAGAATTTCTTAATAAATTAGGAAGCTTTCTAAAAATAAAAATTCATAATAAAATAGGAAAAAATTTATAAATAAATATATGACCAACTACGACTTGTAAAACAATTTTACAATCATGTCAAAGCATGATTAGGCTCTGATACTACTATTGGGTAGTCCAAAGTGGTGTGTGTTAAAATACGTTTCAAAACATGCACAGTAAAAGACAAGAATATAATAATTTTCTAAATTATTACATCACACAAACCACCACATGCAAGGATACAACACGACTAGACATGATCATAAAATAAAATTTTCAAAAATAACTTTTATTCTAAGCATACTTAACGGAGTCTTTGTCGAGACAACTTCACAAAGCCCAAGTCATTCTTCTCTGATTGGTACTAGCTAAGCATGGAGATGATACAATCCAAGAGAGAAGCCCACGACACTATTTGATGAGCGGCGACTACTAGTTGTCGGTGGCATTGATATCGTCGGCACCGAATTCGTCGGCGTCGGCATCAAAATCCGGTGGTTGGAGTTGGCCGACGGTAGTGATCGGCCAAAGCTCGTAGGTGGCGGCGGCACAAGGAGGGGCGACCTCCTTTGGGTGGCGGACCGAATTCGTCAGCGTCGGCACTGAAATCCGGTGGTTGGAGTTGGCCGACGGTAGTGACAAGCCAAAACTCCTAGGTGGCGGCGGCACAAGGAGGAGCAACCTCCTTTGGGTTGCGACAGCACAAGGGAGAGGGAGAGAAGAGAGGAAGTCAGAATTTCTTAAAACAATTTTTAGGTTTTTCTCTACAATATCAAATCCTTAATTTCTTTTTCTCATAGAGAGGTATTTATATATACACATATACGTGACTTGGAGAGCAAGTCATCTTCCAAACCCAATAAGAAAAGCAAACCTAATCTATTACCATTAAAATTAAATTTGGTTCAAAACCAAACCATTTAAGTTCATAATTAAACTAAACCCTCTGGATTATTATTAAACCAAGTTGTCTCATTACTAAACCAATCCCCTTTTAGTTTATTATTAAACCATAATGAATCCATATCGCCTATAATAGGCGTGGCCCATCGATGCTTCCGCTGTGACAAATATCTATCCATATTTGTCTTTCCGTTTGGTCCAACCAAACTCAATATCTCTAGAGCTGAGAATTCAATTCTCAAACTCCTTTAAGTCTCTAAGATAAACTCGTAGTACATGTGATCTTATAGGTTCCCGATTATGTTAGTCGTCCATAATTAACCATTAATTATGGAACGAGCATGAGTGACACCTAGTAGTTTATCATGAACCCCAATTAATCGAAAAATCATAGTTGATTCCAGAACACTTCTGAAACTTTGAACATCTACAATTAGTCATGTCTTATTCGTTTCACTCATCTTATACTCACTTGGTTCAGGACATGATCTATGTGTCAGCCCCCACTAAGCTAACTATATCACACCTAGCCCAAGTAATACTTCTTCATCTTGTGGATTCAAATTACTTAGATATGTATTCAAGTGTCTTGTACTCTTGATATGTGATATTTTGGCCAAAGACTTCGAGTAATAATCTTGACGAGTGGTCATAGAGTATACATCTTCTTTCTAAGGAGTGGTGAATCTTTTGTTAGCCATTCAAATACCTTCGGGCACTTCGACTTATACCCAATCATTCCAGGTCCACACTTCCTTAGAGATGCTTGTTTAAGATGTCATATAAGTTTTCATGACCAAGGTAACTTGAATATCTAAACTCTTAGGAAACTTACACTCAAGCTGTAATGAGATCCTCATTGACATATCTATATATGTAAAAATCATATAAAGTCTTATAGCAGGTCACTATAATGAACTAGTTACCATAACTATCATTCACATTTAACCATTGGCATCCCAATGTCTCCAACCAATGAAGAGCAACTACTTGGACAATCCAAGGACTATAACTTATGCTAGTCTTACAGAATCGATAATGTCCAAACTCATCGATTCATCGACTAGGGAATGTTTCAATACATTCATAATTACACATGTAGAGATGCTCACTAGTTGTGATTCAATCATAAGTTCTCTCATGTTATGAATTGTATTGTGGGCGTTCAGTTAATGAGTTTATGATCCAATCATACATATAGAGAATGTACACTCAATTAATGAAACTTTATTTATCCAATAAATAAGTATAAATCATAAGGAGATTATCTTTGGACACCTCTCAAATATAACAAATCAATCATTAAATGTTGCCATGGGTCTGGGTTGCTATATAAGGAGTTTGCGACCACACGCAAAGGACACAATGAAAAGCAAAGACACCAATGCTCGACCCCCCCCCCCCCCCCAGTGTTGGGTGGTAATCATAGTTTGTTGTTATATTATGGGAAATAGACGTCCATTGTGACCTCTAAGGGACAAATTTGTTTTAAGGAAATTGCGTCAACTGCAGACCTCAACATCTTTCTTTGGACTTGGCAGTTTCAACTTGGACCTGTCCACTCCGATTCAACGACTCAACTCGACACTCAGAGTCGGACTCAAATTTAGCAACTTGACAGTCGACACTCAGATTCAATGGCTCGATGACTCAACTCGACACATGGAGTTGGAGTCGGCAACTCAAGAGGAGTACTTGACTCGACACTTGACAGGAGTACTTGACTCAGCGACTCAACACTTTGCGAACATAGCATTAAGCTGACTCAGCACTCGGCGACTCGACTTCCACTCGAGATCACTCACCACTCTGGCTCGACCACTTAGACTCACCACTCGAACTTGTCCAGTCAGACTTGGCCACTCAGGTTTATCCAATTAGGCTCGCCCATAAAAGGCAGCCTAGTCTTCCAGGCAACCCAATCTTCCCAAGCAGCTCTTCCTTCTTTGATTGTTGGAAAATTTGCTAAAGATATTTAAGGACTTAGCTGACTATAAATTACACCAAATCAAATTCAACTTATCTATTGAGATAACTTGAACTGATAATTTCAGGTTGCCAGTGGAGCTGGTTTTGCCAATCTTCCGGTGGTTGAAATGCTACTTCTAGTCCAAGTTAGGATGCCACCCGACTACCTGATCAGTGACTTGTTTGAGTTGGTCCTGTCTGGCTGGTGAGCGGAAGCTGAGCGTCCTTGAGTGGAACGTCGTATGAAACACGAAGTTCTCAACTACTGAGTCAGGAAGATTCCCGAGTGGAGCATCGAGTCGAGAAACGAAGAAGTCAATGGTTGTGCTCAACACAATTTCCTTGAAATAGATTCGTCCTACCTCTAGCTGTGCTTTGAGGTTTCTTGGGTTGTTTGTTTCCCAGATTATAACAGCGAACCGTGATCTCCACCGAGAACTAGTAGTCATGGCGAACTGAGTGGTACCCGAATGCTATCATAGGTATTTTGTCAAGCGGAAGATACACAATAGAGAAGATGAGAGTGAGGGGGAACACAAGTGGATGAAGATTTCTTTTGCTTTTGCTTCTCTTCTATCTTTGCTCTTGCTTATGACCTCCTTATATAGGAGCGCTCAACCCTAGCTACAATAAATGATCATAATGCTACGTTTAATGTCGCCATTAATATCATGACATTACACAATCACCATTAATACGCTTAATAACGCCATTAATGTCGAGACATTACGGAATCACTATTAATGTAATAATGTCATCAATGTCGAGACGTTAGGAATCACCATTAATTTCATATTAATATTTCTGTTACATTCTTGAGCATGTAGCAAAAGGAGATTCAGATTGCAAAATGTTGGTTTATTCGCTTAGGCAAATTTTGCCTCGACCGGTACGACATTTGACGTATGCAGGTCGTGCTTGCACACGAGTCACTTAGGTTAATGTAATTTATGCCCTAGATTTGTACCCCTCCATTGTGTACCCACGTGTAAGAGAGAGTCTCTCCCTATATATTTGTTCACATCATATATGGATGTGTAACAATATAAACCAAACATAAAGCCATGCGACTCCCATTGTGGAACCCATGCACAATAAAGTCTCCTTCCTCCACCTCTTTTTCTATTCACATATATCTAACATTTGGCAACCTAAGATTATCAACTCATGTCATCTCAATAATAAGGCTCAATTCAGTAAATTCCCTCAATATCTCCTATAAAGATTGTCTAACATTCTCTTCATTCCTTTGATATCTAACCATCAAAGCATAGAAATGAAGTCATTGATGTTGGAGGCGCCGCCAAAGCTAACATCTCCTCACCATGGTCTTGAACCTTTTCTCCTCCACAAACACCGTGTCGGCTTTGTCCTCACCATAGTATCTCTTCCCTGCTATCTCCTTCATCAGAAGGTTCATCAAGAACTTGAACAGCATTGGTCAGAGCCTCCACCTTAGAAGACTTGTCAACTTCGGCACAGGCGTGGAAGACGTGCATGGCCGCCCCTGCTATGAGTGTGAGGCAGTTGTGCACCGCCGCCCTGCTAAGGGTAACAATGGATTGGATTTAGGTCTAATTTCATATCATCCATCTCTATTTATTATATCTATCCTTATCTCTGTCCTCGTCCCTATCAGATTTTCAACTTTTATCTTCATTAATCATCCCCATAGCCATCGGGGATCTGATATCCAACGTCATGTTAGGACCTTTGTGTCTAGCTAGAGGGGGGGTGAATAGCTTTTCTTGAATATTGCCTACAAGATGTTAGCCAAAACACAAAAGAAAGATAGTAAAAAATAATTAAGAATTAAAACAACGCTAACTCTCTTGATTTACTTGGTATCCATCTCCTTAAGGTGACTAATCCAAGGATCCATACCACACAATCAAGCGTCACTATGCTCTTCTCCTTTTCAACCAAGCTTGAAGTAGAGAAACCCTCACAAGATGCTCTCTTCCTCTTTTACAAGATGAGACATAGAATATGAGGAAGAGAATAGACTTTTGGAAGCTTTGGGCACTTAGAAGAGGATTTAACCATCACAATTCGTAACCTCTTCATGTCCCAAAGCCTCTTCTTAAATAGTGGAGAGAGTTGTTAACAAGCAGCTCAGCCCCGATACCAGCCGACTGCCACTAGGACCAGTCGACTGGTGTTCAACCAACTGCAAGCCTAATGCTCTATTTTGAGCAGACCAATCGATTGGTACCCGGACCAGTTAACTGATCTTTCTGTGAGTTTCCTCTCAACGCTGCTAGTCGACTGCTTCCCTTGGCAGTCGACTGCCCAACTTACAAATTCACTCTCATCCTCTCCGGAGTCCATCCTTCGCGTTTACCTTGAAGTCCATTTCCTCGCCTTGCCCTTGAAGTTCTCTTCCTTCAACTCTCGGCCCTCAGATGCGCACACAAACCCGCAGCTTGTCTCCATGCCATCCTTCGCATATGTCTTTGAAGTCTACTTCCTCTGCTTGCCCTTTGAAGTCCTCTTCCTTCGGCTCTCGTCCCTCGGATGGTTCACTCCGTTATTCTTCATGTGTGGTTCACCAAGTCTTGCAAGACTCAAATACACACATCAAACCAACATAAAAATCTAATTTACTCATATTGACACACACATCAAACCCCATGATCTACCCGATCAAACTTGGATTGAATGAACCAACGCCTCATACTTATCAGAGTATCGAATATCTTCTATACTAATAATTTTTCTTCATTCAATCAACTACCATTATATTTAAGGGTTGGGTTATAGTATTAAGCACACAAATTTCAAAACAAAATTATTTTTAGGGGCTCACAAGGTGTGCAGCATAAGGGGTATGACATATCAAAACTATATATATATATATATATATATATATATATTTTTTTTTTTTTTTTTTTTTTTTTTTATATATATATATATATATATATATTGAATTTGATCAGCTGCGAACCGAACCCTACAGACCACGTGCGGACTGGCGTCTGATCGGTCACCAGACCAATTAGGCAAGTGCCTGATCGGTCTGGTGACCGATCAGGCGCCAGTCCGCACGCGGTCACCGCTTGCCTGATCGGCCACCAGAGGCTCGGGAGCGTCCCCGACAGGTTCACCCGTACCCGACGGATTCATCCTACCCCCTAGGGTTCATCGCCCCCCTGGGTTATAGTTTTGTTCGAGGGCGGCGGCCAAAGGCCGCCGTTGGTGTCGAGAATTCGCAAGTCGTGTGCCTGATCGACCACCGGAGGCTCGGGAGCGTCTCCGACGGGTTCACCCTAAGCACCTGCCTGATCGGTCTGGTGACCGATCAAGCGCCAGTCCGCACGCGGTCTGCAACGCGTGGTCCGCAGGAGATCAAAACTATATATATATATATATTTAATCGAGTATTCGGGTCTAATATGAGTAGGATTCTACTAGACCCGCTTCTATACTCGATTACTCGAATACTCATACATGAATCCAATTATTTAATCGGTGTAAAAAAATCCCTTCATACCCTCCTTCATCCAAGTCGGTTATTGAATTTTTCATCGATTTTGGAGGAAATTGTCATCCTTACATCATGGTTATTCATGAGGTCGATGGTTGCACAATGCAGCCTGCGTGTGTGGTTGAGGGCAGCAACATGACGAGGAAGGAAAATGGTGTTCCGATCGATTTTGGATAGATAAAATTATGTTCATAAGTGAATAAGTGGATGGATTTATAAATCCACCCCTCTATTATTTTATAACAAATAAGTAAAAATATATATATATAATTTATAATAAATAGAGGAAAATTTTTCATATGAAAAACTTCCCTTAATTTTAGATCCATCTCCCCGAATAAATAGAACATATTGGATATGCTTCTTTTGCTATGGACTTATACGGGCATCACATGCACTAACATTTGACAAACATTTTTTAATAATACATTAAAATATCATATCATCTTAATTTAATAATTATTTATTTATTGCCCAATTATATTAAAAATTAGGTCATTATTAATTGATGCTAATTTAAATATAATTTAATTGTTTTTTATTTTTAAAATCAAACCAGTTCTGATTATTTATTTATTTTTGTTGGAAATTCTCAGATCGAATTGTCCTTTGAAATATTTGGAAATGTTACTAATTCAAAGAGAATAATCAAATTTTGACAATCTTATACTTTCAACAAATAAGAACAAAAATGCACACAATTGACAATTTTTATTGATTCAACTTAAGGAAAAAAAAAGAAGATAAAAGCCAAAGGAGTAGAAAAGTCCATGGAGTGGCCCCCTCTGCCATTATTTCCACTTCAACATCATGTACTTTTGCCACGTTGAAAATAGGAGTAAATGTTATAATAATAATTAGATGTCTCTAAATGAATAGCTGCTTAAAAGTCAATATAAAGACAGAATTATAATTTTTTAAAACAAAATTATTTCTTTAAAACTAAAACATACGATGAGATCATGTTGACGTCATTTTGTAATTCATTAATTACGCAAGTCTAATTTTGAAAATGCCAAGTTAAGAAAACTTTTTTTTATTGGAATAGATAAATAATATTTTTTGGAAAAAATAACAAGGGTTCTTTTTTATGAATCGTCAAAGGTATATTATACGTTCATTTTTTATAAAAAGAAACGCCCCTGTTCCTCGATAAAATGATAATCGACTGTATATCATCCATTATTGAATAGTAATTTATTCTTATTGATCATGTCGCAGAGCGAGATGAATTCTCAAGAATAAAGTAGTCCCTTGAATACCGTTGATGTTGGCTCCGACCTAAGTAAAAATAACGGTTAGCAAACCTACAGAGAAAAGTCTCCGGCAAGGCCCTCCGACGGTCAAGTTAATATCCGCAAGAATAGAGCAAAGCAAAGCAATGGAACAGTTGATGAAAACACAATAGCGCATACCTGCGAAGTGGAGAGCGGAGGGGCTTATATAGCCGAGAGAGCTGAGAGCTCCTGTCTGCGTCCACTGTCCTTCTGTACCCGAATGAGACAGGGGCATGGGCGTTGTCAGCTCACAGGATGGCGCCGATCGGCGCCGCTCCATCTGACACAGCGAGGGATGGCATGGTGCGGGGTGCCAGGGTATGACGGAAGTACAAAGTCAGCGGGATATCCGCGACGTGCGCTTTAACTAGGTAAGGCATACGCCGACGCCCACACCACGGCTACTGGTAGTACCATGTCAAGGAGCAGATGTTGTAAGGCAAAGGATAGATTCTGAGACAGACCGCCGACCGACCGACCCGAGTGACATCGGGTCACGCAAGTAATATCTCCGTGTGACGCGAGGCATTCCCCGAGTCAGGGAGTGCTCGGGTGTGATCAGTTCGTCTAGTCCCGAACTAGATGGATAAGGCACCAAGAAAACACCGACTGGAACTCCGCGGGGTGTGACCAGGGAGTCCTAGGCTCGACCGTCGATGCCTCGTACTAAAGACTAATGTAGCAGATGCCTCGGGTGTCGGACGGGGTCAGACACTCGGCGCCTCGCACTGGGACTCGGGTCGGCATACAACCTTACTAACCGCTCAATCGGGTGTCACGAGCCGAGTGAGCCTTGGGATCCTCCCCCCGCCAGCGGTAACAGCTTACTCGTACATCGTGGACCCAACTTAGCCTTAGGTGGTGCCAGGCTGTCCGACAGAGCGACACACAAGTTAGGCCGGGATCATAAGCGTCCCCTTCGAGTCTAGTTGAAGGAGGCGTCGAGTCCGACTGAATGGACCACTAGTTTAGAGCGAGCCTGGCACTCCCGAGAGGGTCGCCGGCTCGATCGATCTGCGTAGCCTACTTCCTGATCGCCCACAGGCACACCGACCCCACTCGAGGGGCAAAGCACACCTGGCCATATTACGTTTAAGGAACGAGGCTCGCCATGAACTCGCCTATGTCAAGCAGCATGTCGTTTGCTCGGATGGCTTAGAGCTCGGATGCTCGGTCGACTAAATCCCAGGGAGCGTGGGTCGTCACGTGTCCGGACCGGGAGCCGAGCCAAGGAATGCGTGGGAGCATGCCCACTTATAACTCGCTCAAAAGAGATAGTTTGGACACTTGGTCGGCAGAATCCTAGGGAGCGTGGATCGCCACGCGTCCGGACTAGGAGCCGAGCCGAGGGGTGTGTGGGAGCATGCCCACTTATAACTCGCTCGGAGGCGAGAGTCTAGACACTCGGTCAGCTAAATCCCAGGGAGTGTGGGTCGCCACGCGTTCGAACTGGGAGCTGAGCCGAGGGGTGCGTGGGAGTATGCCCACATATAACTCGCTCGGAGACGAGAGTCTGGACACACGATCAGCTGAATCCCAGGGAGCGTGGGTCGCCACGCGTCCGGACAGACAGCCGAGCCAAGAGGTGCGTGGGAGCATGCCCACTTATAACTCACTCGGAGGCGAGAGTCTGGACATTGGGTCGGGTAAATCCCAGGGAGCGTAGTTCGCCACACGTCCGGACCAGGAGCCGAGCCGAGGGGTGCGTGGGAGCTTTCCCACTTATAACTCGCTCGGAGGCGAGAGTCTAGACACTCGGTCGGCTAAATCCTAGGGAGTGTGGGTCGCCACGCGTCCGGACTGGGAGCCGAGCCGAGGGGTGAGTGACAGCATGCCCACTTATAACTCGCTCGAAGGCGAGAGTCTGGACACTCGGTCTGCTGAATCCTAGGGAGCGTGGGTCGCTACGCATTCGGACAGGGAGCCGAGCCGAGGGGTGCGTGGGAGCATGCCCACTTATAACTCGCTCGGAGGCGAGAGTTTGGACATTAGGTCGGCTAAATCTCAGGGAGCGTGGGTCGCCAAGCGTCCGGACCGGGAGTCGAGGCGAGGGGTGCGTGGGAGCATGCCCATTTATAACTCGCTTAGAGGCGAGAGTCTGGAACTCGGTCGGCTGAATCCCAGGGAGTGTCGGTCGCCACCCGTCTAGACCGGGAGCTAAGCCGAGGGGTGCGTGAGAGCATACCCACTTATAACTCGCTCGGAGGCAAGAGTCTGGACACTCGGTCGGCAAAATCCCAGGGAGCGTTGGTCGCCACCCATCCGGACCGGGAGCCGAGCCGAGGGGTGCGTGGAAGCATGCCCACTTATAACTCGCTTGGAGGCGAGAGTCTGAACACTCAGTCGGCTGAATCCCAGGGAGCGTGGGTCGCCACGCGTGCAGATTGGGAGTCGAGTCGAGGGGTGCGTGGAAGCATGCCCACTTATAACTCGCTCGTAGGCGAGAGTCTGGACACTCGGTCGGCTAAATCCTATGGAGCGTGGGTCGCCACGCGTCCGGACTACGAGCTGAGCTGAAGGCTGCGTGGGAACATGCCAACTTATAACTCCCTCGGAGGCGAGAGTCTGTGTTGGGACCGGGTGTTGGGGCAATCGGCCCTGAGATGATCTGGAGGATCATGATATTTTGATGAGTGGGCAATATGGTTAAGTTAGGATTTGTGTTATTCTCACATGTGTACATGAGTGTGCAGGTGTACAGGTACACATGGACTTGGTTGACGACTTCAGGTGAAGGATGGCATGGAGGCAAGCTGGAGGTTTGCGTGCGCATCCGAGGGACCGGTGGATAGCAGAGATGATGAGCCGAGGGATGCGGACTTTGAGGCGTACGTGAAGGGTGGCATGGAGGCAAGCTGGAGGCTTGCATGCGCATCCGAGGGACGAGGGCCAAAGATGAAGAGGGCATGAAGGCAATAGTCAAACTGCTGGTGAAAAGTCAACTAGGCTGAGAGTGGCTGAGTATGAGTGCATGTACTCAGGGGTTAAGCCGGGAGGGTTTGAGTGCGGAGAGATTTGTACTCAGAGAGAAACCTCTAGGCTTAGGTCTCGAACCAGTCGACTGCCCTTGGGGCAGTCGACTAGTGCCAACTGGAACAGCTGGCCAGAATTTGAACGTTATGCTGTAACGGTCGAATCTGAGTGGGACCAGTTGACTGCCATTTGGGCAGTCGACTGGTAGCGGCTATTTCAGATTCGAGCCCTATTTAAAGGGGCTCGTTTCCTACCTTGTTCCTTGACGAATCTTGCTTGGCTAAGGCAAGATAGTAGTCTACTTGTTCTCTAAGTGTCCTTGGTATTGTGGCGAGGTTTCTCCACCCACAAGGAGCAACGAGTTCTAGCCGGAGGTTATCCGGGGTTTGATCCGCCGAAGGATTGTTGGATTAGTCATCCGGCCGGGGTGGATACCAACTAAATCAGGTTGTTAGCATTGTTATTTTCTTTACATGTTATTTCCGCTGCGCTAACAAGACTGCAGAGTTCAAGATCCGAAAAAGTGCATTCACCCCCCCCCCTCTGCACGCCACATTGATCCTTCAGTTGGTATCAGAGCGAGTACCACTCTTGATCGGACTAACCGCCGAGGGAGCACTTGCTAGAGGAAAAGGGGTCATGGAAGACAATTTGGGTGACGACATCAACTCACCACCATCGTACGAGCATGAAAATTTCGAATATTGGAGAGATAGAATGAAGATGTGGCTCGGGATGGATTGGGGGTGTAGAATGATCATTGAAGACCCATTTGAAATCCCCAAGGATAAGCATGGCAAAAAGCTTCGGCCTAGATATTGGACAAGTGAACAACAAGAACAAGCTAGAGCCAATGAGAAGGTAATAAACATTTTGATCAATATTTTGCCTAATCATGTTTTGAGTGATGTAGGGAAATATTCAAATGCATGCGAATTGTGGAATAAGTTGGAAGAACTTCACAAGAACCCTTCACAAGCTCGACTAGTCGAAATATCTAAAGAAGCAAGTACAATAATCCAAGAGGACCAAAATGAGAAATTGCCCATGTCATCAAGTGAGGAACCATCTATCTCGTCAAGAGAAGAAGAGGAAGAATTAGTATCAAGGGTTAAGGGGAGGAGAGACCCTCATCCTCACAAGAGCAAGAGACGACCTCCACCTCCACCAAAGCTAAGTCAAAAGAGCATATCGTATGCTTTGGGTGCAACAAAAGGGGGCACTACAAGAATAAGTGTCCACTAGGTAAAAAAGAGGTAATTCCTAAACCCAAGTCCATTCAAATCAGATCTAATACGGGTTGTAGGAAGGTGGAAGTACAAGACAAAAGAAAAAGGATTTGGTGCTTCACATGCGGGGAGCTCGGGCATTATCATACAAAATGTCCAAAAAGTGGAGAGCTCAAGAAGATGGAGCACCTCAGGAAATGGGAGAAAGAAGAAACAAAGAGGAGCACTCACCAAGGGGGAGCACCAAAGGTAAGGAAGGTACCCTCTAATCCAATTCATGCTTCAAGCTTTTCAATGAATACTCATAATGCATGTTTGGATAATAGAATTAATAATTGTGTGCCCATACGTGTTTTTGGTTTCAAATATCATGATAGAAGTAGAAACAATTTTGTATGCCAAAACACCAAGATTTCTATGTTTCATGAAAAATCTAGAAACTCAAGGCCTAAGGACCAAGGTGTAAACTTTAAGATAGAAGGAAGTATGCCTAGAAAAGTAGGTAATCCTAGAAATGATCAAATTAGATCTAGTGGTCCTAAGGTTAGGAGTTTGGAAGAGGAAAATCAAGTTCTAAAAGCTAAACTTGATAAATTGGAAAAGAACCTAGATAGACTCATTAGGAGATCCAAGGAATCAAGTGAAATACAAAATGATCAATCTTTCAGAAATGGTAGGCCAAGTCTAGGATATCATTTTAGGAGGGCTAATAATGATAAAGTGTCTTATTCTAGGATGCCTTTTGTTTATGATAGAGAAAAGACCAACAATGGCAAGGAAAATCTAGTTAAAGAGAAAAAGAAAGAATTAATCAAGGATAAGGTAAGAAAAATCAAGAGAGTAATAGTTGAAAGTCAAGAAGCACCGAAGGAGCATCGGTGTGGTCTTACCCCTGTAGAAGAGTCACATGGGAAGGTAACTAAGTTTAGGAGCTCTAGGGAGAACATGAGAAGCCAAAATGGGATTCATGGTCAATGGATCTCAGGTGGGTTCCTCCTAGGAGGTTAAAAAGGACTATAGTGTGTGCCAAGAAAGTTTAAAAAGCTAGGTTAGTCTTAATCCTGAAAATTGGCACACTAAAAGGGAAGTTATGAAGAAAAAGGTGAAATTGGGATGTTAATTGAGACAAGTAGGTATTAATGGCCAAATACCATGTAACTTGATGTCATGAAGTGACTATGAATGAATATAAAGAGAAGCATCAAGGTACGGTCAAAATTAGACCTCTTTGAAAAGGTTTCATGATATTTTTCAGAGAAATTTTGAAGTTTGTACCAATCTCAAGATTTGGGATGACTTTAACTGAAATTATATTTTTCCTAAGTAAACATAGGATTCAAAAATGTCCTCACAAAATTTCAAAATTTTTGGGAATTTGTGGAATTACTAGTGCATTTCTGAAATTCGGACTGAAAACCTGAAATTCAGAACATCAGAGGACAGTCGACTGGCTGGAAGCCAGTCGACTGGTAAAACCCACAGAATGTAATTACGGTGTTGCCCAGTCAACTGCCCCAGGGGCAGTCGACTGGCTCGCGGGTTTTATAAAAAGGGAGGGTGCGCCGGGAAAGCAAGTCTAGGGTTTTTGACTCATCTCTCCCGGCGATCTTCACCTCTTTTCAACTCCTCTTGTGTCCTAAGCCCCTCCAAAGCTCTAAAACTCGTTCCTAAGGCCTTCTCTAACTCCGATCTACTTCGAGGGTTAGTGGAAAACCCCTCTTCAAGTCAACCCAAGCGATTTCCAAATCTCAAAATGCAAAGGGCGAAAAGGTAAGATGTTTAAGGTTTATTTCTCCATTTAGGCTTCGTATTGACACTAATATGATGATTTCTGTGTTTCCTTTGCTATCTTCTATTTGGGGGGGGTCACTTTGGTATGCATACATGTGTTTGGTGTATTAGGGCTGTGTCTAAACGATCTAGGGGTGAGGGTGTTGGAGCAATCGGCCCTAAGATGGTCCGGAGTGACCATAGGTTTTGATGTTTGGGCAAAGGGTTTAAGTTAGGTTTTCCCTTGTGTACTTATATGTGTATGTTGAGTGTGCAGGTTGTACAGGTTACACATATGGACTTGACTGGACGGCCTCGGTACGGTGAAGGATGGCATGGAGGCAAGCTGGAGGCTTGCGTGCGCATCCGAGGGACCTTGGTGAGCAGGGACGATGAGCTGATGGGCGTGGACTTCGAGGCATGCATGAAGGATGGCATGGAGGCAAGCTGGAGGCTTGCGTGCATCCGAGGGACGGGAGCCGAAGATGAAGAGGGCGCGAAGGCAACAGTCGAGGCTGCGGAGGAGGAGTCAGTCGAGTCGTGAGGGTACGAGTGCAGTGTGATTGTACTCGGGAAATCCTAGGGTTTGAGTGTGGAGTGGAATGTACTCAGGATGGGTAACCTTAGGTGGGTGAGTGGACCAGTCGACTGCCCTGGGGCAGTCGACTGATGGAACTCACAGAAATGTCTCAGCCTGGGACCAGTCGACTGCCCTGGGGGCAGTCGACTGGTAGGTGGCTGGTGAGCTGGCAGAATTCGAACGTTGGGAGTGTCAACGGTCGAATCTGGCTGGCATCAGTCGACTGCCCTGGGGTCAGTCGACTGGTAGCAAGAAATCAGCCCCGAGTCCTATTTAAAGAGGACTTCGTGGTGGCTGAGTTTCTTGACGAAACTTGTCTTGGTTAAGGGCAAGTTAGTAGTCTTCGTGTTCAGAGCTTTGTTTGGTGTTGTGGTGAGGTTTCTCCACCCACAAGGAGCGACACGTGATAGCCGGAGGTTATCCGGGGTTTGATCCGCCGAAGGATTGTTGGATTAGTCACCCGACCGGGGTGGATACCAACTAAATCTGGTTTGTTAGCGTTGTTCCTTTGCTTTTATTGTTTATTACTATTATTTCCGCTGCGCATACTAACAACGTAGGAAGAACAAGCCGAGACTTGCTATTCACCCCCCTCTAGCAAGGCGTATCGATCCTAACAATTGGTATCAGAGCGAAGGACCGCTCTTGATCGGACTAACCGCCGAGGGAGCACGCGCTAGAGGAAGATGAACATTGAAGATAAGTTGGGGGAGGACATTAACACACCACCATCCTACAATCATGAAGAATTCGGCTTTGGAAGACAAGGATGGAAAATTGGCTAGGAATGGATTGGGAGTGTAGAATGACCATTGAAGACCCATTCGAAATCCCCAAGGACAAGCATGGCAAGAAGCTTCGCCCTAGATATTGGACAAGTGAACAACAAGAACAAGCTAGGGCCAACATGAAGGTAATAAATGTTTTGATTAATATCTTGCCTACTAATGTGATAAGTTGTGTAGGAGATTACAAAAGCGCACATGACTTATGGAAGAAATTGGAAGAAGTTCACAAGAACTCTACACAAGTTAAATTAGTGGAAGAGCATGATGAAATAAGTTCAAGGGTCCAAGAGGACCAAAATGAAGAATTGTCTATGCCATCAAGTGAGGAATTAAGCGAAAGATCATCCACCTCCTCAAGAGAAGAAGAAGAGGCATCAATTTCAAGAATTGATAGGGAGGAAAGACCCTCATCTACACATGATCAAGAGGAAGCTTCCACATCATCCGAGGTTGAAGAAGAAGAAGTCAACCTAGTCTCCACCTCCACCTCCACCAAAGCCAAGAGAAAGGACCACATTACATGCTTTGGGTGTAATGAAAAGGGGCACTACAAGGACAAGTGCCCGAAAGGTAAAAAGGAGGTAAAATCTACACTTATTTCAAGTTCTTTAAACTCTAACATAAAGTGTAGGATTGGAGAAACCCAAGAGAAGAAGAGGAGGATTCGATGCTTTACGTGTGGTGAGCTAGGGCACTACCACACCAAGTGCCCAAGGAAGAAAGAGCTAAAGAAAATGGAGCACCTAAGGAGATGGGAAAAAGAAGAAAGAAAGAAGAAAAGAGACCCATATCATGGAGGGACTACAAGGGTAAGGGAGGTAAACCCTAATCTTAAAACTAAATGCAATTCAAATTCAAGTTCCTTTATGCATGCTAAAACTAGTGAAAATTGCTCATCCATGCATGCTAGGATAAATGAAAATTACTTAATGGTGCATAATTTTGGTTTCAAGTATCATGATAGGAATCGGGTTAACAAGGTAGATCAAAACCCTAGGAAGGTCTTACATCATGAACAATCAAAGACCTTTAGACTTAAGGACCATGACACTAATCCCAAGAAGGGGAGGAATGTGCCTAGAAAGGAGGGTAGGTCTAGGAATGTCCAAAATGGGCATGTGGATTCTAGGTTTAGGAACCTAGAAAAGGAAAATCAAGCTTTAAGGGAAAAGCTTGAGAGGTTAGAGAAAACCCTAGAGAGATTCACTATTGGATCTAAGGGTTTGGATATGGTGTTGGGTGGTCTAAAATCCAGCAATGATAGATCGGGTCTAGGATATCAATCTAGGGTCTCCCATGCCAAGGAAAAGAAATATGCTAGGGTAGCATATGATTATGGCAAGAAGGGGGAGTTCAAGAATGGCAAGGGAATGCCATCAAAAGGAAAGGAAAAGGTCTTAACTAAGGACAAGGGGTCCAAGGTTAAGAGGGTTGAGTTCGTAGGCCAAGAGTCACCGGAGGTTCACCGGTGTGGTTTAGCATTTGTTGAGTCACCTAGGGAGGTGGCTAGGGCTAAGAGCTCAAGGGAGAGCTCTAGAAGCCTTTGGGATATATGGTGAATTGACCTTAGGAGGGGTGCTCCTAGTGGTCTAGATGGACCATGGAGTATGCCAAAAGAATTGGAGACGGACTTGAGTCTCAATTCTTGGGTTTTGGCACGGTGTTTTTGAATTTCATGCATGGAAATATGACATTGGGGTCATATTGCATGAAAATTGATTTTTGGTGTGAAATTTCCATGTAAATCAATGCTAGGGATGCATTGTGGGGTGGCATGGGCAAAGACATCAAGAGGAAACCAAAACTAGGACTTTAGGTCGAGGTTTGATTGAAGTTTTTGACTAGTTTTGGGTTTTGTGTCAAACTTGGGAATGGTGATAGATACATTTTGAAATGTATTTTTTCCAAGTAGATATGGGTACCACAAACCTCTCCACAAAATTTGGGAATTTTTGGAGATTTGTAGAATTTCTGGCGCATTTCTGAATTTCGTCAGAAATGCTGAAATTTCAGACTTTCAGAGTATCAGTCGATTGTCAGGGGGGCAGTCGACTGGTCAATGCTGAATTTTGTATCATCAGCTTGTTTGGGGTCCAAATGATGAAAAACAA
Source organism: Boesenbergia rotunda (assembly GCA_024364735.1). Classification (NCBI taxonomy): domain Eukaryota; kingdom Viridiplantae; phylum Streptophyta; class Magnoliopsida; order Zingiberales; family Zingiberaceae; genus Boesenbergia; species Boesenbergia rotunda. Next base: position 24,897 of record JAGFNQ010002546.1, read on the forward strand.
GTGTATGGGGGGCTAGTACACATTGTGTATGGTCATTAGGGATTGAAAGAACCAATAATTGGGATATTATTGGGGTCTTTTTGATGTATGGCAAAGGGGGAGAAGTTTGGGTTTAAGTTGGGAAACCAAACTTACCTTTGCATGGAACCCTAGGTTTAGGGGGAGTTGAGATTAAGGGGGAGCATGGTTGCTCCATTCTAGGCGTAAGGGGAACCTTGGAAAGGTTCTTAAAAAGCCTTTGTAAGTCCAGTGAAAGGGGGAGCATGGGAGAAGCTTTAAAAAGCCCGGTTTGGTAGAAAATCCTAACTTGGAGGGTTAGGTGGTAAAAATCCTAGCTTGGAGGGTTAGGTGTAAAATTCCTAACTTAGAGAGTTAGGTGTGGGATGCCTTGGGATAGGATCCATTTTTTGCATTGCATATGCATTTGTTTAGCATGGTTTTTGCTATTGACTACTATCTTATTTCCCTAACTTAAACAGATTGCCAAACATCAAAAAGGGGGAGATTGTTGGAGCAATCGGCCCTAAGATGGTCCAGAGTGACCATAGGTTTTGATGTTTGGGCAAAGGGTTTAAGTTAGGTTTTCCCTTGTGTACTTATATGTGTATGTTGAGTGTGCAGGTTGTACAAGTTACATATATGGACTTGACTGGACGGCCTTGGTACGGTGAAGGATGGCATGGAGGCAAGCTGAAGGCTTGCGTGCGCATCCGAGGGACCTTGGTGAGCAGGGACGATGAGCTGATGGGTGTGGACTTCGAGGCATGCGTGAAGGATGGCATGGAGGCAAGCTGGAGGCTTGCGTGCATCCGAGGGACGGGAGCCGAAGATGAAGAGGGCGCGAAGGCAATAGTCGAGGCTGCGGAGGAGGAGTCAGTCGAGTCGTGAGGGTACGAGTGCAGTGTGATTGTACTCGGAAAATCCTAGGGTTTGAGTGCGGAGTGGAATGTACTCAGGATGGGTAACCTTAGGTGGGTGAGTGGACCAGTCGACTGCCCTTGGGCAGTCGACTGATGGAACTCACAGAAAGGTCTCAGCCTGGGACCAGTCGACTGCCCTGGGGGCAGTCGACTGGTAGGTGGCTGGTGAGCTGGCAGAATTCGAACGTTGGGAGTGTCAACGGTCGAATCTAGCTGGCACCAGTCGACTGCCCTGGGGGCAGTCGACTGGTAGCGAGAAATCAGCCCCGAGTCCTATTTAAAGAGGACTTCGTGGTGGCTGAGTTTCTTGACGAAACTTGTCTTGGTTAAGGGCAAGTTAGTAGTCTTCGTGTTCAGAGCTTTGTTTGGTGTTGTGGTGAGGTTTCTCCACCCACAAGGAGCGACACGTGATAGCCGGAGGTTATCCGGGGTTTGATCTACCGAAGGATTGTTGGATTAGTCACCCGACCGGGGTGGATACCAACTAAATCTGGTTTGTTAGCGTTGTTCCTTTGCTTTTATTGTTTATTACTATTATTTCCGCTGCGCATACTAACAACGTAGGAAGAACAAGCCGAGACTTGCTATTCACCCCCCTCTAGCAAGGCGTATCGATCCTAATAGAGGGGTCATCTCGACCAGGTCCCCAAGGCCCAGAAGTGTCTAAGTTTAGAAGTTTGGAATGCAAAAAGCGATTCAAGGAGAACAAATTTGTTCAACTACCATGTCGATATCTCAATAAAGGATATTTTGAGGAGAAGGGGCCTCACATTATTGAGATGATTACCCATTTCGGCATAGAACAACTTGTCTATTGCCAACATGATGTTAATCTTGACCTGTACAAAGAGTTCTTTGCAAATTTGACTTGTCTTGATCTGGAAAATAGAGTTTATGAGTCAAGGGTAGCAGGTGTCATCATTCCTTTCACACCCATGGTTTTAGCTAGCTTCCTAGAATGTCGGGCCTCGAACAATGCCAATACCTACTTTCCAAACATTGTTGAACCACTTGAATTCCCAGGTGTCACTATTGATCAGATTCATGTTCACTACTTCAGGAGACATAGACATGAATCTGAACGTACTTTTCATGCAAAACCCATGAGTCCATCCAGTCACGTGCTTTACAAGATTGTGGTAGAATGTCTCCTACCCATCGTCACTAAGGGAAGGGTGAGGATTAGATTGCCTCACTTAGTGATGATGTATGCGCTTGAGAGACGACTGGATATAGATGTGTCCTTGCATGTGTTTGCCTCCATCTGTCACCTGTCCCAAAGTGTGAATGGGAAGATTTATATGCCATTTTGTCATATGTTAACTGAGTTCTTCCAACTGCGTTTTGGCATTCGGGTCACTATTGGTCAGGTGCGCCACTTGTCAAAAGACTATGATCAGATTGGCACCCGCCAATTGTCTTTGGCAGGCATTGAGTCTAGACGGGGGTATTCGTTTGGAGGGAGCGCCAGGAAGCTGCTGATGCAGGTGAGGAGCCCGCTGAGCCTATCACACGAGCAGAGTTTACCCGACTCTAGGAGGGTGTTCATACTATTCAGGAGGGCATCCAAAGTCTTCAGCAGGACCAGGCAGCTACTCAAAGAGAGGTACATGGTCTGACAGAGTTTTGCCAGGGGTTTATGACCAGGCAGGATACCATGTACGAGATGTTGCAGCGATGGGATTTATCATATCAGGGTCCTCCTGCTCCTCCACCTCCTCCTCCAGATGGTGATGACCACATGTATTTCTGATCATCTGATGCAGTTGTTGGGTTGTAGTGTTGAGAGTATCATGTTCTGATGATTTATCATACCTCTCAAACACTTTCTATGATTGATGATTGTACGTATTTGGATAACTTTCGGCCTTTTTTGGCCATAGGAACTATTGGGATGCTTATTTGTCAGCTTATGACCTTATGTATTATGCACTGTTCTTATGCTATCCTATTAAGATTGTGCTTTGTTTTGATAATGTGTTGGATTTTAAATGCTTGTATTCTGATAAAACATTTTGGTCTCTGTCATGATCGTCATATATGAGTGCTCATGATATGTTTAAATTTTATATTGATTACTATCCTATATGGTTTGTTTGAAAATCAAGAGAATGTCATGGTTAGAAAAGATAATCATTAAAACATAAAGGGGTTTTGTAAAAATAAATACATTTATTTGAAAAAGGGGGAGTTGGGAATCATTTTGAATATCAACTAGAGGTGCTAAAGAATGACAAGTATATGATCCCATCACTAGAACTCTAGATTGATACAAAGTTGGCCTTAATTGAAAATTTTTGAGTGTGTACCAAAAGTCAAGCACGGTTGATGTTTTTCATGAACCAAAATTTTTCTAGGATAGGGAATACCTTAACAACCGTGCTTGCAAAGTTTCCCATTTTTCCAGATTTTCTGGAATTTTTTATCCATTTCTGAATTTCGTCTGAAATTCAGAAATCTGTCGTATCAGTCGACTGCACTGGGGGCAGTCGACTGGTAGTATGGACAGATTGGGATTGTGAGAGTTCTGAAAGTTTTTTTTTTCAGAAATAGGAGTAAATTCTATTTGGCATCAAGGGTTGGGTTGCTTGGGGCACTCATTTTGATGGTGTCAAAGGGGGAGAATTTGAATATTAAGTTAGGTTTGGGCTAAAAACTTAACTTAGGCTTGATTGTGACTATAGAGTTAAGTTGGGAGAATTTAACTCTAACTTGGGATTAGCAATAAGGGTTGAAATTTGAGAGAAAAGCATAGGTTAAGGGGGAGGTTGTCTCTTGTGTATTATGCTTGAATTTCAATTGTTTTTGCTATTATTATTGCTATATGTTTACCTAACTTAACATATTGCCACACATCAAAAAGGGGGAGATTGTTGGGGCAATCGGCCCTGAGATGATCTGGAGGATCATGATATTTTGATGAGTGGGCAATATGGTTAAGTTAGGATTTGTGTTATTCTCACATGTGTACATGAGTGTGCAGGTGTACAGGTATACATGGACTTGGTTGACGACTTCAGGTGAAGGATGGCATGGAGGCAAGCTGGAGGTTTGCGTGCGCATCCGAGGGACCGGTGGATAGCAGAGATGATGAGCCGAGGGATGCGGACTTCGAGGCGTACGTGAAGGGTGGCAAGGAGGCAAGCTGGAGGCTTGCGTGCGCATCCGAGGGACGAGGGCCAAAGATGAAGAGGGCATGAAGGCAATAGTCAAACTGCTGGTGAAAAGTCAACTAGGTTGAGAGTGGCTGAGTATGAGTGCATGTACTCAGGGGTTAAGCCGGGAGGGTTTGAGTGCGGAGAGATTTGTACTCAGAGAGAAACCTCTAGGCTTAGGTCTCGGACCAGTCGACTGCCCTTGGGGCAGTCGACTGGTGCCAACTGGAACAGCTGGCCAGAATTTGAACGTTATGTTGTAACTGTTGAATCTGAGTGGGACCAGTTGACTGACATTTAGGTAGTCGACTGGTAGCGGCTGTTTCAGATTTGAGCCCTATTTAAAGGGGCTCGTTTCCTACCTTGTTCCTTGACGAATCTTGCTTGGCTAAGGCAAGATAGTAGTCTACTCTGTTCTCTAAGTGTCCTTGGTATTGTGGCGAGGTTTCTCCACCCACAAGGAGCAACGAGTTCTAGCCGGAGGTTATCCGGGATTTGATCCGCCGAAGGATTGTTGGATTAGTCACCCGGCCGGGGTGGATACCAACTAAATCAGGTTGTTAGCATTGTTATTTTCTTTACATGTAATTTCCGCTGCGCTAACAAGACTGCAGAGTTCAAGATCCGAAAAAGTGCATTCACCCCCCCCCTCTGCACGCCACATCGATCCTTCACCGGGAGCATGTTGACATGGATGCAGGTTCGTAATTTCAAAATTAATTACGTGTAGCGGAAGGTTTAGCATAAATAATTTCTCTAAATCATTTAACCACACATCTAAGCATGCAATTTTATCTTGTGTAGACATGATCATATATTTGAAATTTTGTAGAAACGTAAACTAATTTACATATTACCTAGCGTAACTCGAAGGAAGGGATGAGATCCAACCGTAAGCGTCCCTTGGAAGCTCCGCCTCTATTCGCGTCCACGCCGAGTATTTTTAGGATGACTTCGCAAAGTCACGAGTTTCGTGTTCTCGAAAACTACTAGATTCTCTGAGAACGTGACAAGAAAAACCAAGAGAGAAGTCGGAAGACTAACCACAAAAGGATGGCCGGCTGGTGCTCCTTCTTGGGGCTGGTTGGCGCACGGCAAGTACGGGAGAAGAGAAGGAGAGAAAGAGAGGGAAAGAGCCTATGCCTTCGTCTCTTCGATTATCACCCAAGCGTTGCCTTGGGTCCTTTATATAGTGGTCTCTCAACCATCAAGCCTCTCAAATATGGAATAACTTATTCCATCATGCCAAGTTTGATTTTATATCATGGTTAAAATCATATTTTAATTCATGATAAAAATCAATCAAGTCTCTTCTCTCTTATGGAATAAATTTCCTTATCATGGTAAATCAATCCATAATTGATTTTATAAAATAAACCAATCCATGGTTCATTTTAATTTTCATGAAAAATAAACCAAACCTTGGTTTATTATATAAAAATTTATATCATCCATAATTTTATAAAACAAACCACACTTGGTTTATTTTATAAATTGAACCAAAACTTGGTTCTCTCCCTTTGTTGTGGCCGCCCAAGCAAAGAGGATGGAGGCCCTCTTTCGCCGGCCCATCCAAGCCAAGCCCCAATGAATTAAACTTATTTAATTCATCTATTAAGTCTTCAAAAGACTTAGCCATTTTACGCTTCTGATGCGTCTCTGAAAAATCAGATTCGACTAATCGTTTGGCTCAACCAAACTTAATCTCTCATGATTGGAAAATTTAATTTTCAACTCGTTTTAAATCCCTCGGATTACTCGTAGTGCGTGTGACTAAATAGGTTTTCGATTTATGTTGGTCGTCTATAATTAATCAATTATAGAACGATCATGAGTGACACCTAGTAGTACATCATGGTCCCCAATTAATTGAAAGATCAACGGTTGACCTCAGAAACAATTCTGAAACCCTTCAGCAGCATAATGAATCGTGCCCCATTCCCTTCACCATCTTATACCCACTTGGTTCAGACATGGTCTAGGTGTGTCAATCCCCACTAGGCTGACTACGTCACACCTAGCCCAAGTAACGTTTTCTCGTCCTACGGATTCTAATTACTCTCATGTATTTAAGAGATTCATACTCTGAACATGTCATGCTCTGGCCAGAGGCTTCGAGTAACAATCCGACGATAGGCCTCGGGTATACATCTCCTCGCAAGGAGTGGTGAATCCTTTGTAGGTTGTTCAAACATCTTCGGGCACTTCGGCTTATACCCCAATCATCCTGGGTCCACACCTCCTTGGAGATGCTTGCTTAAGATGTCAAAGTATAAGTCTCCATGACCAAGATGACTTGAACATCGCACTTAAGCTGCAGTAAGAACTTCACTGACATGTCTATATGTAGACTACCATATGAAGTTTTACAGCCAGTCACTCCAATGAACTAGTTCCCTTAACTAGCATTCATGTTTATCTCCGGACATCTCAATGTCACTAGCCAGTGAGAATTAGCTGATTAGAGAATAACCCATGCTAGTCTCAACAGAATTGATAGTGTCTGTATTTATCAATTCATCGACTAGGGACAATTTCAATACTTCACAATTGCACATGTAGAGATAATCACTAGTTGTGAATTCATCACAAATTCTCTCATGCTGTGATTTGTATTATGGACATTCAATAAATGAGTTTAAGATCTCAATCAAATACACAAACATGTATACTCAAATAGTGAATATTCATTTATTAGAATAAATGATTACAATCATAAGGCGTTTGCCTTAGGACACTTCTCTCATATCACTAACAAACTCCCACTTGGCCTAATGCCAATCACTACGGTACCCAATACCACAGGCTCTAACATGACCCTCAAACTTGCTTTGAGGCAAGGCCTTAGTTAAAGGATCCGCTAAATTCTTTTCAGTGAGAATTTTCTCAATTTGTATATCATTCCTACTTATAATCTCTCTAATCAGATGATAGCGGCGAAGCACATGTTTGGATCGCTGATGAGACCTTGGTTCCTTTGCTTGTGCAATAGCTCCATTGTTGTCGCAGTAAACCGGTATTGCTTCATCAATGGTTGGAACCACACCAAGTTCTGAGACAAACTTCTTGATCCAGACTGCTTCCTTTGCTGCTTCCGAAGCTACAATATATTCCGCTTCCGTGGTAGAATCCGCTACGGTGTCTTTCTTGGAACTCTTCCAACTTATTGCGCCTCCATTCAAAATAAATACGTATCCGGACTGAGATTTGGAGTCATCCTTATCTGTCTAGAAACTGGCATCTGTATACCCACGTATTACCATATCACCTTCTCCATATATTAGGAACATATCCTTAGTGTTTCTTAAGTACTTGAGGATTGTCATGACATCCGCCCAATGATCCATTCCTGGATCAGACTGGTATCTGCTTGTGACGCTCAGAGCATACGATACATCGGGCCTAGTACATAACATAGCATACATGATAGATCCTATCGCGGATGCATAAGGAATCTTATTCATGCAAATCCTCTCGTCTTCTGTGCGCGGACACATAGACTTTTAAAGGTTGATCCCATGCCTGATGGGAAGGTAACCTTTCTTGGATTCCGACATGCTAAACCTTTCTAGCACTCGGTCTATATATGTAGACTGCGAAAGACCAAGCAACCGTTTTGATCTATCTCTATATATTCTAATCCAAGGATATAGGTTGCTTCTCCTAGTCTTTCATGGAGAAAGTTTTGGACAACCAAATTTTAACTGACTGTAAGACTGATATATCGTTTCCTATAAGTAATATGTCATCGACATATAACACTAGGAATACGACTGCACTCCCACTAACCTTTTTATACACATAAGGTTTGTCAGGATTTTGTGAGAAATCAAACTCTTTGATTGTCTCATCAAAACGAATGTTCCAGCTCCTGGATGCTTGCTTTAGTCCATATATGGATCGTCGAAGCTTGTATACTTTGGTTTTATTAACCGATGTGAAACTTTCAGGTTGTATCATGTATACATCCTCAAGCAGGTTTCCATTAAGGAAAGTTATTTTCACATCTATTTGTCATATCTCATAATCATAATGAGCTGCTATGGCCAGGAGCATCCGAATGGATTTAAGCATAGTTAATGGCGAATAGGTTTCGTCATAATCAATTCCATGTTTCTGACGATATCATTTTGCCAATAATCAGGCCTTAAAGGTAACAACATTACCTTCCATGTCAGTTTTCTTCTTGAAAACCCACTTGCACCCTATGGGCTTAATCCCTTCAGGTGGGTTAACCAAGTCCCATACTTGATTTTTGTAGATGGAATCCATTTCCGACTTCATGGCTTCAAGCCATTTATCCCTTTCTGAATTTTTTAGAACATCTTCATAACTGATAGGTTCATCATCGTTAATGAGTAACACGTCGATTCACTTATGAGAAATCCGTATCTCTCCGGAATATTGCTTGTCCTATCAGACCTACGAAGAAGTGGTGTTGTTTTAGGTTCAACTGATAGCTCATCATTATGAGTTCTAGACTAGGTGTCTCTGTAATGTCTATTGGAGTTTCTTGAACTTCTTCAAGTTCAATGCTACTCCCACTGTTTTCTTGTAAAAGAAATTTTTTTTCTAGAAATACAGCATGCCTTGAAACAAACATCTTTTGTTCCAAGGGATGATAGAATTGGTAACCCTTCGTTTCCTTAGGGTATCCAATAAATAGACATTTATCAAACTTAGCATCTAATTTGTCTGATACAGTCCGCTTTACATAAGCAGGACAACCCCATATCTTTAGGTGAGATAAATGAGGTTTCTTACTATTCACGTCTCATATGGAGTAGTAGAGACTACCTTGGTCAGGACTCTGTTTAGTAAGTAAGCAGCTGTCTTGAGCGCATAGCCCCAAAAGAATATTGGAAGAGTTGCATGATTCATCATAGATTTAACCATGTCCATCAAGGCTCGGTTATGGCTCTCAGATACACCATTATGCTGTGGTGTATATGGCGGAGTCCATTGAGACAATATCCCATTGTCCCTAAGATAATCTTGAAACTCTTGACTTAAGTATTTGTTGGTGCAGTATGCACCCAAGTCAAACCTGTGTTTTGATATTGACAAAAGGGTTCAAAAGTTAAGGGTTAGTCGTTGTCTAACAAGTTTCTTGAGTGTACAGGAAAAGCCCTAGCGAAGGAATGCTAGGCACTGGCGAAGGACTGCCAGACAGGAAAAGCCCTAGCAAAGGGCTGCTAGGCTCTGGCGAAGGACTGCCAGAATGGACAAGCCCTAGCGAAGGAATGCTAGGCACTGGCGAAGGGCTGCCAGAAGAAAAGACCTAGCGAAGGGCTGCTAGGCACCAAGCGAAGGGAAGCTTGGCAACTCAAGACCTGGCGAAGGACTGCCGGGCAAAAGTCCAACTGGAGGATCCGGTTGGCATCAGGTAAACTCTCCCGAGAGGAGTAGGTGAGGACGCGTTCCCCTAGAGGGAACATTAGGCGTCGGTTCGACCTAGGGCTCCATTTTGGAGACCCAAAGTCAGAACCAAGACAGCCAAGGCTGTGTAAAATTAACTTATTAATTGTGTTTTGGACTAACCCTGGATGCAGGACCGAAGGACTGTGTTTCTGCAGCTCAGAGAGCCTCAAAGGAGTGAGGCAGTAGCTGAGCAGGGCGCCCCGGATGTTTCGGGCGCCCCAGAGTCAACCCAAAGTCAGCAGAGCAAGTAAACGCCCCGACAGCAGCACATTTGGGGGCGCCCCGGATGTTTCGGGCGCCCCGCGCGCGTCGGGCGCCCCGCGAGTCGCGGGCGCCCACTGTGCCACGCCACTGGCAGCTGCAGCAGCTCACCCTCACGAAGAAGATGAAGCCTTGACCGGTCAACCCCGGGCGCCCCGCGCGCGTCGGGCGCCCCAGTCAAAGGTGATCCCGAAGAAGCAGAGATCAGCCTTGACCAGAGGGCTCGCCGGATCGAGAGCCACGTGGGGGGCGCCCCGAGCATCCCGGGCGCCCCCAGCCCTATATAAAGGACCCTCGACCCTCTTCTTCAAGCATCAATCACTGCGACTTTCATACGCTCTTCTGCTTCCACGACACGCTCCAGAAATCTTCCATCTCGAGCTCTGACGACGTCCTGCTGCTCCAATACTCCGATCTACACCGGACGTCGGTAACGAAATATTCATTTAAGTTTACGAAGCTAATTCTGTAATACTTGTGATTGTAAACTTTCTCGAACGTATAGAATTGCCCGCAGAAAACGATCAACGACCGTGGGCCTTGGAGTAAGAGTCGACACAAGCTCCGAACCAAGTAAAACAACCGTGTTAGCATTGTTTTTGTGTCTTATTTCCGCTGCGCACTAACTCTTTTTAAATCCGAACGATTTGCGACATTCACCCCCCCCCTCTCTCGCAATTCTCGATCCAACAGTATTCACCACCCCGATCGGATCGAAGTATCTTAATACTTTTGACAAGCTATTTCTCTACTTCACTTCTGAACTCTTTGAATTTCTCAAAAGCTTCAGATTTGTGTTTCATTAAGAACACATACCCGAATCATGAGTGATCATCGATAAAGGTAATGAAGTAGCTATAGCCTCCTTGTGCAAGAGTTGACATTGGTCCACATACATCAGTATGTATTAGACCAAGCAATTCTCCCACTGGTTTACCTTTTTCGGAAAAGGGTAATTTGGTCATCTTACCTTTTAAGCATGATTCGCATATATCAAATGAACCGGGTTCAAACGATTCCAGAATTCCACATCCGTGTAATTTGGTCGTGCGTTTCTTACTTACATGGCCAAGACGACAATGCCACATATAGGAGTCTATTTGATTATCTATTCGAGCACGTTTGTTGCTAACTTCGATATTGAAAACGTCACCGGATAAATCTAACGTGTTGATACCATTGCATAAAGTTCCGGTCCCATAAAGAACACCATTTAAAGTTATGTAACAGCAATTGTTACTAAAAGTTAAATGATAACCCTTTTCATTCAATCATGAAATAGATACAATGTTCTTTATTAACGAAGGAACAAAATAACAATTATCCAATTCTAAGACAAGTCTAGTAGGGAGCTTTAGCAAATATGTTCCGATGGCAACAACAACAATCTTTGCTCCATTTCCAACTCGCAAATTCACTTCTCCCTTGACGGGTCTTCTTCTATTCCTTAACCCCTGTATGTCATTACATATATGTGAGCTACACCCAGTATCAAGTACCTAGGTGTCCGAGGAAATAGAGTGACATTCAATAACGAAGATACCTGAAGAGGATGGGGCATCGGATGCCTTCTTCTTCAGGGACTCAAGATAAAACTTGCAGTTTCTTCGCTAGTGGCCCTCCTTGCCGCTGTGATGGCAAGTGCCTTTTCAATCTTTTTGGCCTTTTTCTTCCTTCCCTTATTTTGTTCTTTGGACTTCCTCTTAGAGTCTTTCTTTGAGGAACCAACTAACAGTACCGTCTTCTGATCCTACTTTACAGAAGGCTCTACAGTCTTCAGCAGGTTAAGCAACTCAGGAATGGTAGTCTCCAGTTTGTTCATCCGATAGTTCATCACAAACTGTGAGTAACTCTTGGACAAACAATGCAGAATTAAGTCAATACTTAGTTCATGATCCATTGTAAATCCGAGTGTGCCTAGTCGCTCAATGTACCCCAACATCTTCAACACAAACTGTGAAATAGAAGTGCCATCCTGCATCTTAGAGGTGAAGAGGAGTCTGGAGACCTCAAACCTTTCGGATCTCGCCTGCTCGTCAAACAGCTCATGAAGATGGAAGAAGATGGTATGAACATCCATATGCTCATGCTGCTTTTGTAGCTCAGGTACCATAGCGACCAGCATGATGCAACTCACAAGTTCAGAATCAGCCACATGTTTCTGATAGGCCACTAACTGGTCTGGAGTTGCATCTTCAGGAGAATGGTTGGGAAGTTGTTCTTCAAGGACATAAGCAAGCTTTTCTGCCTTGAGGACTATCCTCAGGTTTCGAAGCCAGTCCATGATGTTTGGCCCAGTCAGCTTATTGGTGTCCAAAATGGAACGCAAATTCAAAGAAGACATGATCAGGTGATTATCCTAGAAATACAAATTGAGGTTATGTGATGAGAATGATAAAGAATGCATCAATATACATTAATTAAATCCTATTTATTTTTCGAATTGAATAACCCTTTTTATCAATTCGGGAGATCGTAGGAACATCTCCAATCCAACTATAGATAAGAACAACCATGGCTAGAGTCCATCAAGTTATTCTTAGCTATGAAGGTAGGTAATTATACCGATTACATATTATACATATGTAACTATCACATTATACTATCAACTAATTGAATGTTTGCATAAATCATTGGGTTGTTAACTCATTAACAAGTATGCAACAATATACATAGCACCCAACTGCACCTCTCTTTACATCGACCTTGGCTGTGGCACAACAAATCGATGCTCCAAGCTTAAGGCTGACCCATTAATCAAGAAATAGTTTTAATATGGTTGGAGCTCGTTCAACCGTTTAGTCAGGCTTGGATGTGTCCAACAACCAAAACTAAGGATTGACCTCTGACTCCAACTATATTAATCATAAACTAATTCCATGGTTTGAACATGTTGAGGTTCAAGCCGGGCATGGATGTGTCCATCAACCCAAACGAGAAATAAAACTCCGGTTCTAACCATATAAATGGAAGGTGTTGGCCTTAATATTTTGCAAGGGGTTTTGGGTCTCATCCTTTTCTTTCTAAGCACATTCATGACATATAATTATGTCATGTACTAACGATTTCCTTAATAAAGTATGTATATGACTTAATTTATCAAGTCTCATTAATTGAATTAGGAACCGGATTTCCTAATTCTAATTTCATACTTTATTCAAGGAATTGTTTTGGGAAACAATTTCCTAAATTGTCATAATCAATTTCGGAAATAATATGTTTAAGACTTTGATTTCTCTAAATCAAATCTTATTAAATTAAGAGACAGATTCCCTTAATTCAACCACATATTATTTTCATAAAAATCTTATTTAAGGAAATATACTCTATAGGAAATAATTTTCCTAATTAATTTTGGAGACAATAATATGTAAGAGCATCACCTCATAAATCAAATAAGGAAATTATCGTTTGAGAATCACCTCAAAAATTTCCAAGATTTGATCACATATTTTATTTATGGGAAATTAATATCAATGACTTAATTTGGATGACTCCCTGAGGCTCAATCCAAATTAAACATTTGGCAATTTAAATTCAATTTAGGAAATTTAATTATAACAACTAACTTTAAATTGGATGGCTCCCCGAGGCTCAATCCAAAATAAAGAATTTTGTAAATAATTTAATTTCTAATTATAAATTTAAATGCCAATTAATATTCCCATAATTTGTCTAGACTTTCTTGAAAGAAAGTGCCTAAAATTGCGAGCATTCCATAAATGGAAAGTTTCCAAAAATAAAAGATTTTCAGAATAATTGTAAGTTTTTGGTACAAAGAAAACTTACGTTTTTCCAAAATTAAAAATTTTCCAAAATAGAAAATTTCCAAAATTGGAAAGTTTCCAAAAATGGAAAGTTTCACAATTATCATAAAATTTCAGAAACAGAGATATTTCAAAAGTTTGTGAAATTTCATGAGGATTTCCAAACTATGAAATTCCTAAATCGAAAATTTACCATAATTGGAAAGTTTCCATAATTGAAAATTTTCCAAAATTGAGATCATGATAAAGCTTTCCGCAAAACAATTATATGATTATGTCGAACACAAACCTCGGCTCTGATACCACTGTTGGGACCGGGTGCATGTTGACATGGATGCGGGTTCGTAATTTTAAAATTAATTACGTGCAGCGGAAGGTTTAGCATAAATAATTTCTCTAAATCATTTAACCACACATCTAAGCATGCAATTTTATCTTGTGTAGACATGATCATATATTTAAAATTTTGCAGAAACGTAAACTAATTTACATATTACCTCGCGTAACTCGAAGGAAGGGACGAGATCCAACCGTAAGCGTCCCTTGGAAGCTCCGCCTCTATTCGCGTCCACGCCGAGTATCTTCGGGATGACTTCGCAAAGCCACGAGTTTCGTGTTCTCGAGAACTACTAGATTCTCCGAGAACGCGACAAGAAAAACCAAGAGAGAAGTCGGAAGACTAACCACAAAAGGATGGCCGGCTGGTGCTCCTTCTTGGGGCTGGTTGGCGCACGGCAAGAAGGGGAGAAGAGAAGGAGAGAAAGAGAGGGAGAGAGCCTATGCCTTCATCTCTTCAATTATCACCCAAGCCTTGCCTTGGGTCCTTTATATAGTGGCCTCTCAACCATCAAGCCTCTCAAATATGGAATAACTTATTCCATCATGCCAAGTTTGATTTTATATCATGGTTAAAATCATATTTTAATTCATGATAAAAATCAATCAAGTCTCTTCTCTCCTATGGAATAAATTTCCTTATCATGGTAAATCAATCCATGATTGATTTTATAAAATAAACCAATCCATGGTTCATTTTAATTTCCATGAAAAATAAACCAAACCTTGGTTTATTATATAAAAATTTATATCATCCATAATTTTATAAAACAAACCACACTTGGTTTATTTTATAAATTGAACCAAAAACTTGGTTCTCTCCCTTTGTTGTGGCCGGCCAAGCAAAGAAGATGGAGGCCCTCTTTGGCCGGCTCATCCAAGCCAAGCACCAATGAATTAAACTTATTTAATTCATCTATTAAGTCTTCAAGAGACTTAGCCATTTTACGCTTCCGATGCGTCTCTGAAAAATTCAGATTCGACTTATCGTTTGGCTCAACCAAACATAATCTCTCTTGATTGGAAAATCCAATTTTCAACTCATTTTAAATCCCTCGGATTACTCGTAGTGCGTGTGACTAAATAGGCTTTCGATTTATGTTGGCCGTCTATAATTAATCAATTATATAATGATCATGAGTGGCACCTAGTAGTAGTACATCATGATCCCCAATTAATCGAAAGATCAACGGTTGACCTCAGAAACTATTCTGAAACCCTTCAGCAGCTATAATGAATCGTGCCCCATTCCCTTCACCATCTTATACCCACTTGGTTCAGGACATGGTCTATGTGTGTCAGTCCCCACTAGGCTGACTACGTCACACCTAGCCCAAGTAACGTTTTCTCGTCCTACTGATTCTAATTACTCTCATGTATTTAAGAGATTCATACTCTAAACATGTCATGCTCTGGCCAGAGGCTTCGAGTATCAATCCGACGATAGGCCTCGGGTATACATCTCCTCGCAAGGAGTGGTGAATCCTTTGTAGGCTGTTCAAACATCTTCGGGCACTTCGGCTTATACCCAATCATCCTGGGTCCACACCTCCTTGGAGATGCTTGCTTAAGATGTCAAAGTATAAGTCTCCATGACCAAGATGACTTGAACACCGCAAGTCAAAGGAACATCGCACTTAAGCTGCAGTAAGAACTTCACTGACATATCTATATGTAGACTACCATATGAAGTTTTACAGCCAGTCACTCCAATGAACTAGTTCCCTTAACTAGCATTCATGTTTATCTCCGGACATCTCAATGTCACCAGCCAGTGAGAATCAGCTGATTAGAGAATAACCCATGCTAGTCTCAACAGAATTGATAGTGTCCGTATTTATCAATTCATCGACTAGGGACAATTTCAATACTTCACAATTGCACATGTAGAGATAATCACTAGTTGTGAATTCATCACAAATTCTCTCATGCTGTGAATTGTATTGCGGACATTCAGTAAATGAGTTTAAGATCTCAATCAAATACACAAACATGTATACTCAAATAGTGAATATTCATTTATTAAAATAAATGATTACAATCATAAGGCGATTGCCTTAGGACACTTCTCTCATATCACTAACAGTCTGGACACTCGGTCGGCTGAATCCAAGGGAGCGTGGGTCGCCACACGTCCGAACCGAGAACCGAGCCGAGGGGTGCGTGGGAGCATGCCCACTTATAACTCGCTCGAAGGCGAGAGTCTGGACACTCAGTCGGCTAAATCCTAGGGAGCGTGGGTCGCCACACGTCCAGACCGAGAGCCGATTCGAGGGGTGTCTGGGAGCATGCCCACTTATAAATCGCTCGATGGCGAGAGTCTCGGTCAGCTAAATCCCAGGTAGCGTGGGTCACCACTATTGATGCAGTCTGACCTGATTATTGTTTTGGTGTTGACACCGATTTAAGTTTAGGTTAATAAGATAAGTTCGGCTTAAGTCCTGGTCGGGGACTGGGCACGAATCTCGGTGAGTGAAGCTGGGTGATGGAAATCCTGGTGAGTGAAGCCGGGTCCTGGTGACTGAATCCCGGTGAAGGAAATCCCGGTGAGTGAAGCCGGGTTCTGGTGAGTAAAGCCAATAAAGGAAATCTCGGTGAGTGAAGTCGATCCTGGTAAGTGAAGCTAGGTGACGGAAATCCCGGTGAGTGAAGTCGGGTCCTGGTGAGTGA
>JAGFNQ010002546.1:48717-141271 GCA_024364735.1 Boesenbergia rotunda
ATTGCACATGTAGAGATAATCACATAGTTGTGAATTCATCACAAATTCTCTCTCATGCTGTGAATTGTTATTGCGGACATTCAAGTAAATGAGTTTAAGATCTCAATCAAATACACAAACATGTATACTCAAATAGTGAATATTCATTTATTAGAATAAATGATTTCAATCATAAGGCGTTTGCCTTAGGACACTTCTCTCATATCACTAACAAACTCCCACTTGGCCTAATGCCAATCGCTACGGTACCCAATACCACAGGCTCTAACATGACCCTCAAACTTGCTTTGAGGCAAGGCCTTAGTTAAAGGATCCGCTAAATTCTTTTCAGTGGGAATTTTCTCAATTTGTATATCATTCCTACTTATAATCTCTCTGATCAGATGATAGCGGCGAAGCACATGTTTGGATCGCTGATGAGACCTTGGTTCCTTTGCTTGTGCAATAGCTCCATTGTTCTCGCAGTAAACCGGTATTGCTTCATCAATGGTTGGAACCACACCAAGTTCTGAGACAAACTTCTTGATCCAGACTGCTTCCTTTGCTGCTTCCGAAGCTACAATATATTCCGCTTCCGTGGTAGAATCCGCTACGGTGTCTTTCTTAGAACTCTTCCAACTTATTGCGCCTCCATTCAAAATAAATACGTATCCGGACTGAGATTTGGAGTCATCCTTATCTGTCTAGAAACTGGCATCTGTATACCCACGTATTACCATATCACCTTCTCCATATATTAGGAACATATCCTTAGTGTTTCTTAAGTACTTGAGGATTGTCATGACATCCGCCCAATGATCCATTCCTGGATCAGACTGGTATCTGCTTGTGACGCTCAGAGCATACGATACATCGGGCCTAGTACATAACATAGCATACATGATAGATCCTATCGCGGATGCATAAGGAATCTTATTCATGCAAATCCTCTCGTCTTCTGTGCGCGGACACATAGACTTTGAAAGGTTGATCCCATGCCTGATGGGAAGGTAACCTTTCTTGGATTCCGACATGCTAAACCTTTCTAGCACTCGGTCTATATATGTAGACTGCGAAAGACCAAGCAACCGTTTTGATCTATCTCTATATATTCTAATCCCAAGGATATAGGTTGCTTCTCCTAGTCTTTCATGGAGAAAGTTTTGGACAACCAAATTTTAACTGACTGTAAGACTGATATATCGTTTCCTATAAGTAATATGTCATCGACATATAACACTAGGAATACGACTGCACTCCCACTAACCTTTTTATACACATAAGGTTTGTCAGGATTTTGTGAGAAATCAAACTCTTTGATTGTCTCATCAAAACGAATGTTCCAGCTCCTGGATGCTTGCTTTAGTCCATATATGGATCGTCGAAGCTTGCATACTTTGGTTTTATTAACCGATGTGAAACTTTCAGGTTGTATCATGTATACATCCTCAAGCAGGTTTCCATTAAGGAAAGTTATTTTCACATCCATTTGTCATATCTCATAATCATAATGAGCTGCTATGGCCAGGAGCATCCGAATGGATTTAAGCATAGTTACTGGCGAATAGGTTTCGTCATAATCAATTCCATGTTTCTGACGATATCATTTTGCCAATAATCAGGCCTTAAAGGTAACAACATTACCTTCCATGTCGGTTTTCTTCTTGAAAACCCACTTGCACCCTATGGGCTTAATCCCTTCAGGTGGGTTAACCAAGTCCCATACTTGATTTTTGTACATGGAATCCATTTCCGACTTCATGGCTTCAAGCCATTTATCCCTTTCTGAATTTTTCAGAACATCTTCATAACTGATAGGTTCGTCATCGTTAATGAGTAACACGTCGATTCACTTATGAGAAATCCGTATCTCTCTGGAATATTGCGTGTCCTATCAGACCTACGAAGAAGTGGTGTTGTTTTAGGTTCAACTGATAGCTCATCATTATGAGTTCTAGACTAGGTGTCTCTGTAATGTCTATTGGAGTTTCTTGAACTTCTTCAAGTTCAATGCTACTCCCACTGTTTTCTTGTAAAAGAAATTTTTTTTTCTAGAAATACAGCATGCCTTGAAACAAACATCTTTTGTTCCAAGGGATGATAGAATTGGTAACCCTTCGTTTCCTTAGGGTATCCAATAAATAGACATTTATCAAACTTAGCATCCAATTTGTCTGATACAGTCCGCTTTACATAAGCAGGACAACCTCATATCTTTAGGTGAGATAAATGAGGTTTCTTACTATTCACGTCTCATATGGAGTAGTAGAGACTACCTTGGTCAGGACTCTGTTTAGTAAGTAAACAGCTGTATTGAGCGCATAGCCCCAAAAGAATATTGGAAGAGTTGCATGATTCATCATAGATTTAACCATGTCCATCAAGGCTCGGTTATGGCTCTCAGATACACCATTATGCTGTGGTGTATATGGCGGAGTCCATTGAGACAATATCCCATTGTCCCTAAGATAATCTTGAAACTCTTGACTTAAGTATTCACCACCCCGATCAGATCGAAGTATCTTAATACTTTTGACAAGCTATTTCTCTACTTCACTTCTGAACTCTTTGAATTTCTCAAAAGTTTCAGATTTGTGTTTCATTAAGAACACATACCCGAATCATGAGTGATCATCGATAAAGGTAATGAAGTAGCTATAGCCTCCTTGTGCAAGAGTTGACATTGGTCCACATACATCAGTATGTATTAGACCAAGCAATTCTCCCACTGGTTTACCTTTTTCGGAAAAGGGTAATTTGGTCATCTTACCTTTTAAGCATGATTCGCATATATCAAATGAACCGGGTTCAAACGATTCCAGAATTCCACATCGGTGTAATTTGGTCATGCGTTTCTTACTTACATGGCCAAGACGACAATGCCACATATAGGAGTCTATTTGATTATCTATTCGAGCACGTTTGTTGCTAACTTCGATATTGAAAACGTCACCGGATAAATCTAACGTGTTGATACCATTGCATAAAGTTCCGGTCCCATAAAGAACACCATTTAAAGTTATGTAACAGCAATTGTTACTAAAAGTTAAATGATAACCCTTTTCATTCAAGCATGAAATAGATACAATATTCTTTATTAACGAAGGAACAAAATAACAATTATCCAATTCTAAGACAAGTCCAGTAGGGAGCTTTAGCAAATATGTTCCGATGGCAACAACAACAATCTTTGCTCCATTTCCAACTCACTTCTCCCTTGACGGGTCTTCTTCTATTCCTTAACCCCTGTATGTCATTACATATATGTGAGCTACACCCAGTATCAAGTACCTAGGTGTCCAAGGAAATAGAGTGACATTCAATAACGAAGATACCTGAAGAGGATGGGGCATCGGATACCTTCTTCTTCAGGGACTCAAGATAAAACTTGCAGTTTCTTCGCTAGTGGCCCTCCTTGCCGCTGTGATGGCAAGTGCCTTTTCAATCTTTTTGGCCTTTTTCTTCCTTCCCTTATTTTGTTCTTTGGACTTCCTCTTAGAGCCTTTCTTTAAGGAACCAACTAACAGTACCGTCTTCTGATCCTGCTTTACAGAAGGCTCTACAGTCTTCAGCAGGTTAAGCAACTCAGGAATGGTAGTCTCCAGTTTGTTCATCCGATAGTTCATCACAAACTGTGAGTAACTCTTGGACAAACAATGCAGAATTAAGTCAATACTTAGTTCGTGATCCATTGCAAATCCGAGTGTGCCTAGTCGCTCAATGTACCCCAACATCTTCAACACAAACTGTGAAATAGAAGTGCCTTCCTGCATCTTAGAGGTGAAGAGGAGTCTGGAGACCTCAAACCTTTCGGATCTCGCCAGCTCGTCAAACAGCTCATGAAGATGGAAGAAGATGGTATGAACATCCATATGCTCATGCTGCTTTTGTAGCTCAGGTACCATAGCGACCAGCATGATGCAACTCATAAGTTCAGAATCAGCCACATGTTTCTGATAGGCCACTAACTGGTCTGGAGTTGCATCTTCAGAAGAATGGTTGGAAAGTTGTTCTTCAAGGACATAAGCAAGCTTTTCTGCCTTGAGGACTATCCTCAGGTTTCGAAGTCAGTCCATGATGTTTGGCCCAATCAGCTTATTGGTGTCCAAAATGGAACGCAAATTCAGAGAAGACATGATCAGGTGATTATCCTAGAAATACAAATTGAGGTTATGTGATGAGAATGATAAAGAATGCATCAATATACATTAATTAAATCCTATTTATTTTTCGAATTGAATAACCCTTTTTATCAATTCGGGAGATCGTAGGAACATCTCCAATCCAACTATAGATAAGAACAACCATGGCTAGAGTCCATCAAGTTATTCTTAGCTATGAAGGTAGGTAATTATACCGATTACATATTATACATATGTAACAATCACACTATACTATCAACTAATTGAATGTTTGCATAAATCATTGGGTTGTTAACTCATTAACAAGTATGCAACAATATACATAGCACCCAACTGCACCTCTCTTTACATCGACCTTGGCTGTGGCACAACAAATCGATGCTCCAAGCTTAAGGCTGACCCATTAATCAAGAAATAGTTTTAATATGGTTGGAGCTCGTTCAACCGTTTAGTCAGGCTTGGATGTGTCCAACAACCAAAACTAAGGATTGACCTCTGACTCTAACTATATTAATCATAAACTAATTCCATGGTTTGAACATGTTGAGGTTCAAGCCGGGCATGGATGTGTCCATCAACCCAAACGAGAAATAAAACTCCGGTTCTAACCATATTAATGGAAGGTGTTGGCCTTAATATTTTGTAAGGGGTTTTGGGTCTCATCCTTTCTTTTCTAAGCACATTCATGACATATAATTATGTCATGTACTAACGATTTCCTTAATAAAGTATGTATGTGACTTAATTTATCAAGTCTCATTAATTGAATTAGGAACCGGATTTTCTAATTCTAATTTCATACTTTATTCAAGGAATTGTTTTGGGAAACAATTTCCTAAATTGTCATAATCAATTTCGGAAATAATATGTTTAAGACTTTGATTTCTCTAAATCAAATCTTATTAAATCAAGAGACAGATTCCCTTAATTCAACCACATATTATTTTCATAAAAATCTTATTTAAGGAAATATACTCTATAGGAAATAATTTTCCTAATTAATTTTGGAGACAATAATATGTAAGAGCATCACCTCATAAATCAAATAAGGAAATTATCGTTTGAGAATCACCTCAAAAATTTCCAAGATTTGATCACATATTTTATTTATGGGAAATTAATATCAATGACTTAATTTGGATGACTCCCCGAGGCTCAATCCAAATTAAACATTTGACAATTTAAATTCAATTTAGGAAATTTAATTATAACAACTAACTTTAAATTGGATGGCTCCCCGAGGCTCAATCCAAAATAAAGAATTTTGTAAATAATTTAATTTCTAATTCTAAATTTAAATGCCAATTAATATTCCCATAATTTGTCTAGACTTTCTTGAAAGAAAGTGCCTAAAATTGCGAGCATTCCATAAATGGAAAGTTTCCAAAAATAAAAGATTTTCAGAATAATTGTAAGTTTCTGGTACAAAGAAAACTTACATTTTTCCAAAATTTAAAATTTTCCAAAATAGGAAATTTTCTAAATTGGAAAGTTTCCAAAAATGGAAAGTTTTCACAATTATCATAAAATTTCAGAAACAGAGATATTTCAAAAGTTTGCGAAATTTTATGAGGATTTCCAAACTATGAAATTCCTAAATCGAAAATTTACCATAATTGGAAAGTTTCCATAATTGAAAATTTTCCAAAATTGAGATCATGATAAAGCTTTCCGCAAAACAATTATATGATTATGTCGAACACAAACCTCGGCTCTGATACCACTGTTGGGACCGGGTGCATGTTGACTTGGATGCGGGTTCATAATTTCAAAATTAATTACGTGCAGTGGAAGATTTAGAATAAATAATTTCTCTAAATCATTTAACCACACATCTAAGCATGCAATTTTATCTTGTGTAGACATGATCATATATTTGAAATTTTGCAGAAACGTAAACTAATTTACATATTACCTCGCGTAACTCGAAGGAAGGAACGAGATCCAACCGTAAGCGTCCCTTGGAAGCTCCGCCTCTATTCGCGTCCACGCCGAGTATCTTCGGGATGACTTCGCAAAGCCACGAGTTTCATGTTCTCGAGAACTACTAGATTCTCCGAGAACGCGACAAGAACAACCAAGAGAGAAGTCGGAAGACTAACCACAAAAGGATGGCCGGCTGGTGCTCCTTCTTGGGGCTGGTTCGCGCACGGCAAGAAGGGGAGAAGAGAAAGAGAGAAAGAGAGGGAGAGAGCCTATGCCTTCGTCTCTTCGATTATCACTCAAGCCTTGCCTTGGGTCCTTTATATAGTGGTCTCTCAACCATCAAGCCTCTCAAATATGGAATAACTTATTCCATCATGCCAAGTTTGATTTTATATCATGGTTAAAATCATATTTTAATTCATGATAAAAATCAATTAAGTCTCTTCTCTCTTATAGAATAAATTTTCTTATCATGGTAAATCAATCCATGATTGATTTTATAAAATAAACCAATCCATGGTTCATTTTAATTTCCATGAAAAATTAACCAAACCTTGGTTTATTATATAAAAATTTATATCATCCATAATTTTATAAAATAAACCACACTTGGTTTATTTTATAAATTGAACCAAAACTTGGTTCTCTCCCTTTGTTGTGGCCGCCCAAGCAAAGAGGATGGAGGCCCTCTTTGGCCGGCCCATCCAAGCCAAGCCCCAATGAATTAAATTTATTTAATCCATCTATTAAGTCTTCAAAAGACTTAGCCATTTTACGCTTCCGATGCGTCTCTGAAAAATTCAGATTCGACTTATCGTTTGGCTCAACCAAACTTAATCTCTCTTGATTGGAAAATCAATTTTCAACTCGTTTTAAATCCCTCGGATTACTCGTAGTGCGTGTGACTAAATAGGCTTTCGATTTATGTTGGTCGTCTATAATTAATCAATTATATAACAATCATGAGTGGCACCTAGTAGTACATCATGGTCCCTAATTAATCGAAAGATCAACGGTTGACCTCAGAAACAATTCTGAAACCCTTTAGCAGCTATAATGAATCGTGCCCCATTCCCTTCACCATCTTATACCCACTTGGTTCAGAACATAGTCTATGTGTGTCAGTCCCCACTAGGCTGACTACGTCACACCTAGCCCAAGTAACGTTTTCTCGTCCTACGGATTCTAATTACTCTCATGTATTTAAGAGATTCATACTCTGAACATGTCATGCTCTGGCCAGAGGCTTCGAGTAACAATCCGACGATAGGCCTCGGGTGTACATCTCCTCGCAAGGAGTGGTGAATCCTTTGTAAGCTGTTCAAACATCTTCGGGCACTTCGGCTTATACCCAATCATCCTGAGCCCACACCTCCTTGGAGATGCTTGCTTAAGATGTCAAAGTATAAGTCTCCATGACCAAGATGACTTGAACACCGCAAGTCAAAGGAACATCGCACTTAAGCTGCAGTAAGAACTTCACTGACATATCTATATGTAGACTACCATATGAAGTTTTACAGTCAGTCACTCCAATGAACTAGTTCCCTTAACTACCATTCATGTTTATCTCCGGACATCTCAATGTCACCAGCCAGTGAGAATCAGCTGATTAGAGAATAACCCATGCTAGTCTCAACAGAAATGATAGTGTCCGTATTTATCAATTCATCGACTAGGGACAATTTCAATACTTCACAATTGCACATGTAGAGATAATCACTAGTTGTGAATTCATCACAAATTCTCACATGCTGTGAATTGTATTGCGGACATTCAGTAAATGAGTTTATGATCTCAATCAAATACACAAACATGTATACTCAAATAGTGAATATTCATTTATTAGAATAAATGATTACAATCATAAGGCGATTGCCTTAGGACACTTCTCTCATATCACTAACAGTCTGGACACTCGGTCGGCTGAATCCAAGGGAGCGTGGGTCGCCACATGTCCGAACTGAGAACCGAGCCGAGGGGTGCGTGGGAGCTTGCCCACTTATAACTCGCTCGAAGGCGAGAGTCTGGACACTCAGTCGGCTAAATCCTAGGGAGCGTGGGTCGCCACACGTCCAGACCGAGAGCCGATTCGAGGGGTGCCTGGGAGCATGCCCACTTATAAATCGCCCGATGGCGAGAGTCTGGACACTCGGTCAGCTAAATCCCAGGTAGCGTGGGTCACCACTATTGATGCAGTCTGACCTGATTATTGTTTTGGTGTTGACACCGATTTAAGTTTAGGTTAATAAGATAAGTTCGGCTTAAGTCCTGGTCGGGGACTGGCACGTATCTCGGTGAGTGAAGCTGGGTGATGGAAATCCTGGTGAGTGAAGCCGGGTCCTGGTGACTGAATCCCGGTGAAGGAAATCTCGGTGAGTGAAGTCGGGTTCTGGTGAGTAAAGCCAAGTAAAGGAAATCTCGATGAGTGAAGTCGATCCTGGTAAGTGAAGCTAGGTGACGGAAATCCCGGTGAGTGAAGTCGGGTCCTGGTGAGTGAAGCCAGGTGACTGAAATCCCGGTGAGTGAAGCCGGGTCCTGGTGAGTGAAGTCGGGTGACTGAAAACTCGGTGAGTGAAGTCAGGTCCTAGCGAGTGAAGCTAGGTGACGGAAACCCTGGTGAGTGAAGCCAGGTCCTAGCGAGTGAAGCTAGGTTGAACAAAGTCCCGGTGAGTGAAGTCGGGCACGAAGTCTTAGTCCGAGGGACTGAGCATTGAGTGTATTGGTCGGAGAGGGAACGTGAGCTCTTTCTCCGGGACCAGAATGAGTCAGAGAAGGCTAGGGAGCCTGTTCTCTGGACTTAGGGTTGAATTGGTTGGAGTTGGATTGGTCTGGAGACCGATCAGGGAGTTGGCACTAACTCCTTGTTGTGGATCGGTCTGGTGACCGATCCAGGGAAGTCTGATCGTTCTAGTGAATGATCAGAGAGAGAACAGAATGCTTCTGTTCGGCTCCTGATCGTTCTGGTGAACGATCAGCGAGAGAACAGAAGGGTTCTGTTTGGTTTTTGATCGTTGTGGTGAACGATCAGAGAGAAGGTCAGAAGGTTGTCTGGAGAACCCTGATCGGTCAAGGTGACCGATCAAGGTCCTCCTGGACTGATCAGGATGGGTCCTGATCGGTCCAGAGGTGGCCTGATCGGTCACTGTGACCGATTAGGGCACAACCTGATCGGTCAGGTGACCGATCAGGCCAGGGATTCACAGAAAGCTGGAGGGAACTCCAGCAATGCTGTGGATCGGTCTCCGTGACCGATCCACATCCCTGATCGATCAGTGTGACCGATCAGGGAGACACTGGATCGATCAGGAGGTGACCTAATCGATCAGGGTCTACACTGATCGGTCTGTGGACCGATCAGTGTCTGATAACTTTAATTCAAATCCGCTGTCAAACTTCTAATTTCGCTCTATTCACTTCTATTTTCTCTTCTACCTCTCTGATTCACTTTTGATTTGCTTGTGCTAAGCGTCTGTTAAGTGTGCAGGTAATGCAGGAATGATTCAAACGAAGGAGGAGGGTCAACTGGAGACTTTCTCTTCGTCAGGTTTGGCTGTTTTCTCTTCTCAGGTTTCAACGTCTTCTGGCACGGGCTGGCAACGGCCGACGAGGCTGACGACTGACCTGTGGCTCGGCTGAAGAGGTTTTAGTGGAGTCCAACAGAGGTCAGTGGGTTGGTGGCTGAGGTTGTTGCAGACGCTCCTGTGAGCTGCAGACGAGCTGGTGAGCTGCAGAGACGCACCTGGTGACCTACTGATGAGCAGGCACATAAAAGATGGCGAGAGAAGTGGAGAAGGCAACTCTTGCATACACTGAAAACTTTTGAGCGTTCTTTGAATCTCTGTAACTTGAGCACCTTGAATCAGAGGAGAGCTTCGCGAGTCCATCAGTAAGCAGACACGAAGAGCGGGGAGTTCTTACGTGAGAGTTGTGCTGGGTTAAGCTCGGTGAAGTGTTTCCTTCTGTGCATTCTTTGTGCTCTGTAAGCTTTTCTTTGTCTCTGTACGCTTTACTATTATCATTCTGAGAATATCTGTGGAGAGGTTTCTCAATCGAGAAGGAGGTTGTGATATCCGGATTTCTGGGGCTTGATCTGCCGATGATCAAGGGATCACCCACCTCACGAGCACGCCAAGGAGTAGGGGCAAGTTATCCCCGAACCTTGTAAACCCTCTGAGTTAGCATTTTTGGTTTTTTGTTTATCTCTGTTTGTTTATGTTTCTTTCTGCTTGTTTTCTTCCGCTGCTAACCATTATCGCAGAAAGTTTCAAAAAGAAGACAAGAAATTTCCATTTTTGGCTATTCACTCCCCCCTCTCTAGCCATCCAAGGTCCAACAGCCACGCGTCCAGACTAGGAGCCGAGCCGAGGGGTGCGTGGGAGCATGCCCACTTATATCTCGCTCGGAGGCGAGAGGCTAGACACTCGGTCGGATGAATCCCAGAGAGCATGGGTCGCCACGCGTCCAGACCGGGAACCGAGCCGAGGGGTGTGTGGGAGCATGCCCACTTATAACTCGCTCGGAGGCGAGAGTCTGGACACTCGGTCGTCTAAATCCCTAGGAGCGTGGGTCGCCACGCGTCCGGACTGGGACTGAGCCGATGGGTGCGTGGGTGCATGCTCACTTATAACTCGCTCGGAGGCGAGAGTCTGGACACTCGGTCGGCTGAACCCTAGGGAGCGTGGATCGCCATGCATTCGGACCGGGAGCCGAGCTGAGGGGTGCGTGGGTGCATGCCCACTTATAACTCGTTCGGAGGCGAGAGTCTGGACACTCGGTCAGCTAAATCCCAGGGAGCATGGGTCGGCACGCGTCCAGACCGGGAGCCGAGCCGAGGAGTGGTGGGAGCATGCCCACTTATAACTCGCTCGGAGGCGAGAGTCTGGACACTCTGTTGGCTGAACCCTAGCGAGCGTGGGTCGCCACGCCTCTGGCCTAAGAGCCGAGCTGAGAGGTGCGTGGGAGCATGCCCACTTATAACTCGCTCGGAGGCGAGAGTTTGGACACTCAGTCGGCTGAATCCCATGGAGCGTGGGTCGCCACGCGTTCAGACTTGGAGCCGAGCCGAGGGGTGCGTGGGAGCATGCCCACTTATAACTTGCTAGGAGGCGAGTGTCCGGACACTCGGTCGGCTGAATCCCTGGGAGCATGGGTCGCCACGCGTCTGGACTGGGAGCCGAACCGAGGGGTGCGTGGGAACATGCCCACTTATAACTTGCTCGGAGGCGAGAGTCTGACACTCAA
This sequence comes from Boesenbergia rotunda, assembly GCA_024364735.1. NCBI lineage: Eukaryota > Viridiplantae > Streptophyta > Magnoliopsida > Zingiberales > Zingiberaceae > Boesenbergia > Boesenbergia rotunda. The sequence continues at coordinate 60,009 of JAGFNQ010002546.1, forward strand.
TCGGCTGAATCCCTGGGAGCATGGGTCGCCACGCGTCCGAACCGGGAGCCAAGTCGTGTAGTGCGTGGGAGCATGCCAACTTATAACTCGCTCGGAGGCGAGAGTCTGGACACTCGGTCGGAAAAATCCCAGGGAGTGTGGGTCGCCACGCGTCCGGACTAGGAGACGAGCCGAGGGGTGCATGGGAGCATGCCCACTTATAACTCGCTCGGAGGCGAGAGTCTGGACACTCAGTCGGCTGAATCCCAGGGAGCGTGGGTATCCACGCGTCCGGACTGGGAGCCAAGCCGAGGGGTGTGTGGGAGCATGCCCACTTATAAGTCTCTCAGAGGCGAGAGTCTGGACACTCGGTCTGCTGAATCCCAGGGAGCGTGGGTCGCCACGCGACCCGATTGGAAGTCTAGCCAAGGGGTGCGTGGGAGCATGCCCACTTATAACTCGCTCGGAGGCGAGTGTCTGGACACTCGGTTGGCTAAATCCCATTGGAAATAAGTCGCCAGATTTTGAAGCGGAAGCTATTTTTTATCAGGAGTTCATTAATGTATGTATTCATTATCTGTGCATTGTTGTTATTTAAAATTACATGAGCACTATCCAATTTGATCCCGGCCTAGCTCGCGTGTCACTCGGTCGGACAGTGGCACTACCTAAGGCTAAGTCAGGCCCACCATAGACGAGTAAGTTGGTACCGCTAGCGGGGGGAGGATCCCAAGGCTCACTCGCCCCCTGGCACCCGACTGAGTAGTTAGGAAGGATGTACGCTGACCCGAGTCCTAGGGCGAGGCGCCGAGTGTCTGACCCCGTCCGACACCCGAGGCATCTGCTGCATTAGTCCTTAGTATGAGGCATCGGCCGCCAAGCCTAGGACTCCCTGGTCACACCCCGCGGAGTTCCAGTCGGCGTTCTCTCAGCACCTTAAGCATCTGGTTCGGGACTAGACGAACTGATCACACCCGAGCTCTCCCTGACTCGGGGATTGCCTCGCGTCACATGGAGATATTACTTGCGTGACCCGATGCCACTCGGGTCGGCCGGTCGGCGGTCTATCTCAGAATCTATCCTTTGCCTTACAACATCCACTCCCTGACATGGTACCAGTAGCCATGGTATGGGCGTCACCACAGGCCTTACCTAGTTAAAGCACACATCGCAGATATCCCGCTGACTCTGTACTTCCGTCTGGCACCCCGCACCACGCCATCCCTCGCTGTGTCAGATGGAGTGGTGGCGATCAGCACCATTGATAACCATTTTTATCGTGTTACAGTTTCAAATATAATTAAAGTACTGAATTCCTCTAAACTAATGTAGCATAGAGTAACTCGAGTCGTCTCCCAACGAATGTAGTTGGTGCAAGATAAATCTCAGGATCGTATCTTATTACTTTTGGGTTTTGGATATGAAACTGGGTTTTGGATGTAAGAGCTAGACTACGAAATGAATAACAGAGCAAATATGAAACCTAATTCTAATTAAGGAAGGACAATGCAGATAAAGAAATCTAAATTAACCTAACTACAATTGCAGAAAAGAAAAAGGCAATGTGAAAGAAACATTCAAGAAATATGCATCAATGAAACCTAGGAATGGAGTAAAACCTATAGCATGAAAGAAATTTAATTTCCTAACCTAATTGCATGTAATGAAGATATGAAACTTAAAGCTATGGAAAGAGCAACACAAAGCAAAAATTAAACAATTAAGAAACATCACAACTGAAACTAACTATTCTAAGAGACATTTGATCGAACACATGATAGACATGCTATAAATTTCTTCAGGTAAGTGCAATTTGAAACGGGAAAGATCTGTCTAATACAAGCATTCAACAATTATCACAAACATTCATCAATTGCGAACAATCCACAATTAAATCCAATTAAATCATGCAAATTAACTCAAGGATGGTATGCTGTGAAGGAAAAACTGCTAAGAAGAGCTGCTGAGATGAAATGGCTGCTGCTGTGTTGAAGCTGAGCTGATCCCCGGTTACTTCCAGTGACGGAACCCCCAATCATACAAGAAGAACAGGAGATATGGCCGGAAGGTGGGATGTAGGAGCTGCCAATTGCGACTGTGAAGATTTGCTGCCGAAGTAGAAGAACTACGAGGGAAAACTTTGTTGCCAGAATTGGAAGAAGACTGTAAAGGACTGCTGTGGAGGAATGTTGCCGGGATTGCTTGATATGCTGTGAAGAGAAAAAAACAACAAATCGCATGAAACCAATTGCTGTGAAGAAGAAAACAGATATGCTATGAAGAACTTGTGAAACATTGGATTCAGAAAAGCTGCTGGGATTGAAAAACTATAAAGATGGAATAGCTGCCGAATCTAATGAAGCTGGATGAAGAAGGAACTGCAGAGGAATAAACTGTGAAGAATCAACTGCTAGTATTGAAAAGAATTGCTGTAAAGGGAAACAAATGAAAGCATTGCAATAAGAGATTGATCGCCGGCGGTGGAGATGGATGGTGGGATGTCAGCTAGGGTTCGGAACCCCCAGAGCCCTAGCTGTGGTGGTGGTATGCTGGAATGCTGCGACGGAGATGGAGACCAGCTATGTTCGGCTACGTTCGGCTAGAGCTCGGAACCCCCAAAGCCTAGCTGTGGTGCCGGTGATGAAAATGGAAGAAACTCCTCTTCGAACCCCGACAAAAGAGATGGAGTGGGAAGTTGGAAGATCGGCCGGCAGCGATGAAAATGGATGAGAGCCGCTGGCGGTGAGAGTGGAGGTGGTGTGGTCGAGTCGGGAACCCCCCTCTTCGATCGTGTGTTCCCTCCCCCGTCTCTGCCCTAGCTGTGCCTCGGCTCCCCCTTTTGTTTCCTGGCTACGTGTGGTTTGGCTCAGCCAACTTTGGCTCTGGTCCAGCTCAGGCAGTTGAGTTCAGTCTAGGTTCAGTTCAGGTTCAGTTCAGCAGTCCGGTTCAGCTTGAGTTTGGCTCAGCAATTGGCTCAGTCCAGCCTTGGGTTCAGCAATTGTGTTTGGGCCTGGGTTCAATTCAGGTTCAGTTCAGCAGTCCGGTTCAGTCAAGCCAGCAAGTGGGTTCACAGCTTAATCAGAACAATTGGGTTCAGCCATATGATGATGGAAGCAATGGACGGCTGAGATCAATCTGACTTCGTCCAACGGTCGGATCTCTTCAGATCTGAACCAAACTCCACAGATCCCAATCAATGGCCATGATCTACCTATCCCCAGCTCGTATTAACTAGATCAGTGGTGGATGGTCCAGATCTTCCTTTTTCTTGAATGGATGATCTAGAACATCTTGAGCTCGATCCAACGGTCAGATCACTTCTGATTTGGCTGAAATTTTCAGATCTTGATCTCTGGTCATGATTGATTCTATCTTCGACTCGGATCGACCAGAAATTGACCGATGGCTCAGATCTAGCCATTCTCTGGAATGGACGACTCCTATTAATCCGATGCTTGATCCTTTTGATCTGGATCCAATCCTGACTCAAGTCTGACCCAATTTGATCTAGGTTCATGATCAATTGAAGCCTACAAAATGATATTTAAATTTAGTGCCAAAAATATCCCAAATATACAAAGATTTGAATTAAAAGCCAAAATAAGGGAAATACATGAAACCTAATACAATTGCAAACTTAAGCATATAAAATGTAGATCAAACATGGATTTTAGAGCAAAAAATAATCAACAAAATGATGGTTATCAACTCCCCCACACTTATTCTTGGGCGTCTCGCACAAGTAAATAAAACTAAAAGAAAACAACATATCTCCCAAACATTACATCCCCTATCAATACCTTAAGAAATAATAAAAGAAAGTTACTTAGGATCATCAAGTCTCAAGAATTCATGTATTTATGGTTCCAAATCTCACATAAGTCAAAAACATGGTAATTTCATCAACTTGAATAAACTAAGCATGAAAAAGACCTCACAAGATGGATATATGCACTGATGCTCACAAAAATAATAAATATGGAAGTGGAGTTCTCTCAAAGCATTCATGACATTGCACTACCATATGCTTGCTTATCTTCTACTTCTCCACTACCATAACATAAGTACACAAATCAAGAGGGCTTTTCAATGAATAATAATGAAACCAAGTGCTACAAGAAAACAAGAATGGTAGATAACAAAGAAGATCATAGAGAGCATGAAAGATGATCAAAAAGAGTATGAGAGCATTAGGGTAATTAACATGATGTATACAATCAAACAATAGTCCAAAGTAAATAACTCAATCAAACCTCCAACACTCAAAATTTTCCTTTCACATTCTCAATGCACTACACATCAACCACTTACAACATCTCTCGAAATGCATGTAGGGATTATAACATAACTCTTAAATTTCTCTAAACAATAATATCAAAAGAGTACACATCAAGAAAATATTTCTTTTTGTTCATCACTAACACAATCTCGAATGCTTGAGGATTTTTTTTCACATAGGGAGATTTTTTTTCATTCTTTTCTCTCTTTTTTTTTCTTTATTTTTTTCTATCTCTCTCTTTTTTTTTAACATAGAGAGATTTTTTTTTCAAAAGAGAGATTTTTTTTTTCACACAAGCATTCGTCCATACACACTTGTCTCCCCCCCCCCCACTTAAAACTTGCCCGTCTCGGGCAATGTAACAAAGCATGATAATCACCTAAGACTCACAATAATAAAGGCTGATAATAGAGAAATAACAATGTAACTCATCATGCAATCACCCCATGCTTTCATTGCATGCTCAAGGAAAGGTCAAGCTAACAAGGATATGACAATGAGAATATAGTGACAATGAGAAAGACGATGAAATAGGAAAGTAATAGATGAAACGCTCTCTAGTAACAATAGCAAGGTAGAGGGAAAACTAAGAGTTCAACAAGAAAGATTGCCTCTATCATATTCATGTAAGCTTATGCTATTATAATTTCAAAAAGAATCAAAGCAAGTTCTAGAGTGTCAAATATCACAAATGTTATCACACATAAGAGGATTAAGGATAGACATGGCAATATCCTCACTAGGTGAACAATAAAATGTCATGCTTAATCTAACAAGATAGAGTCCATCACCACAATAAATGACTAAATGCAATTAATATCCCCAAGCATACCAAGGAAACCAAAACTCGATAATCAGACTTAACTATCTTTTATGATTCTCAAAGCATAATAAAGGAACATGTAAGGAGATACAACTCGAATTCAAACAAGATTTATTCAAAACCAAACAAAATGCAGAATGAGGAAACAAAGTATAAATGTAAAGTATAAAAGTAAACAAACATGCGAGTATAAACATAAAGAAAAATAAGAAAAGGAAGGTAAAGGAACAAACTCCCCTTTATTTCTGGCGGTCGGAGTCTATCAAGAAACAACCTCCATCGTGGTAGTGGAGGAGTAGGAGTAGCTGAGAGAGCTTCCTTCATTTGATCTATGTCACGGTGCATGTCTCCCCCACACTTGAACTTTACAGAAAAATGTTCGGGTGGCCGTAGGCGATTAAGGTACAAGATCCATGCAAGAGATGGAGTGCTATGAATTAAAGCAAGACCTTCTCCTCCCTCTTGATGCCTTTTGAAAGTTCTTCCAGGAGGTTGGAGTCTGTTCAGATGGAGCACCCACTCCATAAGTCTTCGGGACCCTGCAAAACCATGTAATACCTTTCTCAAGCGTGCAGGGTAAGAAAGAAATGAAATAACATCAGTCTTTGCATGAAATGTATCCAAAAATGTATCACATCCAATAAAATTAGTTTCTGGTATCTCAATGAATTTTTCACAATTAATATCCACCAAGGGTAATTCAAGAAACTTATCACCACCCATGAAATCTATTTTGGATACCTCAATGGAATTTTCACAATTATTGTCCAACAAGAATGTATCAAGCAATGCATTACAACCACTGAAATCAATTTGAGGTACCTCCATAAGTTTTTCACACTCAACTTCAGCATAAGATATAGCAAGAGATTCATCACAATAAACAATTTCAAATTCAGGCTCTTCTAAAAATTTTTCACACTCCATATCTACAAAAGATGTATCAAAAGATTTATCATAACAAACAACATCAATTTGGGGCACTTCTAAAAAGATTTTGCAATCCATATTTACAAAAGATGTATCAAGGGATTCATCATAGCAAACAACATCAATTTGGGGCACTTCTAAAAGGATTTTACAATCCATATCCACAGTTTGAAGCACCTCTATGCAATCTTCAAAAGAAATAGGAGGAATACTTACCTGATCTTGCTGAAGAATACCTGGAGGTTCTATAAGAATAGATATATCCATAGCTCCCTCCTGGTCAAGTATATGCTCCACTTCAGGTTCAGGTTCTGGTGGACACTCAACTAGAATAGGTGATCCTTGGGTTCTTGCTTCCACCATGCAAGTCCCTACACTTTCTGGTTCATCCTTTGAATTTTCTAATGTACCAGTCAATGGTGGTCCCTGGGGCTCAGTGCAATCCCCTACACCTATAGATAAATTCATTTGACTCGCAATTTGTCCACTGTTTCTTTCGATGTCTTGAAGCCTTTGTTGCTTTTGATGATATTGTACAACTTGTTGAAACATTTCCTCCAGCCTTTGTTGTTGAGCCTCACTCTCATTAGGATTCTCAAAGCCTCCTTGATTGGTGTGGAAATCCTGTTGGTCTTGAAATGTAGAATAAGGCTGCTGAAAACAAAGAATTGGCTGTGAATTCTGAAATTGAAACTGTTGGGGCTGCTCAAATGGTTGAATGGGTTGAATAAACTGCTGAAGATTGGGTTGATAGCAAGGATGATGTTGCTGGAAATTATTGTTCTGAAAATTTTGAAGTTAGGGCTGACATTGTTGATTGAATTGCTGAAATGGTTGGGGCTGAAAATTCTGAGGCCTTGCTGAAAATTCTGACCTTGAAATTGGAAATCTGGCTGCCCTTGCTGAATTTGATAGTTTGGTTGCTGAAAATTCTGGAATTGTGGCTGCCCAATCTGAGTTTGCTGCTGGAATTGTTGTGGTTGCTGGAAGTTTAAATCGAGCTACCGAAAATATTGGTTTTGCTGCTGAAACTGTTGACATGGCTGCTGGTAAGTAGATGCATGACTGTTGGATCTTTGTTGGATCACATGATTCAACCAAAACTTTAACTCTGACAGTGCACTTATGATCTCTTTACAGTCCTCTGGTGAAAACATTTTGATCTTACAGCTCTGTCACAAAACAACCAAGAAAAATGGTAGCAACCGAATATAAAAGATAAAGCAATCAGAACAAAATCAAAAGATATAATTATCAAGCACCACTACATTCCCCGGCAATGGCGCCAAATTTGATAACCGTTTTTGTCGTGTTACGGTTTCAAATACAATTAAACTACCGAATTCCTCTAAACTAATGTAGCATAGAGTAACTCGAGTCGTCTCCCAACGAATGTAGTTGGTGCAAGATAAATCTCAGGATCGTATCTTATTGCTTTTGGGTTTGGATATGAAACTGGGTTTTGGATGTAAGAGCTAGACTACGAAATGAATAACAGAGCAAATATGAAACCTAATTCTAATTAAGGAAGGACAATGCAGATAAAGAAATCTAAATTAACCTAACTACAATTGCAGAAAAGAAAAAGGCAATGTGAAAGACCTAGGCATGGAGTAAAACCTATAGCATGAAAGAAATTTAATTTCCTAACCTAATTGCATGTAATGAAGATATGAAACTTAAAGCTATGGAAAGAGCAACACAAAGCAAAAATTAAACAATTAAGAAACATCACGACTGAAACTAACTATTCTAAGAGACATTTGATCGAACACATGATAGACATGCTAAAAATTACTTCAGGTAAGTGCAATTTGAAACGGGAAAGATCTATCTAATACAAGCATTCAACAATTATCACAAACATTCATCAATTGCAAACAATCCACAATTAAATCCAATTAAATCATGCAAATTAACTCAAGGATGGTATGCTGTGAAGGAAAAACTGCTAAGAAGAGCTGCTGAGATGAAATGGCTGCTACTGTGTTGAAGCTGAGCTGATCCCCGGTTACTTCCAGTGACGGAACCCCCAATCATACAAGAAGAACAGGAGATATGGCCGGAAGGTGGGATGTAGGAGCTGCCAATTGCGATTGTGAAGATTTGCTGCCGAAGTAGAAGAACTACGAGGGAAAACTCTATTGCCAGAATTGGAAGAAGACTGTAAAGGACTGCTGTGGAGGAATGTTGCCGGGATTGCTTGATATGCTGTGAAGAGAAAAAAACAACAAACCGCATGAAACCAATTGCTGTGAAGAAGAAAACAGATATGCTATGAAGAACTTGTGAAAAATTGGATTCAGAAAAGCTGCTAGGATTGAAAAACTATGAAGATGGAATAGCTGCCGAATCTAATGAATCTGGATGAAGAAGGAACTGCAGAGGAATAAACTGTGAAGAATCAACTGCTAGTATTGAAAAGAATTGCTGTAAAGGGAAACAAATGAAAGCATTGCAGTAAGAGATTGATCGCCGGCGGTGGAGATGGATGGTGGGATGTCAGCTAGGGTTCGGAACCCCCAGAGCCCTAGCTGTGGTGGTGGTATGCTGGAATGCTGCGACGGAGATGGAGACCATCTACGTTCGGCTACGTTCGGCTAGAGCTCGGAACCCCCAAAGCCTAGCTGTGGTGCCGGTGATGAAAATGGAAGAAACTCCTCTTCGAACCCCGACAGAAGAGATGGAGTGGGAAGTCAGAAGACCGGCCGGCAGCGATGAAAATGGATGAGAGCCGCCGGCGGTGAGAGTGGAGGTGGTGTGGTCGAGTCGGGAACCCCCCTCTTCGATCGTGTGTTCCCTCCCCCATCTCTGCTCTAGTTGTGCGTCGGCTCCCCCTTTTGTTTCCTGGCTACATGTGGTTTGGCTCAGCCAACTTTGGCTCTAGTCCAGCTCAGGCAGTTGAGTTCAGTCTAGGTTCAGTTCAGGTTCAGTTCAGCAGTCCGGTTCAGCTTGAGTTCGGCTCAGCAATTGGCTCAGTCCAGCCTTGGGTTCAGCAGTTGTGTTTGGGCCTGGGTTCAGTTCAGGTTCAGTTCAGTAGTCCGGTTCAGTCAAGCCAGCAAGTGGGTTCACAGCTTAATCAGAACAATTGGGTTCAGCCATATGATGATGGAAGCAACGGACGGCTGAGATCAATCTGACTTCGTCCAACGGTCAGATCTCTTCAGATCTGAACCAAACTCCACAGATCCCAATCAATGGCCATGATCTACCTATCCCCAGCTCGGATTAACTAGATCAGTGGTGGATGGTCCAGATCTTCCTTTTTCTTGAATGGATGGTCTAGAACATCTTGAGCTCGATCCAACGGTCAGATCACTTCTGATTTGGCTGAAATTTTCATATCTTGATCTCTGGTCATGATTGATTCTATCTTCGTCTTGGATCGACCAGAAATTGACCAATGGCTCAGATCTAGCCATTCTCTGGAATGGACGACTCCTATTAATCCGATGTTTGATCCTTTTGATCTGGATCCAATCCTGACTCAAGTCTGACCCAATTTGATCTAGATTCATGATCAATTGAAGCCTACAAAATGATATTCAAATTTAGTGCCAAAAATATCCCAAATATACAAAGATTTGAATTTAAAGCCAAAATAAGGGAAATACATGAAACCTAATACAATTGCAAACTTAAGCATATAAAATGTAGATCAAACATGGATTTTAGAGCAAAAAATAATCAACAAAATGATGGTTGATCAGCGCCATCCTGTGAGCTGACAGCGCTCATGCCCCTATCTCATTCGGGTACAGAAGGATGGTGGACGCAGACAGGAGCTCTCAGCTCCCTCGGCTATATAAGCCCCTTCGCTCTCTACTTCGCAAGTATGCGCTATTGTGCTTTCGTCGACTGTTCTATTGCTTTTCTTTGCTCTATTCTTACGGATACTGACTTGACTGTCGGAGGGCCTTGCCAGGGACTTTTCCCGGCGGGTTTGCTAACGGTCATTTTCTCGCAGTTCGGAGCCAGCATCAGTGGTACTCGGGGGACCACTCCGCTCTTGGGAGTCCACCTCACTCTGCGACAGGATCACTCATTATTAATTCTCTCTTATTTTTCTCACCTAACTCATCAGTTATAGTAATCACTAAAATGTAGCTGTTATGCAATTATAGTAACTATAATATCATAACTGTTACAATTAAATTATCTTAACTACGATTCCATAACTAGTTGTTACAACATTGGAAAAAAAATTAAAATTAAAATAATTCGAAGCTTTCGAAATAAATTTAACAATTAATATTTTTTTAGCCTGGAACCTTTCCATTATGGGTTCCACCTAATAATAAATTGTAGATATTTTATTGATCGTGGATTTGATATATTGTGTATTTCGTTATTCAACCTGAATAAAAAATTATGACTTCTCAAAATTTTGGATTTAACATTCATGTTTTAGCAGCTACGAAACTATAGCTGCTACAACGTGAATGTTAAATCTTAAATTTTGAGACGTCCAAATTTTTGACTCTAGTTGAGATACATGATGCACAGTATATCAAATCAAAACTTATTTAGAGATATTTGATTTGACATATTCAGTGTCCCATGATTCAACCTGAATCAAAAGTTATAATCTCTCAAAGTTTATCCAGTATATACTTTGTAGCAGCTACGAAATGTTAACTGCTACAACTATTTGACAACTTAGTTGTAGCAGCTACTGTCAAAAGAATGGCAATTGCACTCTATGTGTAATTGCAATAACCGCAGTCTGCAGTTGCGATAATCGTAAGGTGTGGTTCTACATCTGCTCTCTATACATAGGCATCCAAGTGAAGATCATGCAAAAGGTGCAGAGTGTTTTATTTTTCTCTCCGCTCATGCTACTTAAGGGCTGAGAGGAAAAGCATCAAAGACGTTGGAGCCTCTCCGAGAGAAGAACATCTAAGATTCGAGATGAATTTGGTTTGTGGAATAGAGAAAGGTTGTTCGATTTCGTATCGTCCTTCAAACAACAAGCAAAGGTCCCAAGATTGACAAGAAATCATGGTATGTTTTTAGAGGTTTGATTATTCATGCATTTTGAAACAACATTGGTATCAGAGTAGTAGTTTTGAATGCATGAGTGTGTCGTCACATTTTATGAAAGATCACTATTTGTTGTCTAAAAAAGATTCTTGAGCAGTGGTGGAAACCTTGATGCCAAGTGATATTGGCACTCAACAACTGAGTGATGATCAACGTTGTTGAGGCACTTGGCTAGAACGTAGCACTCGGTGCTACCGAGACACTCGACAATGCCTAATGTATTCTCAGCACTGCCGAGAGGGTGCACACTCAAAGCTCGACACATAGATCGAGTGAGGCCAAGCACTATCGAGTGGTTTTGGCATTTAAGATTCGATAACCTACTCAAACTCGACAGCCAAGTACTGTCAAGTGTTTTAGCACTAAAGAGCATGACTATCGAGTAGGTACTCAACGTGCTGAAAGGTTTAGCATGCGGGATGCTGAGTGAGAATTTAGCGAGTCGAGTGGAAATTTAATCGCTATCGGACTCGACTCGTACAACTCAGACTTGGTTCAGACAACTTGGACTAGGCTGGCTCAAGGAATGATATCGTCCTCAAATCACATGACTTGGGGTTGTAGAGTGGGTGTTTAGAACCAACTCAAACTCAGTTCAAATCGTGTGACCTGAGACTACCAAGTGGGTGTTCAAAACCCACTCGGACTCTGATCAAACAGTGCCACTCATGTATGCTGAGTCAGCGCGTAGGTCAATTTGGCATCAAGATAAACCTACTTAGACTCAGTTTAGCCATGATCGAACTTGAGCAGATGAAGCGTAGTGGCACATTGGGTGCTCAAGATAAGTCGATCACGTACTCAAACCCACTAAGACCACTAGGGATCCGGCTTCCAGAGTCAGCGGTTGACTGGTCAGTCGACTAAGCTATCAAGAAAAAAAAATTTCTCTGATTGCTTAGGTGTTATATGTGTTGGTTCTATACATATTTGAATTGGAATAAGCCAGATTTGTTACTGGTTTTATCGGTTCTGTATTAACTTTGTTAATTTCAATTTTAGATGACATGAAGTATACACACTATGACTCGTTATGATGTGCTATGAAATAAGCTGAGGGAGACTATCGAGTAAATAGTCTATAATCCTTCTTATAGAGTCAGAGAATATATTGGGAGGCTTAATAAATTATTCTGGAGATTCGAGCAATAGGTTTTTCTTATATAATTACCTGATCTAGGCTTGTTCAATCACTATTGATACATCTTAATGAAGTAGCACACCATATATAGGAGCCCTATAAAGGGCACATCACATATGTGGAGTTGAAAAAAGAGCTACTTCGTCGTCTAGACCATGTAGATGGTGATGGGCCACCTTCTCGAAAGGATCTCTATACGATTGAGGAGGATCTGATTGATGATTCTGTAAAGAGTTCTGATGCTAGTTTGCCTTAGATCACTACCCCAACTGAGAAAAGAAAGATAGAATTTGTGTTGATTACTACTACGCTAGTGTCTTTCATTGTTGGAGAAGTAATGAACTATCTACTAAAATGCTAGTGTCAATTCTAATGGGAGTAGTAGTAACCTATCTTATTTCTTAGAATTATTTCTAGTCTTATGTTATGTGCTAACATACTTAAAAAGTTTTGTTATATATTAACTTGAAAAAAATTGTTATCTGTTAATTGTATGTTTATTATAAATGATCTGTTCATTTGTTAAAAATTTGATAGGTTATGTAATGTGATAATTTAATGTTAGTCAGATTGGATCATATAAATGATGAGTGGAACAATAGTTATCATTTGATTTTGTAAACCAAATTCAAATCAACATTAAATTAATTGTGAAATGTATACATATATATCACACTAAATTACTAAATCTTGTGTTTATTTATATTAGATTATGGCCAGTAAGAATATTATAGCTGAAATCATTTTAAAAAATTAAATGAGGATAACTATAAAATATAAAACCTTAAGATGCAATATGTTATTGGGGAATAAGAAGTTTTAGAGGTCGTCAATCAAGTTATGGATCAACCTGTTGATTGTCAATGTGATCTTGATGTGTATAACGCATGGAAAAGAAAAGACTCTACTACTAACACTATGTGAAAATTGACAATAGACTTCAGATATTATCTGAAGTAATAAGTAGATAATTACCGAAGTAGACGCGCGTGAAGTAAAAGGGTTAGTTTTTTACTTCACCACGAAATACCGAAGTCTTTCACCGGTTCAAAATCGGTTCAAAGTTGAACCGTTTTCGAAGTAAAATGGCTCTATTACTTCATCGATCTCGCTGAAGTATTTGATCGTATATAACTTCATAAGTTGACGAAGTAAAATATTTATACGACTTCACAAATTTTTTATTCTCGTGTAGTAAATATTTAATTTTACTTCTACAAAATTTGAATTGGTCGAAGTATTTTTTGTTGTATTACTTCAGCATAATGTAGACGTATTAGAGTACATGTTGCTATAACAAATATTTAAATTTAGCGAAGTAATTTATACAAACGACTTCACAAATTAAATAAATGACGAAGTAAATACTTTTTTAACTACGCTGCTAATTAAATTTGACGAAGTCTGTTATAATCCATTACTACACCATTTATTTAAATATTAATCAAACTAATATTTGCAGGAATAGAAATTCATCACTCACATCACATGCATAGGGGACACTCAAATCCCAAATGATATTCAGAATCAAGGATGGTTTGCAATACATTTTGAGTTAAACCAAGTATTCCAAATTATTACACTAAGTAAAACCGTCAGAGTTTCTACATTAACGAGCTCGTTTCCGGCCACCTCGACTGAAGTCAGAAAGAGTAAGCTTTGCTAATAAAGATGCCACGAAATCAGCGGTTTCAGATAGATCCGTCTTTATTTTTGAGATGCTAGACTCCATGAATTCTTTGTATTCCGATACATCATCAATTAGTGTCAACAGTTCACTTGCGCACATCTGAGTTTCTTCATCGACCTCTTTGGTTGCAACCTGTAGTTCCTTCTCAAACTTCTACAAAATCGGCAGCCATTAATTGCTAAAGGAATGCAATGTGCAATGGATGGCATTACCTAGAAATAAGTATATTTATTATGTTGTGTTAATAAAAGAACAAGGGCATTAATAAAGCTACCTGTAAAAGCTCTTCTGCTTCTTTTTTTAACCATAATCAACTGATGTTCTTTCTTTGTAAACTCCTCGCTCATTTTCTCAACTTCTGCAGAGCATTTTGCTGCATGTTCTTCAGCTTCATTCTTTAGCAACATCATCGGAGCTGCAGCCTAGAAAACAAGACTACTTAAATACATTTGGTCTGATTTGCATACTTCAGCAAGAGCATTAAGTGCAGGTTTTAGAGTAGCCTTGTAGCCAACTCCAATTACCTCAGCTGGTGAAGATCCTTCAACATTAAGCACATACTGAAAATCAGTCCCTAGCTTTAGCCTGAAATCAGCAACAACAAAGAAAACCAGTCATGAGTCAAGAAGAAGAAAGGACCAAAATTATCGTTAATGGGGAGTATTACAACAGATATTCAATAAGTTAGAAATCTTGGAAGGTTACTTTCACTCATCTCTCGCATCTAAAAAATAAATGACAGCCATTCAACCTCCTAGGATAAAAGAAGTAGAAAAGAAAATGTAACGGTACAAAAACCAAACTTCAGTTCGGCAAGCTAGATATTTCAAGATGTAAACTCCCAGATGGCCTGGTAGCATCTAGATTCGATATTTTAGCAACAGCAAAAACTCTGTGTAGCATATAATTCAGCATATTTGCAAGGGTAATACCAAAAAGAAAACATAAAGTAACAAGCATTATCAATCAAAAAATGCAACTAACTTAATTGAAATTGAGAAGATCTGAAACTATAATACAGCCTGGATGTTCAATCAGCAGTGATCAGCGTTGCCAGACATTATCATCTGAACAATATCATTTAAACAGAAACAGAACCTACATCACATTTATAGACTGGATCTGAATTCTTCTGCATTTCTGAAAAGCTTGAGTCCAGAAACATTAGTGAAAAACCTGATCACAACGTAAGCCAATCTGAATACTTGCCAGAGTAACTCAAAACTCCCTCTTTATCCACAAATTTGGCCAACAAATAAAATAAAAAAGATCTAGAACACTGTAGGTTAGTATCATCTGAAAAACTGCAGTGCAGAAACATTAGGACTCAATTCAAAAGATTTGAACAGAAACCCATTAGGAATCAATTTCTTGCTCCTAGTATATAGATAATCCTAAGATTGCAGCAGTAATCACAGTATACCGTACTCTGATTTGAGTGGAAGATGATTAAATATTGCACAATTTCTCTCCTTCCAAATATTGTATAAGATAGTCAGCAACAGGATCTCATGTTCATTTGCCTTTACACTTGTACCTATGGTATAAAATTTTATCTCGTGTCAAGTGAAGTTTTTTGTTCCACTTGAAACACAAGAAGGTTTAAAACCTCTGGTACAAACAAGAAAGCTACATATTTCGTCCACAAATTGTCTACAGGCTCAATCTTCTTCCTTTCGTTGCTAGCTCATCTTCATTAGAACTTGTGAGATCAACCTTCGTTTGTGGGTTTGTTCGCCGTTATTCTTCTGACACAAAAGAAATTATGTCTAACCCAAACCATACGAAATAAGAAATTATGCCACGGTAATCAATCCACGGCAATCAGAAATCATGCCTTAGGGCAGGAGATGCCAGAAACCATAGGGTAGAAAACTAACCTGGTTGACGAACTGATGGGCGAGCAGGACCGGATCGGTTAGAGACGGCAGCCTCAAGCTCAAACAAAACCCTTTCCTTTTCTTCTCGTGGCCAGGAAACCTCAAATAGGAAGATGTGCGTCGAGGGGAGGCGGAGATGCAAGCGCGGCGAAGAGGGGACGGAGGCGCGTCGTCGGGAGAAGGGGGAGGCATCGTCGGGAGAAGGGGGAGGCATCGTGCGCGATGAAGTTAGGGCTCGAGTATATTGGGGAGTTTTAATTAGGATTACTTTAAAAATTAGTATAAAGAGGTTAATTTATTTATAAAAGAAAACATATTTTAATTTTATTTAAACTTATTACTTCGGTATAAAAATTTATAGATTTTATTTGATAACTTATTACTTCATCAAATATTTATTATGAAGTAAAATATCAAATTAATTTAGTAGTCGACCCATAATTTTTAAGCTACGAAGTTTAAAGTGAAATTTACTTCATCAAATTTAGTACCGAAGTTGATTAACATGTATTACTTCGTTAAACGATTTCGCTGAAGTAACCTGTGGCGAAGTCTATTCTTGATTTTCACATAGTGTAAGGGTATATTGATTAGTTTTATGGTTGATAACCTAGTATATGAGTATGATCAATTTCCATCAACTCATGTTGTTTAGGTTGCACTTAGATAAAAATACAGTGAAGTAAGTATAAACAAACTTTGACAATTGACTATCAAGTTTGGTAGCTGCAAAAAGTGTATGAATGTTACCATGACCCAACATTTGAAGGAAACGACAAATATGATTTGGCAATTAAATGTTACAGGTCATGATTTGAATGATGAACAAGTTTAAGTAATAATCAACTCCCTTCTTGATTCTTGGGAGATGATGACTTTCACTGATTTCTTACGCAATGTTGAACTAGAGGCGAAGAGAATTGAATGTGCAAGGATTTTTGGACAAGCTTTTATGGCTGAAGATTCTGTTAATACATCTAAATCTAAGAATAAGAGAAACTAATTCAAGAAGGGAAAGGGAAGTGGAGTTGGTATAGTTGTTGGGTTGGCCACAAACAAGAAGTTCAAAGGAAAAAGGCACAGAAAGAAACCTAAAAGAAAGTTGACTTGCTTTAACTGTGTCAAGAAAGATCACTTGACTCGGGAATGTATTGAGTCGAAAAAGGTATATCCATGCTTATCTTCCATTTATGAGCATTATGTTGCTAATATAGTATTGTTAACTAATCTTATCTTGTGTGAACTATAGATTCAAGAGCAACAAACCATGTTGCATATGAGCAAGCTACATTTGTAGAGTACCATCAGGTACCAGTTTGCAACAAATAGATATATGTAGGAAACAATGCAAGGATTGAAGTAAAAGGAGTTGACACTTGTAAATGGTTATAGAATTAATGGTTTTGTAACAAATGCAAGGATTGCAAATGTATTAATTGGATATAGTTTTGTAACAAATGGTTTTATGGTTCTTGATGCAGAACCAGATATTAATTATAGAATTAATGGTTATTTTTCAAACATGACTAGTACTAGTGATGCTGATGTTAAAAATGAAGTTGGGCATGCTAGATTAGGACATATCAGACAAGAGCGCATGAATAGATTAGCTAAAAGGGGCCTACTAGGCAATCATGCTAAGATAAACTTGTCTGTGTGAGTATTGTTTTGTTAGAAAAACAACTAAGAAATCATTTGATAGGCTTTTAGAGCTAAAGCTCTATTGCTATTTCATTCGGATAGTTGTGGTTTGAGAAATGTAAAGGATAGACATCGAGGTTCTTATTTCATTATATTTATTGATGACTTCATATATTTTAGTTATAAATATTTGATTTCTCAAAAATCTAAAGAATTATATAGTTAAGACCGAAAGGAATTTAGATATCTCCACAATGATATGGTATTGTCCACTTTGAGCCTAAGCCCTCATGGTTTTGCTCTTGGGCTCTCTCAAAAGACTTTATGCCAATAGAGATATCTTTTTTCCTTATAAATTTATGATCTTTCCCATGTGTTTTCGATGTAGGACTTTGTTGGTAACCTTGTAACCGCAACAATCCCCCCCCTCAAACAAAGGACCACAACCCCCCCTCAAGCTCCGTTTGATGTCCGATCCTCAACCCACTAGGACTTGCTGCCCCTCAGTCCACCCGACCTACTAGGCATTCACCGCCTAGTTGCAACTAGGACTTCTCTGCCTAGTATTTGGTCCTCTTGATCAAGACACGGGAGCCTACACAACCTTTATTCAAAGCTTAACCCACATAGTTAGATCTGGATCATGGCTCTAACTCGTGCTTCTTCCGGCGGTTAGTCCGGTGAAGAGCGACCTGACTCTGATACCAATTGTTAGGACCAAAAGGAATTTAGATATCTCCAGAATGGTATAATATTGTCCACTTTAAGCCTAAGCCTTCATGGTTTTGCTCTTGGACTCTCCCAAAAGGCCTCATATCAATGGAGATATTTTTTTTCCTTATATTCTTATGATATTTCTCATGTGTGTTTCGATGTGGGACTATGTTTGCAACTGTGAAACCCCAACATACATTACATCAAATATTATTTGAACAAAGTTAAGAATTAGTTGAATTATAAAGTTAAAATCTTATGCACTGACTATAGAGGTAAATATTTGTCTAAACAAGTAAAGACAATATGCAATGATAAAAGAATTATTAGACAATTAATAATCTCAAGAATGTAGGGTTCTATAAGCAAAAATATTTAAAAATTGTAGCGAAAATAATAGATCCCACGAGTGATTCATGTGAAAGAAAACTCATACAAAGTTAATTTACAAATTCCTATCGTATAGGTATACCTTTGGCGCGTGCCCTTCGCTTATCCCGCTTGTCGGAGGTATGTCGGATCTCTTACAAGTTCAAGTGGTCGTGCCTCTATGCGTATCCACACGAAGACAATCTCTCAAGCATCAAAGAAGAATCACCTTTGTGGTGCTAGCCACAAGAGGAGATTCATAAAGCAAGAAGGAGAGGGAGAAGAGAGATTTTGGCCAAGAGAAAGAAGGGAAGGAAAATTGGCAAGTTCATCATCCAAATGACAAGAAAAACTCTTTTATACTCATCCCATAAATATGAAGAGTTTTTGTCCCTGTAGCTTCCCTCCATTAATGCTAATAAAAGCCTAATTAGAACACATTTTCTCATGTGATTCTTCAACTTCTCTTCATCCAATGAAGAGAAACTTTTCATTTTCCTCTATTATTAATTTATTAAAAATTTAATGAATTAATATCTCATTCAAATGTGGTTGAGTCTAATCTAAATGACTCAAACTCAAATTAGATCTCAATCTCATAATCCAATTGGATTCACTTGAGTCTAACTCAATTAATCTAATTCGAATCAAATCTTAGTCAAACTAAGATCAATTAATCTCCAAAGCATTGTGTCCTTAGTGTGTGACCCAATAGGTTCTCGTAATGTTGGCAATGTGTCTAAACCTCTTTAGACACATAAGCAATGAGCGGCATCTAGCAATGCATCATTGCTACCCAAGTGACGAGAAAGTCGAGATCCGACTTAACCTTCGTGATTATGACAATGTATGACCTTGTCCTTCTATCTTTCATATCTAGATTGACCAATGAGGCATAGACCGTGTCATCCTCGATTAATCTTTGTCTTCCTTGATCCCAGAGTAGACTCACTCAAACAAACGAGCTCAATATCTCATATTGACTCATTTGAGCATGGGCATGCGTTTTAGTAGTCCTACTCGATCAATGGGCCCACAGATATCACTCCCGTTATATGGGAGGGATAGATCCCATCTACATCACTCATCCCTCCGCATAATTTATTACATACCCAGTGATCGCCTTTATAGTCCACCCTGTTACGGGTGACGTTTGACAATACTAAAGTACATAACTCCTTATATAGGGAACCGTAGTGACTTCAGGTCTAAGGACTACTCATACTAATAGTCACATGAGAAAGTTTATGACACTCATATGACAATCTATGAAACTTTCTCATGGTGGGTCAATTCAATACACATTCTCTAATGTATACCCATGTGTCAACTTGATATCATATATCTATGACTTGTGAGCTTTGTTGATGCAGTCTGACCCTAATTGTTATTTTGGTGTTGACATCAATTTTAGGTTAGGTTGATTATGATGATTATGATGATTATGATTAAGTCCTGGTCGGGGATCAGGCATGGTATGGAAATCCTAGCTTGGAGGGCTAGGTGTGTGAAAAGTCCTAATTCGGAAAAGGTGGGTGAAAAGTCCTAGCTTGGAGGGCTAGGTGAAAAGTCCTAACTTGAAGGGTTAGATGAAAATTCTCATCTTGGAGAGTTAGGTGAAAAAGTCCTGGCTTGGAGGGTCAGGTCCTAGCTTGGAGGGTTAGGTTTGGAAAGTCCTAATCCAGAAGAGTTGGGTGAAATGTCCTAGCTTAGAGGGCTAGGTGAAAAGTCCTAACTTAGAGGGTTAGGTGCAAATTCTCAACTTGGAGGGTTAGGTGAAAAATCCTTAGCTTGGAGGGCTAAGGTGGATGAAACCCTAGCTTGGAGGGCTAGGTTGGAGCCCCTGGATCGGTCTGGTGACCGATCAGGGAGTTGGCACGGTGCTCCTTCGTGGATCGGTCTGGTGACCGATCCAGCGATGACTGATCGGTCTGGTGACCGATCAGGGAGTATGCGTTTCACCCATTGCTTTGCTCCTGATCGGTCTGGTGACCGATCAGGGAGCAAACAGTGAGGTTGAGTTCCCTTGCTGAACTGCTCTGATCGGTCTGGTGATCGATCAGGATCACTGTGCAGATCGTTCTGGAGAACGATCCAACATCATAGGTTCCTCTCTATGATCGATCAGGACGGAGCCTGATCGGTCTGGTCATGACCTGATCGATCTGGTGACCGATCAGGAGGTTTCCTGATCGGTCCGGTGATCGATCAGGAGGTCTGGACTGTGAAGCTTAGAAATTGCCCGATAATCGATCCATAATCTGGGATCGGTCTGGTGATCGATCCAGGAGAGTCCCAAAGAAATCGCAATTTCTAATTGAGCGTTGGGGACCGATCAGGACGGAGCCTGATCGGTCTGGACCGAGCCTGATCGGTCTGGTGACCGATCAGGAGGCTCTCTGATCGGTCCGGTGACCGATCACTTTAATTCAAAATGCACTGTCAGACGCTCTGATCGCGTCTGAACGTATCCGATTCTCTGCGCTTAACTTCTGATTCTTGATTTACTGAGTGATATGATGTTCTAATACTCTAATCAAGCTGCAGGTGACAGGGAAGGATTCAAACACTCAAGGAGAAGTCAATGGAGGCTTTCCTTGGAGCAGGTTTGTCCATTTTCCATCTCAGGTTGCAACGGCTGGAGCTGCTGACTGGAGCTTGGCTGAGGGGAGCTCAGGAAGTCCAGGGAGGGCTCAGTGGTAGCTGGTATTGGCAGGGAAGCAGCTGGAGGCTGCAGGAGATGTTGTCACCTGGTGCTGAGTGGAGAAACAAAAGGGCGGAAGAAGGCTTCGTTGAAGCAGAGTTCTAAAGTTCGCAAACTGAGTTCTTGTTACGCCTTTATGTTCTCCACATCTTGCTTGCATGTTCTGAAGTTCCATCATCTTGTGCAAGCAATTACAATCTGTGAAGCAACCATTTATTACTTGAGCGCTTGAAGGAGGGAACAAGAAGCTCCGAGTCCAACAGTGAGAAGACACGAGGAGAGGGCTCTTGCGTGAGATCGTCGCTGGGTGGAGCTCTGAGGGAGCTTGCTGTGTTCTTGTCTTTGCTAAGTGCTAAGTAAGATCTTTCTTGTTGTTTCATTGTGCTTAAACATATATCTGTGATTGAAACGCTGTGGAGAGGTTTCTCCACCAAGAAGGAGGTTGCTTTCTATCCGGTGATAACCGGGGCTTGATCTGCCGACGATCAAGGGATCGCCCACCTTAAGGGCACGCCAAGGAGTAGGGGCAAGTTATCCCCAAACCTTGTAAACCCTCCTTGTTAGCGATCTTGCTAGTTGTGTTTGTTTGCCTTCGTTTTCTGTTTTTGTTTTCTGCACTGCTTTGTTTCCATTGTTTTTTCCGATGTGCTACTGATAAGGTTGAGTGCAGAAATTTGATAAGTGCCAAAGGTCAAAGTGTTTGTCTATATTCACCCCCCCCTCTTTAGCCATCTGGGTTCCAACAAGCTTAAGTCATCAATTGACCTGCATGCTAGTTTTCATGCATTAATATTGTCATTTAATATTAATGCTTGACTAGGAATGTTTTAGTGTAGTGTTCTCTACATCATCTCACTATCGATTCAACCAATCGATATGATGTATATAAGAACCTACTACCCAAGGACATTATTATTCTTAGTTATTTGGCACAAATATAAGTATAGTAACCAAACATGTCTTTATTAATGATAGAATATAATACAAAAGGTCCCTAGTCAATATCACATAATTGGCTCTAGGGTTCCTACTAATAATCTCCCACTAGCACTACTGTCTATCACTGTAATATCTAATACCCAGTGTCTAGTGTAACCATTATGCTTCTTCTGTGCCAAAGTCTTGGTCAAAGGATCGCGAAGTTAGCATCAGTGGGTACTCTTCATATCCTCACATCTCCTCTATCGATGATCTCTCGAATGAGATGGAAGCGTCGTAGTATGTGTTTGGTCCGCTGATGAGAGTGATGTTCCTTAGCCTGTGCAATAGCTCCATTGTTGTCACAATAAAGGTCTATTGGGTCTGCTATACTAGGAAGCACACCAAACTCTGTAATGAACTTCCAGATCCAAACAACCTCTTTTGTTGCATCAGACACAGCAATATACTCAGCCTCTATTGTAGAATCTGTGACTGTGTCCTGCTTCGAACTCTTCCAGCTCACAGCGCCACCATTCAAGCAAAATACATACCCTGACTATGATCTGAAATCATCCCTATCGATTTGGAAGCTTGTGTCACTATAACCCTTTACAGCTAGCTTCTCATTGCCTCTAAATATCAAGAAATATTCTTTCGTCCTTCGTAAGTACTTAAGAATATTCTTGATAGTTGTCTAGTGACTTTCACCTGGATCTGACTAGTATCTACTCGTCATGGTCAAAGCATACGAGACATTTGGACGAGTACAAAGCATGACGTACATGATAGACCCTATAGCGGATGCATAAGGGATCTAATCCATGTGGTCTCTCTACTCCTTAGAAGAGAGACATTAAGTCTTCGAAAGACTTACACCATGTGACATCGACAGAAATTTCTTCTTGGAATTCTGCACGGCAAAATGATTAAGCACCTTGTCAATATATGTACTCTGAGTTAAGTCAAGCAATCTTTTAGATCTATCTCTATAAATCTTGATGCCTAGGATATAGGTTACTTCACTTAAGTCATTCATTGAGAAATAATTCCCTAGCCATGTCTTCACAGACTGTAGTGAAGGGATATCATTTCCAATGAGGAGTATGTCATCCACATACAAGATCAGAAAGATAACATGCTCCCACTAATCCTCTTGTAGATATAGGGTTCATCTTCATTCTTAATGAAACCAAATGCTTTGATTGCATCATCAAATCGAAGATTCCAGCTTCGAGAAGCTTACTTTAGCCCATAAATGGACCTTTGCAACTTACATACCTTTCTAGCATGCTCTGGATCTACAAAACCCTCAGGTTGTGTCATGTACACATCCTCGAGTAGATTCCCATTTAGGAATGTGGTTTTGACATCGATCTGCCAGATCTCGTAATCATGGTAAGCTGCAATAGCAAGTATGATCCAAATAGATTTAAGCATAGCAACTAGTGAAAAGGTTTCATCATAGTCGATACCATGAATCTACTTAAAACCTTTGTCTACCAATCACCCTTTATAGGTATGCATAAGACCATCCATGTCAATCTTTCTTTCAAAGACCCACTTACACTCAATGGGTTTAATTCCCTCAGGTGGATCAACTAAAGTGGTTAGTATACATGGATTCCATTTCAGACATCATGGCCTCTAGCCATTTCTCAGAATCTAGGATCATCACGGCTTCTTGATAGGATGTAGGCTCGTTCAACTCAATAAGCATAATGTCATCATGGTCAAACAAGAGAAATGAGTATTTCTCAGGCTGACGACGTATCCTATCAGATCTGCGAAGAGGTTGATCTACTTGAACAGGTTGTTGCTCCACAACTTCTTGTGCAACAATCTCATGATCTACAAAAACATTGTGGTGCTTGTTCAATGTCCATCAAGGCTTCAATACTATCTGCATCTTCAACTTCTTCAAGATGGATTTTACTCCCACTATTTCTTCTAGAAATAAACTCTCTTTCGAGAAAAATATCATTTCTAGCGACAAACACTTTGCCTAGTGTGGGATTATAGAAGTAATATCCCTTCGTTTCCTTGGAATATCCTACAAAATAGCACTTATCATATTTGGGTCCAACTTTATCTAAGACTTAACGTCGAACGTAAGTCTCACAACCCCATATCCTCATAAAAGACATTACTGGTCTTGGTTTTTTTGAGATTGGGTTCAGCAGTTCTCAACATGCTGAGCATCTCAGATAATGACTTGTCAATTTCGTTCATGTTATAGTTCATGACAAAATGATTGTACCCTTCCAACAACGATTGCAGGATAAGGTCCGTGGCCAATTCTTGACCCAGTGAAAATCCTAGTCTTTCATGGTTCTTGACATACCCAATCATCTTGAGTACGTGAGTTCTTAAGGAAGTTCCTTCTTGCATTTTGCATGCAAATAGGGCCTTAGACACGTCATGTAGGGATCTATAGGCAAAAATATTCAAAAATCACAGCGGAAATAAGAGATCCCACGAGCGATCTATGCGAAAGAAAACTTATACAAAGTTAATTTGCAAATTCATATCGTATAGGTATACCTTTGGCGCGTGCCCTTTGCTTATCCCGCTTGTCCGAGGTATGTCGGATCTCTTGCACGTTTAAGTGTTCGTGCCTCTATGCATATCCACACGAACACAATCTCTCAAGCTTCGGAGAAGAATCACTTTTGTGGTGCTAGCCACAAAAGGAGATTCATAAAGCAAGAAAAGAGGGAGAAGAGGGATTTTGGCCAAGAGAAGGAAGGGAAGGAAGAATGACAAGTTCATCATCCAAATGACAAGAAAAACTCTTTTATACTCATCCTATGAATATGAAGAGTTTTTGTCCCTTTAGCTTCCCTCCATTAATGCTAATAACAATCCACTTAGAGCATATTTTCTCATGTGTCTCTTCAACTTCTCTTCATCCAATGAAGAGAAACTTTTCATCTTCCTCTATTATTAATTTATTAAATATTTTAATGAATTAATATCTCATTCAAATGTGGTCGAGTCTAATTTAAATGAGTCAAACTCAAATTACATCTCAATCTCATAATCCAATTGGATTCACTTAACTCGAACTCAATTAATCCAATTCGAATCAAATCTTAGTCAAACTAAGATCAATTAATCTCTGAAACATCGTGTCCTTAGTGTGTGACCCAATATGTTCTCGTAACGTTGGCAATGTATATAAACCAATTTAGACACATAATCAATGAGCGACATCTAGCAATGCATCATTGCTACCCAAGTGACAAGAAAGTTGAGATACGACTTAACCTTCGTAACTATGACAATGTATGACCTTGTCCTTCTATTCTTGATATCTAGATTGATAAATGAGACATAGACAATGTCATCCTCGATTAATCTTTGTGTTTCTTGATCCCCGAGTAGACTCAATCAAACAAATGAGTTTAATATCTCATATTGACTTATTTGAGCATGGTCATGCGTTTTAGTAGTCCTACTCGATCAAGGATCCCGCAGATATCACTCCCGTCATATGGGAGGGATAGATCACATCTATATCACTCACATCCCTCCGCATAATTTATTACATATCCAGTAATCGTCTTTATAGTCCACCCTGTTACGGGTGATGTTTGACGATACCAAAATACATAACTTCTTATGTAGGGAACCGTAGTGACTTCAGGTCTAAGGACTACTCATACTAATAGTCACATGAGAAAGTTTATGACACTTATATGACAATCTATGAAACTTTCTCATGACGGGTCAATTCAGTACACATTCTCTAATGTATACCCATGTGTCAACTTGATAATATATATCCATGACTTGTGAGCTCAAGTCATCAATTGACCTACATGCTAATCTCCATGCATTAATATTATCCTTCAATATTAATGTTTGACTAGGAATGATTTAGTGTAGTGTTCTTTACATCATCTCACTATCGATTCAACCAATTGATATGATGTAGACAAAAACCTACTACCCGAGGACATTATTATACTTAGTTATTTGACACAAATATAAAGTAAGTATAGTAACCAAACATGCATTTATTAATAATAGAATATGATACAAAAAGTCTCTAGTCAATCATCACATAATTGGTTCTAGGACGCCTACTAACAAGGAACTCCACAACAAAATGGGGTTACTAAAAAAAGAAATTGAACTTTACTAGATATGGTTGGGTTTATGATAGCTCAAGCTAATTTACTAATTTTTTATTGGGAAGATGTGTTATTAGAGGCAATCTATATACTTATCCAAGTGTCTTCTAAATTTATTCCATCTACTCCATATGAATGTTGGACAAACAGAAAATCATATTTGAGTAATCTGAGATCTTGGGGGTTAGCTGCCTATATTCATGATAATACTCACAAATATAGATGACTAGGATTCAGGAGTAAGAAATGTATCTTTATAAGGTATTCTGAGACCTCTACGAGTTATGTTTTCATTGGTAAGCAATAAAATGAATTTGTATCCAAAATAGAGTCGATAGATACAACTTTTCTTGAATCATAGTTCCCAACAAAAGGTGTCATTGATAAAAGTATTCTCTCATTAGAGGAGGATAATACTTTATCAATGAAACAAGTATCACAAGGGATGAATGAATTTAGTCAACCCAATGAGAGTGATTTGTCAATTAATGAGATGATTTCTCAATAGTTTAACCCACATAGAAGTAGTCGTAAAATGATTCCTCGGAAAAGATTTGATATTGAGAATAAGGCATTAATAAATCTCCCATTTGACTTTCAAAAACCTCAAACAATTGTCGAAGCATTAAGATACCCAGTTAGAGAAAAGTAGAAAGTTGCAATAAATAAAGAAATGAAGTTTATGAAAAAGAATCAAGTTTAGGAATTAATCGATCTTCCACGGGCCAAAGGGCTATTGAGAATGAATGGGTTCTTAAAATTAAGAGGAAAAGGGATGGATAGATTAATCAATACAAAGCCCATCTAGTTACAAAAGGATATACCTAGCTAGAGGATATTGATTTTGAAAAGACATTTTCTTCTGTTGTAAAATTTATATCAATTCGTGTCATTTTAATTATAGTAGCATATTTTAACTTGGAATAATATCAGATGGATGTACATATAGCTTTCTTTAATGGTAAGCTTGATGAGAAAACCTATATGGCATGGTCAGAAGGTTGTATTGTTAAAGCTAAGAGAATAAAATATATAAACTTAAAAAGTCTATATATAGTCTAAAGCAAATGTCAAGATAATAGAGTATAAGATTTAATTCATTTTATTTTATGATTTTGAAATGATCAATGGGGTTCATTGTATTTACATAAGAAAAAAAAAGAAAGTTAGTTATCTTATCATTGATGATATACTAATAGTTAAAAGCGACATAAAGTTTATGATAGAAGTTAAATTATGATTTTCATTATAATTTGACATAATAGATATGAGAAAAGTTGAGTACATTTTAGGATTAAAGATCATATGAAATTGATCAAAAAAAAAACTTTTGGGTTATTTTCAAAAGACTTGTATCACTAAGATGTTATAATACTTTAATATGTCTGACTGCAACATTGAACAAACACTTATAGCTAATGGTATTGTTCTGAGCAAATGTAAGTGTCCCAAAACTCTTGAAAAAATAGCCGATATGAAGAAAAAATCATATTCCAATGTCATTGGTAGTTTAATATACACTATGTTGTATACACATATTGATAGCAGCTATGTTATTTGCTTAGTTAGTTATTTCTAGTCAAACCCAAGATCGAGACATTAGAAAGTGGTAAAGAGGATATTCAGATATTTTAAATGGTCAACAAATTATTACCTCTATTCACATATTGATAGCAGCTATCTAATTTATCCCCAAGAGCTAGACAAATGGAAATTGGGTAGGCAAAATTGATGATAGAAAATTCACATATACTATACCTTCTTGCTAAATGGTGATATCATCTCATAAAACAATAAAAAGTTGTATGGGGCATACCAACACCATAGCTTAAATACACCGGCTACCACTATGGTGCTGAATTTTAAAGCCCAACACGAAGATGGTGCTGGTCTTTAAAGAACAACACCACCTTAAAATGAAACCGTAGCTGCTACGATTGCATGGCATTTCAATTGTAGTAGCTACAAAACCATAGTTGCTACAACGTGAATGTTAAGCCTTAAACTTTGAGAGAACATAACTTTTAGCTCAGGTTAAATCATGAGACACACAATATATCCAATTGAATACCTATCAAATATCTACAACTTATTATAGAGTGGAACCCTTATCGACCAAATTTCAGACAAAAAACGTCGTTTAAATTTTCTGTAGGCTCCAAATAATATTAGTTTTAAATTTTTTTCCGTATGTGGCAGCTTAATTGTAATAGCTACTATATCATAATTGTTACAATTGTATAGCAGCTATGAGTTCGTAACTGCTATGATATGCTGATTTAGGCAAGGAAAATATAAAAGAGAAATAATAATAGAAAGAAACTATTATTTTATAGTCCATGATATATATATATATATATATATATATATATATATATATATATATATATATATATATATATATATATATATATATATATATATATATATATATATATATCATTTTCTAGAGGGGCGTGGCATTTTTAATTTTTTAATAATAAATTAATATAGAATGTTGTTAAAAAAAGTACTCTTTGATTTTTTTTGCCATCATTTATTTATTTATTTATTATGTAAATAGTATTTTATTCCATCTTAATTTATTTTATTTTCAAAAATATCTTTATTTTTTATTATATTTAGTAGCTATGAGAACTAAATTACTATACAATCGTAGTATCCACTTAACTATCATAATATAATTTTGATTAGTATTAATCATAAATAAACAATTTATATTCACAACATAAAATTAATTAGTATTTATTATAGTAAAAATATCCATATTATAGAAATTATAGTTACATAATTGAAGTGTTTATCTTGTAATAGTTACAACATATTTTGTAAAATCATAATTTTATAGGATCATACTATCCTACTATCCAAAAGTAGGAAATCGTTCCGGATCGATTGATGATCAAGTTTTGTGGTGGAATTGGAACAAAATCATTGGAATCATATAAAATCGAGGAGATCATCACGCTCTTATGTTACAAACGATTCTCCTCTGATGGATTGCGTCCTCATCAGTAACCATAGAGAACCATCCTTGTTGGTGGGTAGCGACAACGGAGGGAGTGAGTCTAGCGGCTTGCAAAGGGGACATGCGAACCTGGGTTAGTTTCTCACGGCAAGGACTATCTTCGACAATTGGCGGAGGTTGTTCTCAGATTGCTAGCAATGGAAAGGTGTTGATCGACTGTTAGCGGCAATAGCGACGACGACGAGGATGCCCGTGCATGGGTGAGGGGTGCAGCAACGTAGGCAAGGGAGCAGTGGAGCATCGACATAGTGATATAGGGATTGACATAGTGAATAAAAAGAAAGGATCGAGATTTGACACAATAAATTAAAAACTTTAAGTTAATTAATTAATTCAATCAACTCCTAACTTAAGATAATTTAAATAGGCTTCCTCAAAACCTAATTAAATTGCCCCATTGATATATACAAATTTATTTTAAATTTTAAAAATTATATATATATATATATATATATATATATTACCAATCTATTATCGTCATTAATAAGATTATTATTACTTTGATTTAATTTATCTAAAGAGGATTTTAATATAATATAAAATTAATTTATATTCATTGATTAATTTAATTTTTTTATTAAATACTAAATTAAATTTTAAGGATTTTTGATAGGATAGTAAATTTTATTATCTAATTCCGACCTTTCAATTATGATCCAAAATTGATCCCGTGTAAAATTCAATCCAATAAAAAAAAGGAATATTTTATCATTTTTGCCTAAAATAAATTCATCAATTTTTAAACTAAAATAAGAATAATAAAAAAGTGATTTTTTTTTTAACAAAACGTTTCAACTTTGTTCACTCGTAATCAAATCACATGCGACTGCAAGATCTAATGGTGACGTTTACTTTGGATGCATCCATGTTGTACTTCTCTCGTGTCCACTAGTTATATTATTTTAAATTCATAAAAAGAAGCTAAATATCTTCTTATTTTAAAAAACTCGTATTGATTCTCCCAATAAATCTGTGCGGGGTGGTATTTGAAAATGAAACTTAAAAAAAATCTTGTTTATTAAATCACGCATTGTATCCACTAACAAGCCATACAAACAAATAATTGAATAAGATAATAATCAAATCTGGACAAGAGGTTTGATTTCATGTAAATTTTTATTTATCGTTAAGATAAATTAAAAAGTAGAGTATTTTTTTTATGACATATCTCATTTTGAGAATTTTTAATAAAATTAAAAATAATTTAAGATCAAATTATAAAAATCTCAATGACAATTTAATATAGGTACTTTCGTTCTATCCGGGACAACAAAACCCGAAAAATTAAAAAAGCAAGTGGCATCAACGTAGCCAAGTCCAGATACCGTAGCCGCCACCAATAATTTTATGCAAGAACAAGATTCTCCGGTGACATGATTCGCTTCGAAAAAGTGTCCAGATACCGTAGCCAAGTCCAATTTCTTATACCGTGAAGTAAACAAAATAAAAACCAATCATCCAGCAAGATCGATCTGACCATGAACAGTGCTCTGACTTTCTTTTTTGGTCAACCAGGGACCACCCTGGAGCTTATAAACACCCAGCACTCATCGCATCCTTTCATCACCGAAAGAGGGCTAGCTAGCTAACAACATCTCGATCTTGTTCTTAGCATTCTCTTCTGCCATTCAAGAATAATGGAAACCATCCCTCTTCTTACTTCCTACAAGATGGGAAAATTTGACCTTCATCACAGGTCAGTTTCGATTCTTAATTTCTGCGATCTTGTTAAGATTGAATTATCTACGAGATCATTATATTTTTGTCCAAACAGGATTGTTATGGCACCGATGACAAGATGCAGATCTTACGGTAACGTTCCTCAACCTCATGCTATTCTCTACTACTCCCAGAGAGCCACCAATGGAGGTCTCCTGATCACAGAGGCGACAGGGGTCTCAGACACTGCTCAGGGGTACAATTCTCCTAGCTAGCCCCAATTAATTAATTAATTAATTAATCTATCCAAGTGATCATTCACAATTCATTTACAGATACCCAGAGACTCCCGGAGTGTGGACGAAAGAGCAAGTGGAGGCATGGAAGCCAATTGTGGATGCTGTTCATGCCAAGGGCGCAGTGTTCTTCTGCCAGATCTGGCACGTTGGGAGAGTTTCCCACAATGGTTACCAGCCAAACGGTCAAGATCCGATCTCCAGCAGCGACAAGCAGATTCCGATCGAAACGCTGCCCGAGGGCAACGAAGTCTACTCCCGCCCTCGCCGGCTGAGCAAGGAGGAGATCCCTGAAATCGTCGACTGGTTCAGGGCCGCCGCCAGGAACGCCATTGAAGCTGGTACGTACGTCAATTCTTCAAGCATTTCACAAACTTAATTATCTGACCGCCGTACGTACCTACGTGATTCAGGCTTCGATGGGGTGGAGATCCACGGAGCCAATGGCTACTTGATCGAGCAGTTCCTGAAGGACAGCTGCAACGACCGCACCGACGAGTACGGCGGCAGCATAGCCAACCGCTGCCGGTTCGCGTCGGAGGTGGTGAAGGCGGTGGCCGACGAGATCGGAGCCGACAGAGTCGGGATCCGGCTGTCGCCGTTCTTGGACTTCATGGACTGCTGGGACTCCGAACCGGAGGCGCTCGCCTTGCAGGTCGTCGAGGAGCTCAACAAGTACGGCATCCTCTACTGCCACATGCTCGAGCCGAGGATGGAGATGGTGGACGGCAAGTTGAAGATCCCTCACAAGCTGCTGCCCATGAGGAAGGCGTTCGAGGGGACCTTCATCGTCGCCGGAGGGTACGATCGCCAAGTGGGCAACAAGGTCGTGGAAGAGGATTACGCCGATCTGGTGGCGTATGCTCGGTATTTCTTGGCAAATCCTGATTTGCCCAAGAGATTCGAGCTCGATGCGGCGCTGAACAAGTACGACAGGCACACCTTCTACACTCAGGATCCGGTTGTTGGATACACCGATTACCCTTTCCTCGAAGATTCTTAATCCCTAGCTAGATTCTTCGTCCCAATTCTGTTCCTAATTGTTCTAATAAAAATCCAGCATATATGGCTGCTGTGAGTGTCGTACGTCGTCCCTTCAGTTTTATTATGTATTAATTGTCGCGTTTAAAGATGGATTTTTAATAGTAGAAAACCTTCGAACAAAGATTTTGATCTCTGGGATTATTTTAATTATGGTTATAAAACAATGCATCGATCATAAAAACTAGTTATCGAAAAGGTCTGTTCCTTTTTACAATTTTTATAGAGGTTTAAATTTTTTATTTATTTTTTTATAAAAAATTATTCAGAAAAAGTGTATTTAAATTATTTTTATCCGGTCAACGTGAACCGAACCGGGTTTGTTATAAAAGAAATGCTTAGGGCCACGGATTCGGCCCAAAAGCGTCCGCAAACCTACCGCCGCCGCCCCGTCTCGTCTACCATTGCTGGCCCAAAACCTAGTCCTCCAATTCCCGCCGCCCCAACTCGTCCACCATCGCCGGCCCAAAACCTAGTCCTCCAATTGCCGCCGCCCCTGCCGTCGTCGATCTGCGGCGCCGCCGCCGTTCCAACGCCTGGTGTCCTTGTATTCTTCCTCGTGGAGTTAACTTTTTTTTTTTGAGGTAGATCGTTCTCCCGTTTCTCGTCGATGGCTTGTTAGAAATTCCTCTTCTCGTCGAGCAATTCTTTTGGGGGATTTCAGAGGTTTCTTTTAGCAGTCTTCTTAGTTTCCCCCCTTCTTCTCACTTGCGCCGTTCCTGTTACTTTCGGTTTCGTACAATACGCCCTCACAAACTCTGTTTAACGAGTTGAGATTCAAATAAATAATTAGATAATGCAGATATGTTGTCCCAATCGTTTCCTAGGTTACGATACAACTTCCTTAGACATCGTATGCGTGCTCATTGTTTCAATATTTACCAAGCATTAGCGTAAGTCTACTTGTAAGCATGTTCTCGAAAGTGAAAATGCTCATGAGCTGGAAATTTTTTATATTAATACTTCTAATTATTCTGTTACTGTGGGCTTTATATGTTTAATCAATATAGAAGTTTATCTTGGGGGAAAATGTTTTGTTATCTGATTGCTGTGGTGCATTTTGTCTTGTTTTTGCTGCCAAATTAAAGATTTTTTAAAAAAAATATACAAGCGCATCAGGTACGGAACAGAAGGGCCCGAGTAGTCCAGGTTTCTTTTCGTTCTTGTTAGATCTGATTTGTTCATACCTTGAAGTGTTCCTATATCATTGATTGAATTTAGTCAAAGTCTTCTTAGAGGAGGTATATAATTGTAATTATTTTTGGCTTTCGTGATCTTGTGGCTGTTTGTGTGGTTAAACTCATGATAACTAGAATCCTTACAAATTTAGTTGCTCATCCTACATTTCCATTGAGTATTTTGGAATCTTTCTGAATATGTAGCTGATTTGTCAATCTCAAATCTTATATTAAAGGTATGGTTATGAGCAATTGATATTTTTCCATCCTACAGACAAGTACACAACTCATCCTTTTTTTTAATATCTATTTTATTTGCCAAATAGCTTGTCCATGTTGATCTGTAGAGTGAGCTGCATGAAACTTGCTAAATATTTCCTTGCTGACATTTTACGATTCAATCAACTTAACATATATTGTTTCTTTTGTTATTTTGGTGAATGTCCACTTTACTGGGAGATTTTTTTTTGTTATAATTGGGGATTTTTAAGTTGTTAAAGGTTGTATATTAACGTTTTAATTTTTTTTCTCAATATTATACATGTTTGATCCCTTTTTTTGTGTGAAGTACCAATTGATCTTGTTTATTCTTTACTCTCACTGCTCTGTAATTTGTCTGAGTTGCAAAGTTGCACCTTCCATTGTTAGGAGTCTTGCGTTATTCCAGATTAGTAGCTGTTTGTGAAAATACCTCTTGCATCTTGACTTTTCTTCCTATTTGCTTCTCAGACATGGGATAATTTCTATCTGCATTCTTACCTATATATAAATTTGCAGATATATGTTTCTTTTTTGTCGGTATGTAGGTGTGCCAATCACTGCAGGGTTCTATTTCCATGTATCATATTTGTTTTTCTTTAGTTCAGGTATCATAATGACACTTTAGTGCACATGAAAGATGTATTATGACTGTTAATGTTAGTGGAATGTTGGAGCGAATGCTTTTTTTTTTTTTTATAAAGGCCATCTCAATAACATTGGACCTTCCATCTTTGAAACTTTGTTCTTTTGTTGTTGAGTTGAGTGTTGCTAGATGTTGGGGACTGCATCATTAGTGTTTGTATTGACTTGAGAATTATTTCTTCTATCTTCATTCTACCAATTGGACTTAATTGTGTTTAAGGAATGTAATTTGTCATTGTATCTAAACTTCATGCAGCATAATGGAAGCAAGTGATGCAGAACTAATTAACACAGAAAAAACACCACCTGTTAGAAGGCATAGGAAAAAAAAGTCAATGGTATGGGAACACTTTACTGTTGAAACTGTATCTGAAGGATGCATACGGGCATGCTGCAAACTCTGCAAACAAACTTTTGCATACAGTAATGGCTCGAAGGTAGCTGGTACCAGCCATCTCAAAAGGCATATTTCTATGGGTTCCTGCCCTAAAATTAAAAGTCTTGAGAAGCAACAGCTTGCTCTCACACCAGGTGCAAAAAGTGATGTAGACACGACTGATCCACCCAAAAAACGTTATAGAACATCTTCATTTGGGTATGGTTTTGACCAGGAACAGAGTTACACATTTCTTGCAAAGATGATAATTCTGAACGAATACCCTCTTGACATGGTTGAACAACCTGCATTTGTGTTGTTTGTTCAGAGTATTCAACCACGGTTTAGGATGGTTGATGCCAATGCCTTGGAAGGTGAAATTCTATCCGTATATCACAAGGAGAGGTTACATCTCATGCAGGTCTTAGGAAATATGCCTGGAAGAGTTGGCCTCACTGTTGGTCTGTGGACCACTAGTCAAACTCTTGGGTATATTTGCCTTACTGGACATTACATCGATAGTGATTGGAAGCTGCAAAAGAAAATGCTTAACTTCATGATGGTAGTTTCTCCTCATTCTGAAATTGCTCTTAGCGAAGCCATTAGTGTTAGCCTTTCAGAGTGGAATATGAAAACTAAGTTGTTTACGATTACTGTAGCTAACAATTCTTTGTCACATGAAATCTATAGTGCTAGTCTTAGAGATCATCTTTCAAAGAAGCACAAAGTGGTACTGAGAGGTCAGTTGTTTGTTGTACGTTGTTATGCCAATATTCTTAATCTAGCTGCAGAGGTTTTGACTGCTTCAATCCATGGTATAATATACAACATTCGGGAAAGTGTGAAATTTGTAAAAGCATCACCAGTGCGGGATGAAAAATTTTCTGAGATTGCCTCACGAATTGGACTTCCTGGCATCAAAGCACTTTCTCTTGATGTTAGAACGTTATGGAACACCACTTATCTCATGCTTGATGCTGCCTTGGAGTATAAAGATGCATTCACTTCCTTAGACGCGTGTGATGATAACTATAATGAAGCACCGTCAGCTAATGATTGGAAGAAGGTTGAGGTTGTTTGCACCTACCTGAAACTTTTACATGACTCTGCAAACAATGTCATGGGAACACCAGAACGAACTGCTAATATATTTTTTCCAGAAGCATATAAGATCCTGCTAGAGCTTACCAATGGAACATCAAGTGAGGATCCCCTGGTGAGCAGCACCGCAAAGCAGATGCATGAAATGTTTGATGAGTATTGGAGAGATTGCAGCCTTGCCCTGGCAATTGCCGTAGTTATGGACCCTCGTTTCAAGTTGAAGCTCGTTGAATTTAGTTACTCAAAACTTTATGGTGATGATTCTTCTAGATATGTTAAGATAGTGAATGATAGTGTTCATGAGTTATATCTGGAGTATGTTTCCCAGTCACTTCCATTAGTGCCTTATGTAGATCAAGGTGATGATAACCACATGAATGGCGTTGGCAGCAATCTATCTTCTTCTCCAAATGTGACTGGCTATGGGCTTATGGACTTTGATATCTATCTCTCTGAGACGGCTGTGAATGAATCAACAAAGTCTGAGTTGGACCAGTACTTGGAAGAGTCACTTGTCCCTCGTACTCATGTCTTTGATATCTTAAACTGGTGGAAACTCAATAATATTAAGTATCCGACTTTATCCAAGATGGCTAGAGATGTCCTAGCGATTCCTGTATCAAGTCCAGATTGCTCCTTTTTTGGCTCCGGGGCTGGAAGCAGAGAACTTGATGAGTACCGAAGTTCATTACGTCCTGAGACGGTGGAAGCCCTTTCTTGTGCTAAAGATTGGCTCCAATATTCACCCATCACAATAGAACAGCCATCGACTGCTATAGTCAAAATGGAACTCTAGTACTCCATGGCTCTGTGGTAAATATTTCACGCCTGACTAATATTTGTAGGACATTTACTCATACTCTTCTATCTATTTTCTTTTGCATAACATTATTGTTAGTCTCTATTATTGTGTTTTGCTCATGTCAAATTTTCATCTCCTGAAATTGCTTCTCTCGTATTCTTACTCTTAAAATTCAGTATATTCATGCATTTAAAGTCTGTTATTTAAGAATGTTCAGATTCTTTCCCTTTTTTTCCCTTTCCCCCTTCCCCTTTCCTGCAAACCATGTCTCCTTGTTCGTCACTTCAACAACATATTTTTATCATTACCATTTGTTTAGTGACTTAATGTTTCCAACATTAATGTGAGCCTTGAATTTTAATTGTTGAAGGATCAAGTTCTGAACACACGGTTTTCAAGTTGCAATTCAAGCTGCATGCCTGTTGTTAACTTTATTAGACCAAGATAGGTTTGAGGAGCAGGTTAAGTAGTAGAAAATGAGGTTGTAGGGAAGGAAAAAAAAATCCTTTTAGTAGCAATCACCATCTGAGATGTACAGAAAACTACCTTATTGACTTCAAATATGCTCCATATGAGATTGTAACAAGCAATTGTGTGAGCTATACTTCTGATGAATTTGTTAGATCGGATCTGATTAGTCTTTTGGCATGTTACTAATCTGGATTATCATTATCATTTTTGGGTTGATTTGTTAAGAGGAAGGAGCTAGCGCTAGATAGACATCATGTAGTGTGAATTCGAGCGTGATGTCGAGAATCCAATTGTTGAGCTGCAGGTGAAGGTTGCTAGTGTCAGGTTGAAGAAGGCCAAGCGGCACACTAGTGTGAATCTTCAGTCCTCTCGTCTCAAGGAAATTAAAAGACCTATTGGTTGAAGTCCATGGTGCTCAATTTCACCATCACGTGTGTTGTGAACATCCAGCCTCACCGGTGGCATACTACATTATGCACACTTCTATGTGATATTGTCAGCATTGTGTTCATTTTGAAATTTGAGCGCCTATGTAAGTGTCATGCTTAACCGAATAATGTGCAACATTGGATGCACATATTCAGACTGCCGAGATGTTGTCCGGCTGCACTCATATGGAAATGGTCTTTGGGTATCGGTAACAAGATTGCCAGAGGAAATCTTTTGTCCAGCATTCTCTCTTCGACCAATCTACATGTTGGATGTAAATAATGTTATTGTTGTTGC
The DNA here is from genome assembly GCA_024364735.1 of Boesenbergia rotunda. NCBI lineage: Eukaryota > Viridiplantae > Streptophyta > Magnoliopsida > Zingiberales > Zingiberaceae > Boesenbergia > Boesenbergia rotunda. The sequence goes on from JAGFNQ010002546.1 coordinate 97,840, forward strand.
AGTCGTGCAGCTGTTTTTTGTTAGTTAATAACTTTTTTGTAGCATTTTCTAATCATAATATGCTATATTTAGCTACAAAGTTGCATTGTTTTGTTGAGTAGGATGGTTAGTGTTACATTGTGTTGTTTTAACACTTTCCTACTCATCTTTCCTGACGACTCTCTTTTCTTTTGTCTCTAGGGCGTTCCCATGGTTGTGATAATTTTTTAGAATTATTTTGCTTAACCAATACGTCATACAATTTATTTAATATATTGGAGAAAAAATAATAACGTTTCCTTAGGCGGCTCCTTTAACATATTGTTCATAGAGGAAGTCAATCAACTCCTTTGATTGGCTGAGAAAACTTATTAGAAATGCGATAAGGTTGATTGTTTGGTTAACCAAGATACTAAATACTAGTAATATGATCGTCACTCTGGTATCTCAAAAGACATTATTGGAATGCTAAAGAAAATAGAGACTTAGTGCCCACGAACCTATCACAAAGTTTGTAGCTAGTTCATCACCATTTCGAGCTTAACAGAAAATATATGAGATTTATGATAATAAGAAAATTTTAATTTAAAAGACTGACGCTCTACATAGAGTTTTAAAACTGATTAAAAGACCTAGTTCATCGCCATTTCGAGTTTAAAATTCTGTTAATCCCAAAATGTTATTATTATGGGATGCGAATTCTGGGACGCTGGAGAAAGTTTCCCGATTTATCCTAGCGGCCGGTGGGACTGTGAGGCCGGACTGATCGCTCGAGGTTGAAAAAAAATCTCATTAATCATTTTTTTTAATTAAGCAGTTTATTAATATATGGAATAAAGCAATTCCAACTCTAACCATTGGTTTAATTAAATGTTAAGAGAGACACTTGTAAGTCAATGAACATATTGGCCTGCAAAATCTCCATCTTCATTCAGTTCTTTTTTATTAGATTTTTTTTCAATCAAATTTTTCAATAATTTCATCAAATATTTTTATCATCTGGTTTTTTTTAGAATTTAAGATCAAATCTATTTTATAATTAAAATTTCTTGAAATGTTATGTTCCTGTTACATTCTTGCCTTTCTTCAGATTGAAGAAGAGATGATAAATTTTAGTCCAAATTTGAATGATTGTTTTTATAAAAAACACCATGAATATTAAAATATCATTTCATTTTTTTCAAAATGAAAACTAAAAATATTGCCCTCACGCAGGATCGAATTACGGGCCTCTCATTACAAGACTTACGCTCTACCACTGAGCTATAAGGGCGGTTACCTCTGTGCTATCAGATATAATATAAATTAGATTTAATTTAGAGTTTAAGGATACTGAAGATGATAATGAGCGATATACAATTATTTTACTAAAGAGTGGAATGTTTAGAATCTTTTGTTAACAAATAGCACCTATCAATTTTGTTTGTACATGAAAATAAGTGTGTATTAAGGATTCTTTTATCGTAGAGAAATATGTTTTCCTAAATAATTATTTTTTTCTTATGTTTTATACATTTGATTCATCTATAGTGGAGATTGTTAGATTGTATATATATTTATCAGAATTATTTATTTATAGATTTTAGAATATTTTAGTCTTTTTCCTTTTTAATTTAGGATTTAAGGTTTCTTAATCCACCTATATAACATTTTGTAATTTATTTTTCAACAACAATTTAGATTTATCAGGTTCCTTTCACAATTTCTACAAACGTCAATAGCAAATATCTCTTTAGTCAATTAAGAAAAGGACGTATAATAAATATTTATTTATATATTTTTTGAATTTGATTTTATACAACCATAATATATTACACAAAACAAAGAAGATAGAAATTTATTGGTAGTTTTTAAAATGACAGCTGATGAGATGATAAGGACAGAGTTAGGATTTTGATTTAGTGGATAATAATATAATATAATTAACAAAATAAAATATAAAATTTTATAATCATAAAAACACCCAAAATAATTATTTTATAACTATTTTTTTCAAATATTCATATTTTGAAACTTATCTACAATAGCTTTATTATCCACTATTAAAAATATATCTTTTTTACCTAGTTAATAAAATAATTCTTTATCTAATCATCACTTATTTTAATTACGTAACCTATTTTTCACAATTCTCATAGCACAAAATACTCTTTCTACAATACTCATAATCGTAACCGGTAGATTAATTTCAATATCAAAATTTTATAAACAAATGATTATATAATATATTTTTCTTTATTTAACTACGTTCTCTAAAATATCACCAAGATCTTTTAATTTTTGAAATGTTTTGCAAGAATACATATAAGATATTGATCATTAAAAGTATGAGAAAATCAAATCTTAAAAAATCCTATAGATAAAATTCACCTAGTTGTATCTATTTTTTATTATCGAGAAGCCAAAAATAAATTTTATGGATGCAAATAAGTTATACAAATATATTACTTTGTAACCAATGACTGAGCTTTTATGAGCCCAAAAGCTTAGAAAGTATTAGTTCTAACCCTTTACCTTTACTAGGCTAGTTGTATTTGTATTGTATTCCATTTTTAATAATTTATCATATTCCATATGTTGTTATTTTGAAATAAAGAATTGAGATTAGAAATATATCATCCAATAAATTTAAAATTTAATTTTATCAAATCGTTCAAATGTGTATTTTGAGAATCCCCTTAAAATCATGAGTTAGAGATTATATAATATCACAGTATTATCATAGAGTATGATATGATAGTGTAATGTAATAATATATAGTGTTATATGGTTAGAATTTATATATATCTAGAGAGAGAGGAGCTCAGTGTGTATTGTTAGGACCTTGCAAGTTGGCTAGAGGGGGTGAACAATCCTATAATTATAAACTAGATCTTTTACTAATTCTTAATAAAGATAGAAGTTATTTAAGCAGTTAAAGCAAATCAACAACATAAGCTAAACTAGTAAGAGACAAAAGGAATTAATTGGTTGCAACCAAGGTGGTTACTAATCCAAGACGTTAAAAAGCTCCACTATAAATATCTTCTTTAGTGTAGGTGGAAAAGTTTCTTACAGACTCTTGAAAGCTCGTAGAAAGACTAAGAAAGATGAATGCAATTGTTGTACTATAATCCTAGCTCTAGGGATTATTTTTAACCCTTAGATAAACTTTATCCGTTGCCAACGTGGCACTCCCGGGCGCCTGTGTTCATTGGGGGAGCCTGAGTTAGGTCAACTCTTATCCGTGTAGCAACAATTATGAAAATGAATACTTCTGGATTATATCAGACAATCTCGGGCACCTGGGACAACCTCGAGCGCCTGGAGTCCGGGTGCCCTAGATAACCCCAGGCGCCTGGAGTCTGGGCGCCAGGGATAGTCAAGCTCCTGGAGTCTGGGCGCCAGGGATAGTCCCAAGCGCCTAGAGTCTGGGCACCCAGAATAACTCCGAGATCCTGGTTTCTTGTCAACCTCTGATTGTCCAGTTCTTGGTGCTTTGGGTGATTCTCGATCATCCGAAGTTGAACTCACCCAAACTCAACTTCTGATCTTCTCCTTGAATCGCCTTCCTCCCCGACTTCTCATCCCGCACGCCCTTCTCGTCCTCCGGTGTACTCTTCCGCGGTCTTTTCGTCCCTCAGATGCATCGAGCCCTTAGGCTCCATTCCCGTGCTATCTTTCTCGTCTGTTATCTCTTCCGCTTGACTTCATGTGCTCCTAAACTCCTGCGCACTTAGACATAAGGATTAAACAACAAGACCTAACTTGACCTAGTTGATCACATCGAAACTCATCTGGAGTACTTACAATCTCTTTCTTTTTTATATGCATCATCACAAGTTAGAGTAAACCAAACAAGAAAATAACATCATTTATAAAAATAATAAAATAGATTATATAATAAAGTACATAAAATATTGCAATTAAATTTCAAATTAACCTCTCCTTAACTTAACTTTTAAAGTTCTCCCCCTTTGATAACATCAAAAAAACAAATGGGGTTAACAAAAACTAAAAGATATTTTTTTAAAAAAAAACATAGTTTTAAACTCTAAAAATATTTTTCAGAGTATATGGACTTCAGTTCATTCATTGTCGGTTTTGGTGCCGAGTTTCGGGAAGGGATTTCTTGGTGACTTAGGTATATGGACTTCACTCTATTACTTCTCGACGGCTGTTATGGGAGAGACTTACGGAGATTGGTGGAGACATCTTGGAGCCTTGGATGATCATGGGGGATTTCAACTCCATCCTATCGTTGCATGACAAAAAAGGAGGTAACCCGGTCACAAATTATTAAATGTGTGATCTCCAAAATTTTACTCATGTGTGTGGATTGGTGGATCTTCGCTCCATTGGTTGCAGCCTAACATGGACCAACGATACAGTTTCTAGTAAATTGGATAGAATTATGGTGAACTCCCACTGGTTGATGGCAGATTATGATGCATATGGGGAATTTATGGCGCCCGAGTGTCTCTCGGATCATTCCTGTGCGATAGTACACACACTTGTGAAAGACAGAGCCAAAAATCGACCTTTCAAATTCCTCAACTTATGGACACTGCATGGGGATTTCAAGAAGATAGTAGAGGAATCATGGGCACCCCCAGGAATCATGGGCACCCCTAGTCAATGGCAACGCTCAGTTCATACTGAAGACAAAATTAACCAGGTTGAAGGGTCAGTTAAGAGATCTAAACAAACATCATTTTGGTCATATCTCAGAAAAGGCAAGAAAGGCAAAGTCAGAACTGGAGGAATTACAAAAGGGTATCCTTGATGGTTGACAGATTCCTACAGATTATGGGGAAATAAAGACGCGAACAACTCTTCTTGCGGAGGACGAGAAACAATTCTACCAACAAAGGGCAAAGAATGTTTATCCAAAAAACTTAGACAAATGCACCAAATTTTTTCATGATGTGGTGAAGCGTAACAACAAAAGAAATGCTATCATCACACTCACAAAGAGGAATGGGGATCAAACATCAAGTCTGAGGGAGGTAGCTGATGAATTTGTGGATTTCTTTCATTCATTGCTTGGCCAGTCAGAGGAATGTGGTATGCTTGGTGACTTGGTTCTCTCTGGAAGAAAGCTAACAAGTGGACAAGCAGCTGATTTATGCAGACCAGTGGGAGTGGAAGAAATTAAAACAACCCTTTTTGACATTGGATGGGATAAAGCGTCAGGTCCAGATGGGTTTGAAGCAAAATTTTTCACATCTACATGAGATATTATTGGATCTGACTTTATTGCGGCGACCCAAGAGTTCTTTCAATCAGGAGAGCTATTAAAGCAATGGAACTACTCTGTGATCTCACTAGTACCAAAATCGGACCATGCATCTGGAGTTACAGATTATCGGCCGATTTCGTGTTGTAATGTTTTCTAGAAGGTGATAGCCAAGGTACTAGCCGGCCGATTAGCAGCAGTATTGGGTTATTTATTAGATCCGGCATAGGCGGCATTTGTGAAAGGGAGATATATAGGTGACAACATCAATCTAACCCAAGAACCCTTGAGGAAGTATGCTCAAAAGCGAATCTCACCAAGGTGCATGATCAAAGTGGATTTGAAAAAGGCGTTCGACATGGTTAATTAGGACTTTCTTATATCGGCACTTGTTGGATTTGTTTTCCCCCAACAATACCGAGAATGGATTAAAGAATGTGTCACGACGGTTTCTTATTCTATATCTTTAAATGGAGGACTTTATGGTTTTTTCAGTGGTCGGCGAGGCTTGAGGCAAGGTGACCCCTTATCACCCTTGCTCTTTGGTTTATGCATTGAGGTACTATCGAGAAGACTACATGCTGCTTCTTCACTTCCCTCCTTTCGCTTCCATCCTATGTGTAAGGAGATTGGGATCACTCACCTAGCGTATGCCGATAATTTATTGCTATTTGCGTGGGCGGATGAAGCCTCTACCAAGGTGTTAGCGGATTGTCTGGAATTATTTGGTAATGAGGCAGGATTGAAGGCTAATCCATTGAAGTCCCACATGTACATAGCAGGAGTTAATGATAGAACGAAGCACCGATTACTCAATATTTTGGGGTTCCAAGAGCGCTCTTTTCCATTTCGGTACTTGGGAGTCCCACTTGCTGCGGAAAAATTACGAATTGCGAATTATGGCCCCCTACTTGATGCAATCACAAAGAAGATCATAGCTTGGCCGAAACACACCCTTTCCTATGCGGGTTGCTTGGAGTTGGTTAGATCGGTCCTTCAAGGAGTAGTATGTTATTGGCTCTCTATACTTCCTATCCCCGGTGGTATTATTGAGAAGATTAAGAGTATATGTCGAATGTTTATTTGATCTTCCAAACACCCTCCAATCTCTTGGGCCACCCTTTGCCTATCTAAGCAAGATGGAGGTTATGGAATTCGTGATCTTCATGCATGGAATGAAGCGTTATTATGCAAGACATTATGGAATATTCAATCCAAGAATGATTCATTGTGGGTGCGATGGGTTCATCAACATTATATCAAGGGTGCCGATTTTTGGAGTTGGAATGTCAAGCCTTCGGAGTCTCCCCTCATCAAACGCCTTGTGAGCATCCATCACAAAATTTTACAAGGTTGTCATGGACAAGGTTCGGCCAATATGAAATTGATATCTTGGTTTACAATGGAGAGAAATGGGACGGCTAATGCATATGAATTATATTCTTCAAGCCTAGAAGAACGATTGTGACTTGGGCATCGATAGTTTGGAGACCGGAGATCTTGCCAAAGCATAGATTCATTTTATGGCTAGTAGCCCATGGGAAGCTTCGTACAATGGATAGAATATCATATGTTCCGGATAAGACTTGTGTGCTATGCAATGGATATGAGGAAACAAATAGACACTTGTTCTTTGAATGCTCTATCACCCGTGCGCTATGGAACAAAGTGAAGTTATGGCTAAAGTTTAAGCATGATGCCCGGACGATGGAAGAACTCCTTCAAGTGCTAGGGCGGCATTACAAGGGAAATAAACGAAAAATGAAGGCTCGACATCTCGGCATCTCAAGCATGATTTATGTCTTATGGGAAGCACAAAATTGGTGCCGCTTTGATGGGACTACTCCAGATATTAATTGGATGCTTCGGAAAATTTAAATTCATGTATACCGATTTGTGGATTCTTGAGTGTGCGCTATCTTTGACCGTGTGGGGTTGCACGTTCTTGTGGGGCTACATGTTGAAGATGAATGTTCGTATTTTATCAAGATTGGTGTTGTGCACTTGAGGAGAACTCATCCATGTGTGTTTGCATGTGATTGTGATTGGTCCATGTAATTGGTGTGGTGTGATTGGTCCATGTAATTGGTTGATTAGTTGTGGATGTGGGTGTGAGTGATGCATGAACGTGTGAGTAATGCATACACGTGATTGGCTATGATGTTTACAAAGTCTCACCTCATAGAGGGAGAAATGTCATTGGTGGAGGGAAGGAGATAATTTTGTATGTCCGTGTGCAAGGCATGGTGGTCAGATTGTTGGAGACTACCTCGCATATTGAGGTAGGTGGCTCCAAGTTTTGATTGTATTTTGCTCTTGTGGAGGGGGGTCATAACCTCCTGAAGCGTTTATAAATATTGACCTATTTTAAAAAAATATAGTTTTTCTTTTCAGAAAAATAGTTATTTTCGAAAGTAAGTGCTTAAAAATAGTTCCCCTTGTCAAAAATAATTGTTGATTTTTCTAAGTATGCATTATTCAATAAGCATTCATCAAAAATTTTATTTCGTAAAATCTATCTTCGAAAAAATTTTAATATTTAAATTTTTTTATGAAAGACAAATTCATAGAAAATTAATTTTCAATTAGAAACTTCATAAAAGTTTTTGTCTATGCATCAAAATAATTAATCAAACGATGAAAAAATTTTCATAACAAAATAAATTTTCTAAGGGGGCGTTTGGTTCAAATTTATTAATCAGAATGGTAATGGGATTCATTGAGGGGTCAATGGGAATGGGAATCATGATTCCATTGGTAGTGTTTGGTTCAAATTCTGGAATGAAAATTATTGTCATTGATGATGTTTGGTTCAGTTTAACTTTAGTAATGGGAATCCATAAAAATGTAGAGAGAGAAAGTAATATAGAAAATATTGAGAAAAAGTAAAAAATAAAGATAAATAAATTATAATAAGAGGGGTAGAGAGAGAAAGTGATATTGAAATTATATAGAGAGAAAACGAGATGAGAGGGTAGAGAGAGAAAGGGATATAGAAAATGTAGAGAGAGAAAGTGATATATGAAATATACAGAAAAAATTATAAATTATGATAAATAAATTATGATAAGAGAGGTAGAGAGAGAAAGTGATTAACAAAATATATAGAGAGAGAATGAGATGAGAAAGATAGAGAGAGAAAGTGATATAGCAAATATTGAGAGAGAAAGTGATATAGAAAATATAGAGAAAAAGTGATATAGAAAATATATATAGTGAGAAAATGAGATGAGAGAGGTAGAGAGAGAGTGATATAAGAAATGTAGAGAGAGAAAGTAATATAGAAAATATAGAGAAAAAGTAAAAAATAAAGATAGATAAATTATAATAAGATGGGTAGAGAGAGAAAGTGAGATGAGAAGGTAGAGAGAGAAAGTAATATAGAAAATGTAGAGAGAGAAAGTGATATATGCAATATATAAAAAATTGATAAATAATGATAAATAAATTATGATAAGAGAGGTAGAGAGAGAAAGTGATTAACTAAATATATAGAGAGAGAATGAGACGAGAAAGATAGAGAGAGAAAGTGATATAGAGAATGTAGAGAGAGAAAGTGATATAGAAAATATAGAGAAAAAGTGATATAGAAAATATTTAAAAAAAAAGTGAAAAATTAAGATAGATAAATTATAATATGAGAGGTAGAGAGAGAAAGTAATATTGAAAATAAATAAAGAGAAAATGAGATCAGAAAGGTAGAGAGAGAAAATAATAGAAAATGTAGAGAGAGAAAAGAATAAATACGTAGCGAGAAATTTTAAAATGTAGAGAGAGAAAGTAAAATGGGATAATATAAAATGAAATAGTAAAATGAAATATAAAAAATAAAAAAGGAGTGTTTTGGATATATGAAAAGGAAGGAATGATTGAGGAATTTGATTGATGAGGGGGGAGTAGGGAATGAAAATGAGGGAATGATTCCCTTATTTTCATTCCCATTGACACTTACCAAACAGTGTTAATGGGAATGATTACCATCCATTCTCATTGCCTAGTCCCTATTACCCCAAACCAAACGCCCCCTAAGTATTTCTAAACTGAACGTTTTTTGAAAAATAATTTTTAAAATAAAATTTCGACATCAGAATTTTCTGATAGTTTTCTTAGCATTCAAAATATAGTGTCATTCCCGGAAGATTAGGTTTTTTAAAATTTTTTTTAAAGATTTATAAAATTAAAAATTTATTTTTTATGAAAAATTCATAAAAAGTTATCTAATTGACAAAAAAAATCTCTAAAAATTTTTGTGGATAGATATTAACGGTGTCTATTACAAAAAAATTTGAAAATTAATTAAAATCAGAAATAACTCATTCAATGAATTTTTCAGATAATCAATAGGAACAAAAAAAATCCAAAGTAATTTATTAAATCTTAATCGCCAAGTTTGCATAAAATAATCTACTAAGTACCCCAGATTGGTTTTGATATGGTCAACCGATTTAAGTTAGGTCATGATATTTTTAATCCCTATATCTAAGTGTACAGGAACTTAGGAGCGCAGGAAATCAAGCGGAAGACGCAGCGGTGGAGAAGGATGGCACGGAAAGGGAGCCGACGAGCTCGGTGCATCCGAGGGACGCGAAGCTCTGTGAAAGAGTACGTTGGTGGAGCGAGAAGGACGCGCATGGTGTCCGAGGGACGAGAGGCCAGGAGGAAGGACGCTCGAGGGGCGAAAGGCCGGAGGCGAGTTCGAATGAGCCTAACTCCGATTGACCAAAAATCAGCCAAGAAGACCGGAAGTCAGGTTGGAGAATGGTCAGCGGATGCTGACCAAAATAGCCACTGTTGGGCGCCCGTGAGCATACGGACACCAGGGCTATCGGGCGCCGCACCCGAGAGGCTAATCTTTTGCAAACGTTGCTTTCTGGATAAGTGTCAGGCCACGTGTTAGGCGCCCTATAAGTGTCATGTCAGCAAACGGATAACACTGACCAGGACTATAAATAGACCCCTGGAGCTCAGTTTCATTAATTTCATTTATTAATCCAAGCATTAGCAAACAAGTTTTGTATAATCTTTCTTTCTTTTTTTTTTGAGCTTTCCACGTATAAGAGGTTTCTCCGTCCGAAGGAGTTTTATTCAGGAGAATCAAGTTATATTCAGTCTTGGATTAGCAACCTACTTGGTTACAAACCAAGTAAATCCCGTTGTCTCTTTATTTACTGTTTGCTTCATATGTTTATGTTATTTTTAATCTAAACTAACATCTTTGTCAAAGATAAACAAAAGATAGTAATTTTCTTTTTTCAAGGGCAATTGACCCCCCCCCCCTCTTGCCGACCTTCAATCACTCTCAATTGATATCAGAGAAAGGACACTCCAAAAGGACTAACCGTCATCTGAAGCAATAACAAAATGGTCGAACCAATCATCTACGCGCCAAAAATCGAGGGGAGTTCGCGAGTTGGAAGCTCAAGATGCATGTTTTTTTTTCAAAACTGATTTCGATTTGATTTTAATAATGAAAAATGGTTTTGTAGCTCCCAAGGATGTCGACAACAAACCCAAAGACGAAAGCCAGTGGACTAAGAAGGAGTAGGCTGACTTTGTGGCGAACGAAAAAGCTGAATACTATCTACTGACCGTACTCCCTGCACAAGAAGTTAACTGAATCGAGAACTATCGATCGGTGAAGGAACTTTGAGAAAAGTTTCGTGAACTCCATGAAGGTACCCCCAAAGTCAAAATAGCAAAAAGAGATCTGCTTCGGAATCAACACAGCAACCTTCGATTGGACGAAGGAGGGTCAGTAGCACAACTTCACGCTAAACTTAAGGAGTTGATGACAGAACTCAATAATCTTGGAGAATCGATAAGCAATCGGGATGCGCAAAGGTATGCATTGAACGCCTTCCCAAGAACCCCTAACTGGATTTCAATAATTGACGCCTACTATATCTCTAGGGACCTTGAGGTAAGTACCTTAGAGGAACTTTTTTTCATTTTGGAACTTCACGAATCCAAATGTGCAGGAAAAAGGAAAATGGACAACATCGCCCTAGGCATGAGAAGGATCCAGCATGAAGAGGATTCTTCAGAAAATGTTGAAAACGTAGCATACATGGTAAGAAACTTGTCCAAATATTTTAAAACTAAAAAATTTAATAAGGTGCAGGATAAGAAGCAATGGAAGATCCGCTGTTACAACTGCAATGAAGAAGGACAAGTGAAGGAAAACTGCCCCAAAGCGAAGAACAAAGGAAAAGGGGCGCAAAAGACAAAAGCACACAATCTAAAGGCGACTTGGGATGAGTCTTCATCGAAAGACTCAGATCTCGAGGAACACGCTGAACTTGCTCTGAAGGTTTCATACCAAGAAAATGAGAGCATCGATAAAGGGTGAGCTACCTCAGAGGACAATAGCGACAAAGGGGGAACTTCGGACTTCAAAACGGATATGGTAAGTGAGGTATGTTTTCTACCTCCTGATTAGTTATATTTTGAAATTAAGAAAATGATGAAATCCCTGTGTAAATTAAAAACAAAAAATACAAATTTGAAAAAAAAAAATAGCTTCTACTTTATAAATGAATGATAAAATAAAATTTGAAAATGAAAATTTGAAGATTCAAATTGAAAATTTAGAAAACAACTATTTATGTCCAAGATGTTCAAAAAATTCAAAATTTAAATATCATGAAAAACTTAATTGATATTACAGATATCACAGGGGCCAAATTATAAAAATTTCCAAATCAGATGTTCCATCTAAGTTATTAATAAACCCTGTTGGTAAAAATTTATATTGGATTCCTAAATATATTTTAAATTGTTGATTTTCTTTTGAGTAAATTAATTTTGGCGATTAATGTTTTAACTTGTTAATTTTTTTGGATAACTACTTTAGGAAAATTAGTCAAAAGTTTTTGTTGATAAGTAGTGTTCTATCTATAAAAATATTTTCAAAATTATTTAAATAATAATAATAATAATAATAATAATAATAATAATAATAATAATAATCGAATTTATTATCATTTTCAAAAATGTTAGAAACTATTTATTGTGTGAAAAATATTTTCCCTTAACATTTTAAGTTTTTGATGTGATCAAAGGGGCAGAAGTAGTGTTAAGTTAAGGGGTAGACACTAATTTCATTTTTTTTAGCGCTTACGATGTTATATATTTATTCATATTTTTTTATATATATTTGTTTACCCTAACTTAACTCGGGTTGATGCACATCAAAAAGTGGGAGATTGTAAGTATCCCAGGTTGGTTTTGATGTGGTCAACCGATTTAAGTTAGGTCTTGGTGTTCTTAATCCCTGTGTTTAAGTGTACAGGAACTTACAAGCGCTGGAAGTCTAGCGGAAGATGTAGCGATCGAGAAGGATGCATGAAAAGGGAGTCGACAGGCTCGGTGCATCCGAGGGATGCGGAGCTTTGGATGAGTATGCCGGTGGAGCGAGAAGGACACGCGCTGCGTCCGAGGGATGAAAAGCCGGGAGGAATGATGCTCGAGGGGCGTAAGGCCGGAGTAGGGTTCGGGTGAGCCTAACTCCGGTTAGCCAGAAATCACCCAAGAAGACCGGAAGTAGGGCTAGAGAATGGTCAGCGGTTGCTGACCAAAACAGCCACTGTCAAGCGCCCGTGAGCATACGGGCGCCTGGGCTGTCGGGCGCTCGAGCACTAGGCGCCCGAGCACTCAGGCGGCGCTGTGCTATCAGGCGCCCGAGAGGCTAATCTTAGACATTTACGAACGTTGCTTTCTAGATAAGCGTCAGGCCACGTGTCAAGCGCCCAAGAGCTCTCAGACGCCCTATAAGTGTCACGCCAGCAAACGGATAACTCTGACCGCGGCTATAAATAGATCCCCGGAGTTTAGTTTCATTAATTCCATTCATTCCAAGCATTAGTAAACAAGTTTTGTATAATCTTTCTTTCTTTTTCTAAGCTTTCCCCATGTAAGAGGCTTCTCCGCCTGAAGGAGTTTTATTCAGGAGAATTGAGTCATATTTAGCCTTGGATTAGTAACCTCCCCGGTTGTAAACCAAGCAAATCCGATTGTCTCTTTATTTATTGTTTGCTTCATTTGTTTATGCTATTTTTTTTTATCTAAACTAACATCTTTGTCAAAGATACACAAAAGATAGTAATTTTCTTTTTCAAGGGTAATTCACCCCTCTCTTGCTGACCTTCAATCACCCTCATTTAAAACAAATTTGGGGATTCAATATAAATTTTTATCTACTGGATTTATCAAAAATTTAGATAGACGATAATTTTTGGGCACATTTATAATTTGGCACTTGTGGTTCCTCAAATACCAATTAAGTCCTCCAAAATATTTAACTTTTAAATTTTGAGAAAAATTTGAATTTTTACATGCATGATCATTTTCTAATTTTTCTATTTATGCCTTTAATTTTTTATTTTTCATTTTTAATTTATCATAAGCTCTAATTGACATGTAGAGGCTAATTTTCTTTTTATATCTACATTCTTGGTTTTTAATTTGCCCAATGATTAGGGTTGTAAATGAATCAAGCCGCTCATGAACTATTCGGAGCTCGATTCGATAGAAGCTCGTTCGAGCTCGTTTAATAAAGCTCGTTAATATTAACGAACCAAACTCAAACTTAGCATTATTTGGCTCGTTAGCTCGTGAACAGGCTCGTTAATAAGCTCGTGAGCTAGTTCGTAAAATATAAAATTAATATTTAACATTAAATATATAATTTTGACACTTTTACATTTAATAAATATAAAATATCCAATAAAGCTCATTTGTATGAATAAAATCATAGATTTTAGTAAATATTTTATATTTTTTTAGAATATATAATTTATTTTTTCAATAAATTGATGAATAATTTAATTAATAATTTATATTTGGTAAGTTCGTTTAGGGCTCGATTAGGCTCGAATATGCTCGTGAGCCATCACTATATTCAATAAATTAAGCTCGAGCTTGACTCGATAATAAACAAACCAAACTCAAACTCTCAGGTATTCGGCTCGACTCGGTTCGATTACAGCCCTACCAATGATCTAGTCATTTGTATGATTCCATAATATAATTGATCAGGAGGTAGCAGACATACCTCACCTACCATATCGTGTTTGAAGTTGGAAGCTCTCTCTTCATCGCTGCTTTCTTCTTATATGACTCCCCCTTCATCAATGCCCTCTTCATTTGATTCTTGATGATTTGCCATTAGTGCAAGTCTAGCGTAAACCTCGGTCTCGGACTCTGATGATGACTCATCCCATGTAACTTTTAGGTTTTTGTGCTTCAATTGTTTTAGTGCTTTGTCTTTTTCTCTATTGGTTAGTTTCGGACAGTTATCCTTTATGTGCCCTTCTTAGAAATTGTAGCATTTGAATTTTCTGTTGGTGCAATCTTGGTTAGGTCAGGGTTGACCTAGTTTGACAAAGCTCAGGTGAGCTTGAGTCTAGCAAGCTCGGGTGAGCTTGAGGTGTATGTTTCGATGTTTGATAATGATGTTTGAGTGGTCATGATGTGTGAGTCAAGTGGGTCAAGGTTGACTGGAGACTTGACTGGGAAAGACCTAGTGGGACTAGGTGAAGTCCAGGTGGATCGGGGAGATCGCACGCTGGCATGGAAAAAGACCTAGTGGGACTAGGCACACCTAGTGGGACTAGGTGAAGTCCAGGTGGATCGGGGAGATCGCACGCTGGCATGGAAAAAGACCTAGTGGGACTAGGCACACCTAGTGGGACTAGGTGAAGTCCAGGTGGATCGGGGAGATCGCACGCTGGCAAGGGAAAAGACCTAGTGGGACTAGGTGAAGTCCAGATGGATCGGGGAGATTGCATGCTGGCAAGGTGGAAGTCTACCGAGAGACTAGACCTAACTCGAGGGTTAGGCGAATCTGGTTGGGAACCAGGTCAAGTCCGAGCTGGGAGCTAGGCAGTAAAAATCCAGGTCAGTCAACGGGGTTGACTGGATACTTGGTAGGGGATCCTAGACTTGTGGGAGCAAGTTAGGTTGGACTCAATCGATTGGGTAATCGATTGAGTGAATCGATCAGTGGATCGATTAAGGAAGTTTTTGCGAGAGGACAGAGGGTGGCTGAATCGATTGGGTAATCGATTCAGCCTTCCCTTAATCGATTGGTCAATCGATTAAGGTGTCTCTTGATCGATTGGGGTAATCGATCACAGAGTTTGCGCGAGAGAACAGAGAAGCTCTGAATCGATTGGGTAATCGATTCAGGGCACGGGTAATCGATTGGCTAATCGATTACCGTTCAAAAACTAGCCGTTGAACGGCTAAATCCTACGTGGTAATCGATTGGGTAATCGATTACCAAACCCTAGGTGTCGGGTATAAGGTCTTTCGCGCAGGTTTGAAGGAGCATCTCTTCTCCTATTCTTCTCCTCCTTCGGTGCCATCTCAAGGAAAGTCTTGGAGGACATTGCTGCTGCAATTCCAAGGTTCTAGAGGCAACCACAAGCTTGAAGATAGCAAGGAAAGCAAAGTGAGCTTAATATTGTAAATCTTGTAAGATTTTCCATTGTATTTTTGCTTCCTCTTGTTGTATCTCATTGTAAGCTTGTAAGAGGTTTCTCCACCTCAAGAAGGAGACTTTCATAGTGTATGAGAGTGTGAGGAGAGTGGACCCTTGGATTAGTCACCCGACCGGGGTGGATACCAAGTAAAATCCAAGTGTTAGCGATTGCTTGAAGTCTTCCGCCGCGACAAATCATCTACAAGTGAATCGAAGCTAATCACCCCCCCCCCTCTAGCTCGCCAATCGGTCCCAACAAGTGGTATCAGAGCAAGGTTGCTCTTCTTTGGACTCATCGCCAAGAGGGCAAGAGCTAGAGGAAGAAGAAGAAGTTGGAAGAAACCCTAATTTCAAGAAGTCATCATTTAAGGGTTTCAACTTCAAAGATGAAGTTTGGCTATGACACAAGGGCACCTCCACCATTCGACAAGGCAAATTTTGGTCTTTGGAAGTCAAAGATCGAAAATTTCTTCATGATGTAGATAGAGCAATGGTTTGCTCTAATGGAGGGTTTTGAAGCTCCAACAAGCACAAAAGGAAAACTCCTCAAGAAAAGCAAATGGAATGAGGAGCAAATCAAGAGATGCGAGGCCAACTACAAAGTGATCAAGCTATTGGTCAACCTTTTGCCAAGCACCATCTTGGACAAGATTGGAGAATTCAAAGACGCCAAAGAGCTTTGGAGCACATTGGCAAGGCTTCATGAAGATCCCTCCACTATACTAAATCAAGAAAAATCCGAAGAGGGAGATTCATCAAGTGAAGAGGACTCGGAAGTTGAGAGGTGCTCAACATCCGAAGATGAAGCTCAAGAAGCCTCTACCTCAAGGGTTGAAGAGGAAATTCAAGAAGCCTCCACCTCTAGGATTGAGGGGGAGCAAAATGTGTCATTGGCATCGGATCAAAGACAAGCTTCAACATCATATTCCAATGTCAATGAAGAAGAAGAAAGTGCCACCCCTACAAGCAAAGGTATAAACATTTCAATTTGCAAAAATAAAGATCACATTATTTGCTTTGAGTGTAGGGAAAGAGGACACTATAAGAGTAAGTGTCCCAAATTGGTCAAGAAGAAGGTGCTAGTGGCACCCAAGACCAAAGAGAAGCCAAAGGAGGTCGGCCCCGTGGCAAAGAAGGATAAGAAGCACATTGTGTGCTTCTCATGCAAAGCAAAGGGACATTATCGAAATCAATGTCCAAAGGGGAAGAATCCGACCAAGGCTAAAAGGAGGAGCTCAAGTCAAGGGGGAGCCTCCAAGAATAACACTAAGGTACCATTAGGTAATGGTACTTATTTAAATCATGATAATATGCATGCTAGAGATAACCATTATCATTTTAATGCTATTTATCATGAAAATAGGAGGTATAAAAACCCTAAGGAAAACTATAGAGCTTTCCATGCTAGGACTACCACCTCTAAGGATAGGGAACAAATTAGGAATTTCCAAGGTAGACCTACCCAATCCAAGGCTAAGAAAAACAATCACCAAGGCTATACTAGAAAACCAAGCCTTGAGGAGGTAATGATCGAAAATCAAGTTTTGAGGTCAAAACTTGATAAATTAGAAAAATCCCTCAAAAGAATAGAAAATCTATTTAAGGGATCAAAAGGTCAAAACCTAGATCTAGGAAGTCAAGGACCTTCTAGGAGCAAGAAAGGTTTGGGATACAAACCTAAGACTAAGGATGATGGTCCATCCTATCATAGAGTTCCATATAAATATGGAACTAAATCTAGGTCTAGAAGTCAAGTCAAGGCCACAAGGGAAGCTATCCCTAGGGTTGACCAAGACAAGACAAAGGTGACTAAGGCTTCCGAAAAGTCTAGAAAAGTCACTAGGAAGGTATCAAGGGAAGGTATCCCTAGTGAATACCTAGAACACCCAAGGAGCACCAATAGGTTTTGGGTTCCTAAGAGTGTGTTCGCCACACCCTAGATAGGTCTAGGGAGTGTCAACTCTAATTGGAAGGGTAGTTAACCCAACCTTGATGTAGTTGGCACTTTGGGACATTTTCAAGGAATTATTATCCTTGAAAATGAAGGATTCATTTATTTACTCTAGGAGGAGTAAATTTGTGCCAAACTATATTTTTGGAGGATTAAATTTGATAAAGTTGGCACAACTAGGTTAGAATCCAAAGATAGGCCAAGTTGGGGAGTTTTGGCATTATCTTGGAAATTAGGGCAAGTTAGGATTATCAATGGCTTAGCGATGAGTTATTGATACTTAGATAGGAAATCTAGGTATATGCTTTTATGACACTATGCCATATTTTGTATGCCCTATCACATGCCATGACATCATATTTCATCATTCATATTTATTATGAAAATATTACATGTCATGTCATACATGCATCATCTAGTTATAATTTCTTTTGAAAAACCTAATATGATGCATGTCATAGTCATTAATCATGCATAAATCAATTTTTATTGAACTTAAGGACATTGACATTAATTGACATCCTAGGTGGATGATCAAAGCTTATAATGTCTAGATAGAAATGCATGAACCCTTAGTTTAGGGAGAATATGACTTTTACATCTCACTAAGACTATAAGGTGACTTGTATGTGTTTTTGAGACACACTAGAAGCAAGTGAGATGTTAGGGTGATGAACAAAACTCAAGGTGTTAATAAAGTGCATAAAATTGAGTTTTAGTCTCATCAAAATAAGAATTTTAAATGAACTCCAATCATTGGGAAAGCTAATGTACAAGTCATGTGCATTTAGCCCAAGGAACATGGTTGGAAATTGTTTTTGAAAAACATTTTAAAACTATCTTGCAAAACCTTGGTGAAGACTATCTTTTGATAGCACTCATCATTGATGAATTGGATACAAAATAGAGTAAAACATTGAAGTATTTCAATGGTTTCAAATTTTGTGTCAATCTTTGGAAATAAAGGTTATTTTCATAGAAACTTATTTTTCCTTGATAGTATATGGTATAAATAATGTCTACACAAAATTTTAGAATTTTTCGAATTTTGTAGAATTATTTAGGAGTTTCTGAATTTCGGATCTGAAATTGTTTTCAGAATTCAGAAACTCCCAATCGATCAGGTGATCGATTGGGACCATGGCCAATCGATTGGTCAATCGATTGGTTGATGCTTTTACGAGCACAGAAGCTCGGGTAGTCGATCTGGTGATCGATTACAGGTAGCCGTAATCGATCGGCTGATCGATTAAGGCAGGCCGTAATCGATTGGTCCCCAACTCCAATCGATTGATAAGTCTGAAACTGTCTAGTTTCAGTCCGTTAACCCATTTTTGAGTAACCTAACAATCCCTACACCCTTGAAATACTTTTATAAGTATATTTGGGTAAATTTCATTGTGAGATCAACAAGGGAAATGGTTTGGTGAACATTTAAGGGTTAAGGAGAGTTTTGGGTTCAAATTTTGAATTTCAAAATCTCAATTACCTCAAGTTGAGTTTTCCTAAAGGTTTAGGAACTCAAAAATCATTGTTGATGCAATGATAGAGGTTTAGAGCATGTTTTGAGGGGGAGGTCTTCCTTAACAACATGTGGTTGAATTTTTATTTTTTTTGTATAAGTGAATGAATGGAGATCGGGAATCTTCATGAGTGCTCAAGGTTGAGCATAGGTTCAATGAAAAGTATGGGATTTTCATTGGGTATACCTTTGACCATATAGACTCTCGGGGAGAGGTTTGATGTGTGTCAAAGGGGGAGAAATTTGGGAGAGATTGAAAGGCTAATAGGGTTTAGTCTTTCTCAAACATATTGTCAAACATCAAAAAGGGGGAGATTGTTGGTGCAATCTTGGTTAGGTCAGGGTTGACCTAGTTTGACAAAGCTCAGGTGAGCTTGAGTCTAGCAAGCTCGGGTGAGCTTGAGGTGTATGTTTCGATGTTTGATAATGATGTTTGAGTGGTCATGATGTGTGAGTCAAGTGGGTCAAGGTTGACTGGAGACTTGACTGGGAAAGACCTAGTGGGACTAGGTGAAGTCCAGGTGGATCGGGGAGATCGCACGCTGGCATGGAAAAAGACCTAGTGGGACTAGGCACACCTAGTGGGACTAGGTGAAGTCCAGGTGGATCGGGGAGATCGCACGCTGGCATGGAAAAAGACCTAGTGGGACTAGGCACACCTAGTGGGACTAGGTGAAGTCCAGGTGGATCGGGGAGATCGCACGCTGGCAAGGGAAAAGACCTAGTGGGACTAGGTGAAGTCCAGATGGATCGGGGAGATTGCATGCTGGCAAGGTGGAAGTCTACCGAGAGACTAGACCTAACTCGAGGGTTAGGCGAATCTGGTTGGGAACCAGGTCAAGTCCGAGCTGGGAGCTAGGCAGTAAAAATCCAGGTCAGTCAACGGGGTTGACTGGATACTTGGTAGGGGATCCTAGACTTGTGGGAGCAAGTTAGGTTGGACTCAATCGATTGGGTAATCGATTGAGTGAATCGATCAGTGGATCGATTAAGGAAGTTTTTGCGAGAGGACAGAGGGTGGCTGAATCGATTGGGTAATCGATTCAGCCTTCCCTTAATCGATTGGTCAATCGATTAAGGTGTCTCTTGATCGATTGGGGTAATCGATCACAGAGTTTGCGCGAGAGAACAGAGAAGCTCTGAATCGATTGGGTAATCGATTCAGGGCACGGGTAATCGATTGGCTAATCGATTACCGTTCGAAAACTAGCCGTTGAACGGCTAAATCCTACGTGGTAATCGATTGGGTAATCGATTACCAAACCCTAGGTGTCGGGTATAAGGTCTTTCGCGCAGGTTTGAAGGAGCATCTCTTCTCCTATTCTTCTCCTCCTTCGGTGCCATCTCAAGGGAAGTCTTGGAGGACATTGCTGCTGCAATTCCAAGGTTCTAGAGGCAACCACAAGCTTGAAGATAGCAAGGAAAGCAAAGTGAGCTTAATATTGTAAATCTTGTAAGATTTTCCATTGTATTTTTGCTTCCTCTTGTTGTATCTCATTGTAAGCTTGTAAGAGGTTTCTCCACCTCAAGAAGGAGACTTTCATAGTGTATGAGAGTGTGAGGAGAGTGGACCCTTGGATTAGTCACCCGACCGGGGTGGATACCAAGTAAAATCCAAGTGTTAGCGATTGCTTGAAGTCTTCCGCCGTGACAAATCATCTACAAGTGAATCGAAGCTAATCACCCCCCCCCTCTAGCTCGCCAATCGGTCCCAACATTTTCTCCTTCTTGGAGTGTACTTCTTGTCTTGTATCTTATTAAACTTAGAGTAATGATACTCTGGGCGAAAGAAAAACACGAAAATGTTGCCGAACCAATCAGCATGCTGACGTGGGAAAAAAACAAAAACGCGAGGCTGGTTCGTGATTTTGGTCAAAAGAAGCGCCCGCCCGAGTACTCCGCCCGCCCTCTTTTCGCTCGCTCACGAAAAAGCCACCCAAACACCGCCCGCGAACCCTAGTTTTTCTTCCTCGACACCGACCCTTCCTCCCTCGCGCTCCAACGGTCTGCGCGAAGCTCCTCCACGGCGGTCTGCGCGAAGATCCTCCACGCCGAGCCTCTGTCGCCCCCGACCCCATCCCTTCTCCGCGAGCAAGCGACGCGCCTGCGCGAAGCTCCTCCACAGCACGCCCTCCTTCCTTCTGGCTCACCGAACTCTCCAACGGTCTGCGCGAGGCTCCTCCGCGGTCCGCGCGAAGCTCCTCGCCCCCGACGCCGAGCCTCTGTCGCCCCGACCCCATCCCTTCTCCGCGAGAAAGCGACGCGCCTGCGTGAAACTTTTTCATAACCCCATAAATTAGTGCCGCAGCCTCTTCACGATCGCTCCGCCTCCAGGCAATCACTCCACAATCGGCCACCACTCAGGTTTTGCTCCCTTCTTTTCCATCAAAATTGTTCTATTTTTGATTCTAGGTATATAGTAATCAAAAATCAGCCACCACTCACGATGCTTCTTATTGTTAAGTATGATTCTGTAATTGAAGTCTTAATCATTAACTTTTTGCAAAGTTTCATTGTTTGGATGGACATGCTTCATTTGGCAAGCCCAAACTGAAAGCAGCGATGGAGATATTGTTATTTAAACCCAAACTCTAATCTCATGATAAAGTTGATGCTATCTACTTACTTAATACTCTAGCTATTCATCTTTGGTATACAAATACTCTTGTGTTTTAGCTACGTTATGGTGCAGGATGTGCCATTGTTGCTTGTCTAGTCTATGTATTAGGCATATATAGTTACATTCAAGCACACATTGTTCTATCTGAATTGTTCTTTCTGAATTATGTTTGCCAATAATTATTTTGTTTGCATTTAGGTTGTAAAATTGTTATGGAGCAAGAACTATTAAATGAGGGTGATGTGCAAACGTTGGGTGATTCGTCAAATTCAAATGCAGTTGATATTCCACAAGTTGGGATGCATTTTTCATCTGAACAAGAGGTTCATGATTTTTACAAAACATATGCACAAGGGCTTGGGTTTGGTATTTCAAAGATAAGTTCCAAAAAAGGAGATGATGGTCAAGTAAAGTATTTTTCATTTGGATGCTCCAAGAATGGTCATTCAGTTCCTAGAGTGAAAAATTCCTTTTATCCTAGACCTACTACTAAAACGGATTGCAAAGCAAAGATTAATCTTACAATTCTGAATGATGGAGTATGTGTCATCACTAGTATTCAACTTGATCACAATCATGTATTAAGTCCAAGGAAGTCAAGACACTTTAGATGTAATAAAGTGTTAGATTCTCAAACTAAAAGACAATTAGAGTTGAATGATCAAGCGGGAATAACATTGAGTAAGAGTTTTCAATCATTTGTTGTTGAAGCTGGTGGCTATGAAAATTTATCATTTGATGAAAGAAAGTGTAGAAATTATGTGGCCGAAGCACGGAGATTAAGGCTTGGGAATGGTGATGCAGAAGCCTTGAATAATTACTTTTGTCGTATGCAAAGTAGAAATTCAAATTTCTTTTATGTGATTGACGTAGATGAGGATTCTCGCATAAGAAATATATTTTGGGCTGATGCCAGATGTAGGGCTGCATGTGATTGTTTTTCTGATGTTGTTACATTTGATACTACATATCTTACCAATAGTTATGATATGCCATTTGCTCCGTTTGTTGGAGTAAATCATCATGGTGAATCCATATTACTTGGTTGTGGTTTGATATCCAAAGAAGATTCTGAAACTTTTATTTGGTTATTTAAATCATGGTTGACATGCATGAGAGGACGAGTTCCACGAGCTATTATTACGGATCAATGCAAAGCCATGGAAATTGCAATTCTTGAGGTTTTTCCGGACTCTCATCATCGTTTATGTCTTTGGCATATTATGAAAAAACTTCCTGCCAAGTTTAGTAGTCATGTCAACTATAAATTGATAAAGAGAAACATGAAGAATATTGTTTACAATTCTTTGACATCTGACGAATGTGATACCAATTGGGAAAACTTTATTGAAGCGTTTAACTTAGAGAACAATGATTGGTTGAATTCTTTATATGAAATTCGTCAAAAGTGGATGCCTGTGTATGTAAAAGACAAAATTTGGGCAGGGATGTCTACAAGTCAAAGAAGTGAGAGCATGAATGCTTTTTTTGATGATTATGTTCATTCGAAAACAACTTTGAAATAATTTGTTGAACAATATGACAATGCTTTGAAAAGCAAGATTGAAAAGGAAGAAAATTCTGATTTTGTATCTTTCAATTCTATCATTCCGGTCATTAGTGGTCATCCAATTGAAAAGCAGTTTCAAAGTGTTTACACTAACAAGCTATTCAAGTTGTTTCAAGATGAAATGCGAGGTTTGATGTTTTGTAATACTTCATTTGTGAAGCAAGAAGGGTCAACACTTTTTTTTGAGGTTATAGAAACTGTATATGGAAAGGATGGAGCATCTCCAAAAGAAGTTTCATTTTGGGTACAATATAGTGAGTTACAATTTCAGATGAAGTGTTTGTGTCGTCTCTTTGAGTTTCATGGAATTGTATGTAGGCATTTGATGTCTGTTCTAGTGAAAAGAAATGTCACTATACTTCCTGAAAATTATATTTTGGAACGATGGCGCAAAGATATTAAACGGGGATATCAACGAATCACCAATATTTATGATGATTCTTGTCGGCATGCAGAGGAAAGACAAAGATATAATAATCTTCAACCATTGTTACAGGAAGTGGGGCAGCTTGGGTCAAAAAGTGATGAGAAGTGCTTTGTTTTAACAGGAATATTGAAAGAAGCGAAAAAAAGGATTATGGATATAAATATTGATGATTCATTGGATGGTCATCAGGACAGCAACAGAATATGAGGAATCAACAAATGAGAGAAAAAAGTTTCACAGTCCATTGAAAGTAAGGTCTCGTGGACGTCCACCGACGAAAAGAAAACAATCCAAAATTGAGCAAATTGTGAATAAGACAAAGGCAAAGTCAAGGAAAAAGGTTTGGTTGTATATTTGATGTCATTTGTTACTTTGGTGTTAAATGATTTTACTTTTGTTATTTGTTAACATTGAACATATGTAAACTTATCTATAGGGTTCTACAATTGATGAGTTATCAAATTTGAATCCTCCAAATATGATCGATGATCAATCCAGTCAAAATGTAAGTTATGCCATAAAATTTTGGTAAGAATTTCTCATTTTTATATTTCATTTGTATTATGTTAATATATGGATGACCATAATTATTATGAATCTTATCTTTTTATTGGTAGGTTGTAGTTGAAAAAGTTGTAGGATTATGGTGAAGCAATTATGTCTTGGTTGCTACTTGCAAGTAATATGGTAAGCCTCTTTAAAGGATAGTTATTTGTTGGAATGAGGGTTTCGAGCTTTACTATTCTATTTCTAAAAACACATTCCCCTATTGTATAACTGATGTTTGTGTCAGGTCATTAATGTACTGCAAGGTATATTTATAACAATAATTTGAATGTAAAGCTTGGTATAGATATTTCCTCTTGCATATATAATTTCATTTTAAAAGTTATTTTCAGTTTTTTGACTTTCACAAAATTTTAACTATTTTTTCTATGGTGTTTTGTAACTATCACATTGGATTGAACTACTATCCTACACGAGTCATTGTTGAGTATTCTATTTGTATTTATATTGTTTGTTGAGGGAGCTATACATACAATTTTGTGGTAGCCTACTATGAAAACGATAAATGATTTAGTGTATGTACAATTTCATGATTTTAAGTGCCATTCCTAGGCTTTTTTCTTGAACATGAGAAACATAACCATGTGCTGCTAACTTGCTATGTTAATATTTTACTTGGAAGCTAATACATCTTTAGATGAGAAGGTATGAACACTCAAGAAATATATTTTGTGATAAATACTGACAAATGCTGATTATGATAAAAGAGTAATTTTTGCACTCAACTTTCCATATCCCATCCTGTTTTCATGATGTTCCTTTTTTCTTTCTAATGAAATCTATAAAATAAGAAATTTGCTTTGTAGTAGTTTATCATGGTCTTAGTTATAGATGAACACATTTGATGGATTGAAATTCAATTTAAGGTGGAATGTAGCTAACGGGTAACCCGGTCAAAGATGAACACATTTGTCAGGTCATTCTATGTGCTGTAAATTAGTACTATAATTTTTCCTATCTCTCTTCGTTCCTGCAATCATCAATACAATTTTTCTTTTGCATTTGCTGGTCAAAGATGTGTAACTCGATGATCCTTACCACTTTGTCGATCAGGAACTGTTGGCACTGGGAGAACGTATTGGCAGTGTTAACACTGGACTCAGCGAGGAAAAAATCCTCAAATGCTTGAAGCAACGAAAGTAGCAACGAAAGTATGTTCGATCGCTTTTGTATGTTTGACCGCTTTTGTATGTTTGAGTCGCTGTGAATTCTATGACTGTGAGATATGCTGTGAATGTTGTGTATGTTTGAGACCCTAAGAGCTAAGGTAAGTTGTTCACTCATTCATGTTTGTTTACCTAAATCCCTGACTACATCTGTGATGCAGTTTATTCAGTTTTTCCATGATACAAGCTGGTGACTTGTGATTGCATAGTTACAACAATCCCAGTTTTGTTAGAAAATTGTAGCCAATCTTATTTTATTGAAGCTATGCCTTTGTATATTGTGTATGCGTAATCACACAGGGACTGGTAAAAACTATGGTTCCCACTATAATTTATGAAGTGTAAAACCTTCAGCAACTTATCTGAGAGGCTTCAGAACTTGTTCAGCCTTATTCACCTGGTAGTGATTTCAACATTATATCGTTAAAGGATTACTTAATAATCAAAATGAGGAAAATCTTGTTTAAAATTATGAGCGTAGAAAATCCTATTCTAAAAATTAGGGATGGCAATTCCTCCTAATCAAACATAAAACATGCATGTGATTTATAATCAAGTACATTTTTATGATATAAAAACTCTTTTTTTTTTAATAAAAAAAGGGTAGTTGTCAATCTGGATATATCATATGTTTCATGTCACCTTTGTTTTCTCCTAATATGAAGAAACAAAGAGAAGTTTCCATGCAATCTGCCTCCGACACTCGAAGTTAGGCATCTCTCAATCTCGTCGAGACTCGAGACAAAATGAGACAAACAAGTTGAATTCTGATCTTTGCTACTCATCTTCGAGATATCCTCCCAATAAAATCAGATGTTATGTGTATGCAAAACCACTTCGACAAGCTCCTCATCATTATATATATTTTTTCAAACAATTCACCCAAGTTGGAATTTTTTTCAAACAATTCACATTCCATGCTTATTAAACAATTCACCCAAGTAATCAGGATAGTTTAAGAGATTACCAAATATAAACTAGTCAAGGCTGCTATTTGCTGATAAGATACAACATAGCAACATTGAAATTGATAAGATACAACATTGAAACTGGAAAGATATAATAACAATAACATCCTTTCATTACATAATATAGAACATTGAAACTGGAAACTAAACTGTTGTTTCATTACATAAACCACTGATAAGATACATTAAAAAGTTAGAAAGTTCTTTGATTACATAAATAGTTAGATGCTTACATCAACCACATCAAAATCATCACAATCCAAGTAAATACAACTACATTGATAGCAAGTTTAAACTTCCTATTCAGTGAAGATATTTCGTCACTCAACTTCATAGTAACAGAGTTGTTCATATCCTCTAAAAGATCATTGCAATCACCTGCACTCTCATAACTATTAGATTTCTTCAAATCACTCATCTCCATCAGTAATTAATTGTTTTCCCTCTTCAGGTCATTAATAATTGTCTTAGCTCTCTCTGAAAATTCTGAATCATGCCATAAGAAGAAGCGACATCCATTTTCCTGAATATCAAATTTTATTAATAAAAAACCAATAATTATACAATTGATTTCGAAATAATTTTATAAATAAAGAAAACTCACTCTAAAATTTGGACATGAAAAAAATCGTCTTCCTGGATTAGTTTCCTTCCATGATGTCCAAAGAGGAGCTCTCAATCCACAATAACATAATATATGGGAGGTTTCACCTTGTTCATCATTCATGCGTCTTCGAATACCAAAAGAAGTTGCTGATGAAGAGTTGGCTGCCATGAATAATTGATCTTTTATCCTACAATGTTTTTATATCAAAAGATTAGTGAACTGGTGCCTGATATTTGATCAAATTTTAGGCACATCTAAGCTTGCTGTAAGTCTTATATATGTAAATAAGTTTAACTTAATAGATCAAATTGGTGCCTGATACTCATAATATACAATGTTAAGAGGTAGAAAATAGATACACATGCGCCAAATATATAATAACCAAATATTGCAAGATCATGATCTAACCTAACCTACCTAAACTAGTGACTCCAAATGTTCATCTTATCTCTTCTTATCCTAATAGCCTAACACTCTAATTTTACAACCTAAATGCAAACAAAATAATTATTGGCAAACATAATTCAGAAAGAACAATTCAGATAGTTCGGTGAGCCAGAAGGGAAGAGTTCGGTGAGGAATGCAAACAAGATCATGTAGAAAAATGTTTCCTAAGCATGAGCAAAAAGATAAAGCACAAAGCCTTCCTCCAGTTGATGTATCCATAAACGTGTGCAAAAATAATAGAATTAACACCTTTGCCTGAATGAACTTTTCTTTCACTGTAATTGGATCTGAATGTTTAGGCTTGTTCATTGAGGAATGCTCTTGATTCTTGTTAAGCAAAAAAAATAAAAAAAAAATGTTAATAACAACCAAAACTGCAGGGGAAAAAAACTTGCAATCCAGGACTTCATTATCATTGCCTAGAGACATCCTCCAAATTGCCATTACTTGTTGGAGGTAAAGTTTTTTCACAGATGGAGTTTGCAAATGTGTTACCCAGTGACTGAAAGAGATTGACAACAAAAAGCTCCCACACTAGATCTAACATCAAGGGTTAGAGATCTCACTCGCAATACCAATTTTATATATTCTAAAATTATTCCAATAAATGAAAATACAACCGATGACAACACTACAATACATGATCAACCTTTAACCCAAATCTTTCAACCTAAGCTCAAATTGACTGCAGGTACTCCTTTTTACTTGAGGCATATATGGAGTTTCAGTAACCATGCCATATCATTAATGTAAACTTAGTTCGGAGTGCGCAGACCTTTGGAGAGTTCGCGCAGACCTTTGGAGAGTTCGGTGAGCCAGAAGGAAGGAGGGCGTGCCGTGGAGGAGCTTCGCGGAGTAGGGCTGGGGTCGGGGGCGACAGAGGCTCGGCGTGGAGGATCTTCGCGCAGACCGCCGTGGAGGAGCTTCGCGCAGACCGTTGGAGCGCGAGGGAGGAAGGGTCGGCGTCGAGGAAGAAAAACTAGGGTTCGCGGGCGGTGTTTGGGTGGCTTTTTCGTGAGCGAGCGAAAAGAGGGCGGGCGGAGTACTCGGGCGGGCGCTTCTTTTGACCAAAATCACGAACCAGCCTCGCGTTTTTGTTTTTTTCCCACGTCAGCATGCTGACTGGTTCGGCAACATTTTCGTGTTTTTCTTTCGCCCAGAGTATCATTACTCTTAAACTTATTAGATTTAAAATATTTATTTAGCTTCCTTACCATGTAGGTCGTTTCCTCTTCATCGGCTGAAGATCCTCCTTGGATTTGATCTTCCTCATGTTCAGGGCAATATTGTTCATTTTTTCATTTCTTCTTGCATACCAAGATTCGTGAAACTTAAAAGTAGAGAACAAATTTTCCAACGTACTTACCTTGAGATCCTTGGAAATATAATAGGAATCAACTAACAACATCCACTCTGGTATTCTCGGAAATACATTCAAGGTATACCTTAACGAATCTTTGTTTGTTACCGTTTCTCTGAGATTCGTAAGTCCAATGATCAGCTCCTTGATCTTTGCGTGTATTTCGACCATAATTTCTCCTTCTTTCATCCAAAGATTGATTAGCTTATTTCAGAGTAGATCTCTTCATGCTAGCTTCACTTCCGATGTGCCTTCGTGAAGCTCTAAGAATTTCTCCCAGAGTTCTTTTGTTGAGTTGTAGCTGCTAACACGGTTGACTTCTTGAGGCGGTAATACGATCAATAGATGAAATTCTGCTTTTTTGTTGGCCACAAAGTCGACTTGCTCTTTCTTGCTATAGAGATGTTCTTCCTTTTCTTCTTTGTTTGGATCTCAAGGTGTCACATCCTAAGGAGCCGCTCAACTGATAAAAATTGGATAGCACCTCTCATAGATTGATTAGAATGTTTATTAGAATTGATATGTTGTGGCAGCTACCAGTTCATAGATGTTATAATAGCACAATAAATCGGTATAGTTTAAGAAAATAAAATATGGAAACTTAAGATGGAGCATCATTTGGATAAAAATAAAATAAAATAAAAATGAGCGTTGTTTTGACGATTTTTTATCAACCTTTTGAATTTTTCTCATCATATTTTGTTAGAATATAATTTTATTTTGTCTAAGTTAATGTTGAGCAATTGGTTCAAAATCAAACCGATTGAATTGATTTAACCAAAATCAAATAAATTAAATATTTTTATAACTAATTGAACCAAACGATATTTCCAACCAAAATTAAACAACCTGAACTGATTAAACATCCGTTAAATTAATTTTTGACCTAATTAATTAAATTTTTTTTAATAATGATACATTTCTATCCGATTAACTTGTAAGTCGACGGCTTTTGAGAACCCATGTTTGTTTATAATTGCTAGTGACAACTTTGAAAATGTGGTATCATTCGAGATCATGCAAAACTCACAATTGGGATACTATCCCTCAACAAATCTCTAACGGTTATAATAGTTGCAAAAGGGAATAAAATAAATCAGTAATTTACTAAACCGTATAGTTAAGTTTGTGAAATATCCAAATCACATAGGATAGTTTCGAAATTATCAAATTACATACCTATTTCTAATTTTACCCGTATCAGTTGACTGGTAAAAATTATCAATTGACTAATTGAATCAGTTGACTGATGATTTTTCACTAGTCAAAGTGTTATTTTTCTGATCTCATGCACTGCGAACAAAAAAGAAGCAAGTAGTCGACTAATTTTAAAAATCGGTTGACTGTTTGATTTTTTAATTAAAATATATTTTAGATTAGAAATATATTTTTTTTAATTGTCAATCCGAGGTCGTTTGGTCCATTAGCCGGTTTGATTGGTCCATTAGTTAGTTTTATCCAAAACCGGCTGATGGACCAAACGAACTAGTAGATGGACTAAACGATCTCAGATTTATATGAAATTACTGCCTATGTATTTATCTAATTCTTCTGATTATATTCATATCATCAAACATTAATTTGACTCAATATATTGAGAATAGTAACTTTATGAATACGAATTAGATTTTTCGAACAATCAAATTTACGTTCCAAAAATCACTACTCTCAATATATTAAGTCAAATTAATGTTTGAGGATATGAATATAATAAGGAAAATTAGACTAAAAAATAAAAATTAGTTTCATATCCATCTGAGATCATTTGGTCCATCAACCGGTTTGTTTAGTCTATGGGCAAAATCGACTGATGGATCAAACAGTCTCGGATTGACATGAAACTAATGTTGGTGCCGGAAGTACCAGATCGAACCTTATTTTGATGTACTGATGAAGTTAAGCTAGTATGATGTACTGATGAAATTGTTGAGATTGCATGAAAGTCCTAAGTAAGCTAAGTGAAGAGTCTTGACTTGCAGGGTTGAGAACGAAATCTTGGTCGCGGATCGGGCAACGAAGACTTGACAATTGAAGCCGAGCACGAAGTCCTGGTTGGGGATTGGGCAACGAAGACTTGGCGAGTGAAGCCGAGCACGAAGACTTGGTCCAGGGGGACTGAGCGGAAGACTTTGCCGAGCGGGGATCGCGGACAGGAGTCGAGACGGGTCAAGGTTGAACGTCGTCGAGTTTTAGGTTCTTGGAGGCCGAGCAAAAGTCCAACCGGAGGTTTCGGGTGGCAACAGGTAAACTCTCCTGAAAAGAGTAGGCGAGGACACGTTCCCCGGTGAGGGAATAATAAGTGTCGGTCCGACCAAGGGTTTCGAGTGAAACCTGAAAGTCAGGACCAAGACAGCACTGGCTTAATTCATACATGTCTTAATTCTATATTTTATTATTGTATGCTTGGAATTGACCCTTGTTGTAGCTAAAAAGAGAAAGTAGTTGACTAGGGTGCCTGAATGGACTCAGGCGCCTGAGAGCTGGTAACGAGCGGCTGAGCTGGCGTAACGGTCTGGCTTACGTGGCGAGTGCTGAGTGGAGGATCCACGTCGGCACTCAGGCGCCTGACCAGGATAAAATTTAACCGAACAACGGAGAGAGTTTCCGCCCGGTATGCTACAGTGAGGGTGCCTGAGAGGCCATTCAGGCGCCTGAATAGGTACTATAAAAAAGGGTCGAGTGCAGCAATTCATTATAACAATTCTAAGACTACAATCAGTTTCTTCTTCTGTGTGTTGCGCGACCGAAGTTCCGATAAACACTGAAATGTCGTCGGACTCTCCGAACGAAGATCTTCCTTTCATTTCAGGAGTCGATATAATTATTTTTCTTTTATTGAACATTCAGTTCTGTAATTTGTAATATTCTTGCAATTATTAGTATTGCCTAAAATAAACAATCAAGGATCGTGGCCCTTGCAATAGGAGAAGGTCAAGACTCCGAAGCAAGTAAAATCAACCCGAGTTAACGATCGTGCTGTGTTTTATTTTCCGCTGCTTCCTATCTCACTCTAACTCCGACGCTTACTCTAACCTTAAGTTTCTGCTGTGTACTCTATCATCGTTGAGTTTTAAAATCTGAAGTTTTTATAAGCGATATTCACCCCCTGTATCGCTCAATCTCGATCCTATAACTAACTTTTATATTTTAGTCTAATTCTCTTGATTATATCCATGCTCTCAAACATTAATTTGATTTAATATATTAAGAGTAATGAATTTTTTAACACGAATTAAATTTTTTGAACAATTAAATTTGTATTCCAAAATCACTACTCTCAATATATTAAGTCAAATTGATGTTTGAGAGCATGAATATAATCAAGAGAATTGGACTAAAATATAGAAGTTAGTTTCATATTAATTCGAAGTCGTTTGGTCCATCAACCAGTTCATTTGATCCATCAGCGGGTTTTGGCTAAAACTGGCTGATAGACCAAATGATCTCAGATTGACATGAAACTAGCTCCAATGTATTCGTTTAATTTTTCTGATTATATCTATACTTTCATGCATCAATTTAACCTAATATATTAAGAGTAGTGATTTTTTAAACATGAATTCGATTGTTTGAAAAATTCAATTCATGTTTAAAAAATCACTACTCTTAATATATTGAGTCAAATTGCTGTTTGAGAGCATAGATATAATCAGAAGAACTAATTATATACATATGAACTAATTTCATATTTATCTGAAGTTCTTTGGTCTATCAGCCGATTTTGCCTTCCTATACCCTAGCAAAATCGACTAATAGATCAAACGACTTTGGAATGACGAAATTAGTTCCTATGTGTATGATTAGTTCTCCTGATTATATCCGTGCCCTCAAATATTAATATTGAGAGTAGTATTTTTTGAACACAAATTGAATTTTTTGAACAATCATTTCGTGTTTAAAAAATCACTGCTCTCAATATATTAGATTAAATTGATATTTGAGGGCATGAATATAATCAGGAGAACTAAACATATATATATATATATATATATATAAATTAATTTTATATCATTGCAAAGTTGTTTGATCTATTAACCGATTTTATCTCAAATAAATTTTAATTAAAAATTGAAATAGTCGACTGATTTTTAAAATCAATCGAGTAAAATTTTTTTTTGGTTCGCAGCGCGTGAGATAAAAAAATGATTCGACTAATGAAAACTCATCAGTTGACTGATTCAATCCGTTGATTGATGATTTTACCAGTCGATTGATGATTTTACTAGTAGATTGATAGGAGTAAAATTGAAAATACAAACATATTTTGGTAATTTGGAAATTATCCTATGTGATTTGGATATTTCACAAACATAATTATGCAGTTTAATAAATTGCTGAAAATAAATAGATTTATTCGGTTTAATCGAATTAGGAGTTTTAAAATTGAGACCAAATTAATCAAAATAACTGATATTTTTCAAAAAAAAAAAAATTGAACTTATGAAGTAACAGATTCAACTTTTAAATTCGGCTAGTTCGATTTATTAATTTTGTTCAACCAAACTTTTACTCACCCTATCTCCGTCTATTTATCTTGTTACTAATAGATTATTAGTAACAAGAAAAATAATGTCAATCGTAACCCTGAATTCGGAATTTCATACTCTTCCAATTCCCGATCTTTTAAGCCTCGCTCTTATTTATCCCTCTCTCCATCTCTTTCAACATCCCTCTCTCCCTCTCTTCATTCGATCGGATAGTAAGACGCCTGATCGATTTTGTCGAGGTCACAGGTTCAAGGGTCGTCAGTTGCGTACGAGGATAAAATTCTGATCTGCTGCCATTAATTCCCTCGATCCAATAACAAATATTCTTCCATGCCTGCTCTATCGCTCTCTTGCGTTCATAACATATATTCTTCTATGCCTGCTCTATCGCTCTCTTGCGTTCCACACGTGCCTCCATTCGCCGCTTTGGAATCTCGCGCTCTGTTGCCTCCTATTCCAGGATCCGTTGATGCTGGAGATCACTTCAAGATTCTAATGGACGAGCTCAAACAGGAGAAGCACAATCTTCAAAAAAGGATTGAACATAAGAGGATACAGACCATTAGCCTTCGTGAAGACTCTATCAACAACTTATCCAGAAGATATGCCATAATCCACAAAATACGAACACTCAAATCTTGAAATTAGTCAAAGAAATTAATCATCTCAAATATGAAAAAAGCTAATCATTTAGTTGAAAAAGGAAGCTAATCTCAAGATTAATGAGATACAAAAGAAAAGGATGAAATCAAAGTAAGGCAACTTAGGAATTAATTAACTAAACCGATCGAATTTAAAAGTTTTTCAGAAATTTAATTTTTTATTAAAAAAATATTGGTTAACGCTGTTCGGTGTCGATTTTAAAACTCCTACTTTCGATTTAATCGAATAAACCTATTTATTTCATTCCTTTTTGCAGCTAACAATTTAGTGATAATATCCAACTTGTGATTTTGCATTATCTCTAATGATATCGCTAGCAATGATAAACAAACACACATTCTCAAAGTTGCCGACTTAAAGATAATTCGATAAAAATATATTGAAAAGTTTGATTAATTGAGTCGAAAATCAAATTAATTAATATTATGAGTTCAGTTTATTCAATTGAATAATGATTGGGAGAGTGAAAATGAAAAAGTCAAAATCATAGTGAATGACATGGCACCTTACATGCACGATCTCCGACGGGTTTACCGTGCCTCCCAGGATATAGTTTGATTCGAGGCGGCGGCCTTCGGCCGTCGATGGTATCCAAGCGATAATCGGACGTGTGCATGTAAAGTGTCACGTCATGTCACGTCATGTCACATTATTCAATATGATTTTCACTCTTCCATTTTCACTCTCCTAATCGTTGCTCTATTCAATTTTTATTAGAAAATTTAATTCGTTCGATTAATTGGGAAAAAATCTACTTGTTTGGATTTCGATTAAATTAGTTTAACCAATTTTATCTTGAACCGAGACCATAATCTAAGTATTAAAGCCTAGGAGATATCACGTAAATTTAATCAACTCCAAAATGTCCTAAAGGTTTAATTGCCCTTATCACGATAATTAAATGAACTCAACGTGATAAATTTAATTAAAAATATATAATTTTATCAATATATTTCAAAAAAAAAATGTTAACTGTTATAACAATGCATAAAACATGTTATATATTGATAACAAATATTATAGGTCAACAAGTTTTTTGATATTATATTACACGCGTATCCATTTGGCAAATAAATTTTAGACTAACAAAATATAATATTTTAATTTTAATTTAATTAAAAAATATTTTAATTAATTTAAATATTAATATTCAAATCAAAATCTATAAATAGATAGGTTTCGATTCATTTTAACTATTTAATAATAAATGTTTATTTTATTTTATTTTTCTTTTAATTTTTAAAATTTATTTTCGAAAAAAACTCGAGTTAAAATTAAAAAGCACAAAATTTCAAGAACAATACAAAAATAATATCGATGGATCAATGCGCTGCTGGATGAAGTTGGTCGGATATCTCCCGTAACACCAACTGGTCAACGTCTTAGCCGTCGTTGCTGTTGTAGTCGACGACGGCTCTATCAAAATTGAACAGCTTTCATATCAAGCCTAACGCAGACTTGATATTTTTCCTAAATTATGCATGTATTCATCTAAAAGAGAGAATAAAGAAAAAAGAAAATAAAAAAAAATACATGAAAAAGAAGGAGAAATGAGAAAAAAGGAGAGAAAAGAAAAGACATGTTGTATGCATAAGAGAGAAAAAAAAGAGATTACATGTATATAAGTTAGATTTAACAGAACGATAAAATATAAAAAATATTGAAAAAAAAATATATTTTTGATAAATACTAAAATAATTTACGTCTTCTAATTAATTTGAAAAATTATATACGTCCATTTTAAAATATATCATAAATAGTAATCTAATTTTTAACATCCATTTAATGTGTCATAATACCGGGGACAATAAATTTTACACGGAGTCCCCCGCTCGGATCAGGTCAATAAATTAGCAACGTACCGTTTTCTGTTGTTTTTTTCCAAAATCAGACTCGGAAGTCGGATCCAAAGTTCCTTTTTCACCGCCCCTTATTTTGCTTTTTTTTTAATACTTGAAATCCCCTTATTGGCCGTCAGATTTAAAAATTTAACGGTGACGATCTAATCCAGCGCCGCGCCGACCGAAAGCGACCCCGTCCGCGTTCTATAAATTAGGGCGAGACTTGAGAGGTCGAGGCGGCTTGTTGGGCTTCGGTCTGGATCTAGACTCAGCCGCCTGCGTTCGCTGTAGGTCTCGTTGAAGAAGAGGGGGGAAAGGCAAAGGGAGAAGAGGCGAATGAGTGGATAGAGGGAGGGGAGCATTCGATTTGCAGGGTTTCATGTGGGACGCGTGGTCGTCTTCCGAACTAGGTTTCTGATTTATGCTCCTTTTCTGTTGCTTTTTCTCTTGATTTGGATTTGTGTTTCAAGGGTGCATCTGGCTGGGATTTTGTGCTGTAGATTGCTTAGAATTAGATGAGAAACCTTTCCTTTTGATTTGGAGACGCTGGTGTGTCGGATTCTCACGCCTTTCCTTTTTAGGGTTTCTTCTGTCTTATGTGCATCTAGGTTAGATTCCGGTGACAGGGATACCGATAACGAAAAAAACTTTGGAGTTTTAGCTTCTGGAATATATGGTAAAAAACAGTCCTTTTGATTTTTGGTAAGTTTGGTTTCGGAAGAATGGGCAATTTGGTGCGAATTAGATATTTTCTTCGCCTCAAT
Source organism: Boesenbergia rotunda (assembly GCA_024364735.1). NCBI lineage: Eukaryota > Viridiplantae > Streptophyta > Magnoliopsida > Zingiberales > Zingiberaceae > Boesenbergia > Boesenbergia rotunda. Next base: position 134,480 of record JAGFNQ010002546.1, read on the forward strand.
TTGGTTTTGTGCTAATTCCCAGCGTAATCATTGATTACGTGAATCCGTTCTGATCAGCTCTAAACTGGATACTGTATATATCTTGTCTCATCAGCCGAGTTTGGTTTGATAACTTCTGATGTTTTACTGAGTTCGAAAAGTATAAAAAAAGACAATAAAATTATTGTTAGCAAATATATTGCTGTAAGCTTGACCTCATGCAAGGTTTTGATTGATGTGAACAGTCTCGTCGGATTGACCACATGGCACCCACAGTGCTAATGGAATACACCAAAGAGAAGCAGAGGAAGGGATGTTCACAGGATCTTTCATTTGCGTCGAAGGAAAAATCTCATAAATTGTCTCAAGGGTATGGACGTGCTTCTCTACTTGACTGTCAACATGATTCTGAGAAGATGCATGATTCAGAGGATGTGGGCAGTTCCATACGTGCTCAATCTGATGATTCCACTCCTTCGAAGAGGCAGAAGTGTGCTAGTGTAAACCTTGACAGATGCGAGGGATTTAATGTCCCACTTCAACGAATTTCTTTCACAAAAATATCTGGTTCTCAAAGAAAGGAAATCAAAATTAGACTTGAATTAGAATTAGATCAGATCCAAATGTTACAAAAGAAAGTTTTCTCTAACCTAGCCACTGTTGGCACTATTACAACTTGTTCAGTCAATGAGAGTGAGAAACAAGTTGATCCAAAGAGCATTACCCAGCTAAAGCGTGTGGCTTCAGGAAAGTCAGCATCTTCGAAAATGCCTTTTCCTCTGCCTCGGGTTGACATTTCAAGTTTGGCATTGATGAAACAATGCGAGGGACTTCTAAAGCGCTTAATGTCACAACGGTTTGCTTGGGTCTTCAACAGTCCTGTAGATGTGAAGAAATTGAATATTCCTGACTATTATAATGTTATTAAGCATCCAATGGATTTGGGAACCGTTAAAACTAAAATAAGCTCAGGTGGTTACTCCAGCCCATGGGATTTTGCTGCGGACGTGAGGCTTACCTTTACCAATGCAATGACATATAACCCACCCCCACATGATGTCCATTTCATGGCAGATACATTGAGCAAGTATTTTGAACTTCGTTGGAAACCAATAGAAAAGAAATTAGCTGCAGCTGGTGCACATGATAAGAAAGAAATTCAAGCTCCAAAATCTGCAGTGTCATCCCAAGAGGGAAAAAATCTCTGCATGCTGGAGGTTTACTCTCGTGACAGGAAGAAATCACATAATGATTACATTGATTGTGTGCCTCAAGGGGTGAAATGCCAAATGACAACTGAGGAAAAACGTAGACTAAATAGTGTTTTGGAATCTCATTTGGAAGAGCTTCCAAATCATATCATTGATTTTCTGAGACAGCAAAGCAATATGAATGATAGCAGTGGAGAAATAGAAATTGATATCGAATCTTTAGGTGATGAGACACTCTTCAAGTTACAGGATCTTATGGATAGGTATTTACAGGAGAGAGTGTTGAGACAACAGGTGAAATCTGAGCACTGCAACATGGCGGTAGGCACTCTGATAATATCTCACCAGGAATTTGGTTTTGGTCTTTGTATTTTGGATTACTACAGTCATTATTGTGTTGTGCAGGTTTCTGGAAATGGCATTAGCAGCTCAGTAATGCATCAGTACAAAGGTTTGCCTGCTGGCTTGGCTATGATTCTTTGATAGACATAAGGGGCTTTTGAGTTTGAAAACTAAGCTGGCGTTGGCCATTTACAGGCAATAATTCTGTTGAAGAGGATATAGATATTGGTGGTGATGATCCTCTCATGCCTAATTACCCCACCTTGGACATTCGAAAGGACTCAAAGTTTAGAGAAATCAAGTGTGCCAGCTCAAGCAGTTACACTAGTGATTCAGGATCTTCCACTGGTGTGTATTACCTTTTGTACTCACAAGATTGTATACTTTTTTTTTTCCTATTATCACTATCAGCGATACCAAGTCAAAGATTTATAGTCCTTTTTATTTTGCAAAATGTGATATGGATATCCTTCATTACGTGTTTTTGTTCGACTAAGAAAATTTCACTTACTTGGTGAAATTTGATACTTTGGTAGCATTCCTGATTATATTTGGTTTGCTGCATATTTTAATGTAAAGAAACTATTTTTTTTCTGTCAATATGGTTTTTGTAATATTTTCATGAATTCAATATTAGTTTTAAATTTGTGTGATACCTATGATTATTTTCTCACACAGTATAGAGTCTTATTACTAGGCTTATTCAATTTTTTTTTTAATGCAATGAATATAGTTTGTGTGCATTTGATGGTTAGTGTTGTTTATTAATTACTCGCTATTGCTTAGGAATGCGTGTATCTCTATATTCTTATATATAATCTGGATAGTTTCCTATACTTTTGGACTTCTAAATTTGTTCTTCAATGCAGAAAATTTAGTTTCTTATTGTCTTGTTTTAATTCCTATTCTCAGCACTTATGTACTGATGGTTGTCAAATTGAGGTTTATATTGTAAATACTAGCAATCGCGTACACGCGTTGCGTGTGTAATATAATGCATGAATATGTGTAAATTTTATCTCACCTCAAGGAAGAATTTGTTTAGTTTAAATTTGAAATTTTAATTTTGAAAATTTTAAAATATAATTTCAAATTAAAATTTGAAATTATATTTTTTAAATTTGATAAATTATTTTCTAAAATGTTAATTTTGGATTAAGATTTGAATTTTTCTTTTTAAGATTTATAATTATGGATTTATCTTTTGAATTTGTATTTTTAAGATTTGAGATTTTATTTTCTAAATTTTTAGAATTTGAAGGATAAGAAGTTGAAATTACTAATAAGTTTTGAAATTATTTTCAGTGTGAAAGAAAAAAAAGATATTAACGTAACTTACTTAATTTTGGGCTTCACCAAATTAATTGAAAGTTAGTAAAGGGTTTATATTCTTAATCAAATAGTAAGATTTTGATGAATTATGGGATCGGCTTAAGTATCAAATAAAAAATGTTAAAAATATAATTCTACGGATTCATAATAGTTTTACATAATATTTCATTTAATATCGTACATAATAGATTAAATTGATGTTAATTCATAACAAAGATATATACAGTTCATATTCTGTACCTATGATAATCTACAAATCATTATTTCTTACGCCCATTAAGAATTGAAATAGAATGAGCAATAAATAACTTCATCAAATTTTTTGACACAGAAAAATCAGTGCCATCAAATGGAAAAAATAGGATAGACATGTCATGACTTCTAAATCACTATCAATTTTGCTGTCGTTATTCATTTTATTCACAGCGACGATATGTATTTTTCTCAATTATTGTTAGATTGGCTATCATCAACTATGCATTTCGACTAACAAGATTCTTTTTTCCTTCTATGTCATTTCTAGTATGTTGGGTTTAATTTAAGCTCTTGACGAGGTAATTTTTTTTTTTAGGGGGTTAGATTTATCTTTTTAACATGTTTTATTTCTTATTTAGAATCATATAAAATAAGATTCATTGCGAATTGTTTTAAGTTGAATGGAATTGTCACATTTTTCACTTCCGAGTCAAATTTGAGAATTGTATCGTTTTACATGTGAATTGTATCATACGTATGAAATGAATTGAAATCTTTGATTTTATTAATATTATTTTGGTTTAATTTCTATTCCCTAACTCTTGTTATACATAGGAGTTTGGATCCATATAGTCCAACAACTTCTATAATTTTGTTTCTATTTGCTGAAGTTGCTTTCTTACATTTCTCAAAACTGTTTTTCTGTTAATTATGAGGTCATTGACATTCTTAAGCAAAGCTTGGTAATGCATCTAAATTGATACGGACTTGTTTGGGCCTCTTGATATTATTATTGCCATGACATGCAGATATTATTTTGTTACATTGAGAAGACCTCAACAGATGTACATATTGTCTGTTATCTTAATTAATTAATAACAAAATTGATATTTGATTCACTCTTCATAGGTGATTCAACTAAATTTACAGGATACTGGTTTGTTTTGACTTTTCTTGGTATTGTTCTTGCTATGCCATCTAAATAATGTAGGTTTTATTATTTTGTAACATCAAGAAGACATAACATATTTGTCTGTGTTGCCTGTATACTTGATTAATTAATCAAAATATTGATGTTAGATTAACAATCACAAAATGAAACATAAATATCTATCATGGTCAACTTATTACACAAAAACATGGAGTCCAGACAAGTAGTTTGCTAAAGAATGTTAGCAATTTATCCTTCAAAGAAGTTATTACACAAAAGAAGTCATATGAAGTGACAATCAACTTTTGAAGTGTTTTGTTTGACATGCAACCCAAATCACTTGGAACGTAAATAACTCTTGATTGTTGCATTGGACATTCATTGCTCTAGTTTCTCAAATCATGATCATCAATTAAAATTTTACATGATCTCACTGATTACGTGTCAATTGTATTATTATGAATTGAATTGTGACATCAATTACAGAAGATATACCTGGATTAATTACTGTAAGATAAATGAGTTACTTTAGAATCTTCAGTAACGAGTACAGTCTTCAAACATATTCTTTCTACAAAATATGAGCTAGGGAATTGAAATATTTAATGTGCAAATTTGTAGACTGATTTCTAGCAAAAGATCAACTACATTTTCTTTCAGATATTTCCAGAGCTACAAATTAGTTTCTAACCTAAATATTTGTGCCCTTTTCAGATCTTCAATAACAAATTTGTCTTTTGAACATTTGGTCATTTTTAATCATCTAATGCGCACCACTCTTTGATAAAAGACTCATCCAAATAGTCCTTCAGTCACAAATCTTTTGTAAATTGGACACAACCTGGACTATAGAATTGGTTGTTTCTGAAACCAAACACAGTAATTTTCTGATATTTTTGAACGAATTTGGTAATTTGAAATGGAAATATCTTCTTTGCAATTTGCATATTTTAATATAATTTGAGATTGCTCCATATAAACTCCCCTGAAGAAGCTACTAGATGAGAAAGTGTTCTTCACACACACCTAAAACATCTCACTAACTGTAATTAACTATCAAGGAAAAAAATAATGATTGAATTGAGATAAGAAACAAGAGAAAATATCTTGAAGTAATCTCCACTATATTTTTGAGTATATCCTTTATCAATCAATATTTCCTTATATTTAGTTACCTTATTCTTGGGATGACTCTTAAACCCAATAACAACAAATATGATATGCATCACGAAGTGGAAGAATGAGCTTTTATGCCTCACATGATAAAGGTGCAGATATCTCCTCATTCATGGTTTATTTCCATTGGAAGAATCAGAGGGCTTAATTATGCAATTCATAAATAACAAAGAGAAGGCACTGGTGAGGTTGAGAACTTAATAAACGTTATCTTCTATGCTAACGACACACCTACAGTGGAAGGAATGGATGGTTTTGGAGTGGATTGGGAAAGTGATGAGGTGAGTGTAGATGATGGAGAGCCCCCCGAAATGGAGTCATTATTCAATAAAGTGATATCATTAATAGGATAACAAATGAGTGTTTGAAGTAAAGATGTGCTTCTAAAGTCTTGTATGATCATTGTATGGTTGTTTTGTTTAAAAAAACAGTTATAAGAATGTAATATGATCTGCCATATTGAGAGTTGCATGACCTTAGTCAATGATTCTGTGAGAGAGGAGAGAATTTTTGAAGAAGTTACCTTATTGCTTGAATCATAAAAACTGTGAAAGGGTTCATTTATAAACCTTAAAATATTAATAATTTGATTTCAAAGACATGTTCAGAGCTAACTAAATTTGCCAGAAATAATAAAGTTAAGCGAGTACAAATTAAATAACAGTTGAAATTAAATCGTAAAAAAGATCTTTTCTATTGGACATGTTAATTTAGCAAAGTTCTTTTTGTCTTATCTCTAAAATTAACTTGCTAGAAATTAAGTTTGTATTTAAAAAAAAACTACTTGAGTTCTTTTCTTCTAATCCCAAGTATAACTGTTCTGAAGTTGTGTTTGTTTCTCTGTCTAGACTCTGACAGTTCTGCTGGAAGTGAATCAAAGAAAGTTTCCAATCCGAAGGACGGTGCTAAGGTATGCCTGTTTCTGTTTCTTAGTGACTGATTTCACAGGATTTATTCTTCCTAACAATGGGCATCTGGAATATGTTTTTCAGATTATTTCTTGGTTTTAGCATTTTTCATGTTTGCCTTATATCTGCTTTTGCCATGTCTTATTCATAAGGAGTAAATCTATGTAATTTTTATATTTTATTGTTTTTGTATCAGGATAATTCAGCAAACAGGGCAGGTTCTGATCAAGAGAAAAGTGATCTAATGAATCCGTTTGATATGAATAGTGAGTTGTATTATATCTTAACCAATAATCTTCGGAAGATGTTAAATACTAAAATGATTGTAACTAATACTAATGGCAAGATTCAGGACCTTTGAGCGAGTTGAATTGCTTGGAGAATGCTGCAGATGGGAAACCTTCATTGATTGACTCTGCCAGGTGCCAAGAGGGTAAGCATGAATAGTAGGAAGAAATTTGTGGCCCAATGGTCCTAAGCTCTTAAGTTGCATGGGTCGGCTTATCTTTTACCCTTGGGAATGTTAGGGGAGCATGCTCCATCTGAGAAAAACCTATCCCCAGAAAAGCAATATAGAGTTGCTTTGCTCAGGAATCGCTTTGCTGATACAATTCTCAAAGCTAAGGAGAAAACACTTGGTCAGGTAGGGCTGAAGTTCAAACCTAAATTTAAACTTTTTGCAATGCTTCTGTAGTTCTAATATCAGTAAATATGTTGC